>CM038709.1:42573961-42636461 GCA_021613375.1 Megaleporinus macrocephalus
CTGCATGGCTAGCTGTACCACCAGCACTCGCATGCTGAGTAGGTCAGGGTTTGGCCTTTTAGCTAACCGGCCAGTTCAAAGGCAAATGTTAATAACCTGACAGCATTTCTTTTCTTTTTCTTTTAAATGTGCAATTTATTAGATTTTAGTTTAAAATATTACAACATCCACTAAAGCTCCAGTCTGTCCTGTCCCATAACAGTTGAACATGAGAGAATGAAGTAGTAGGTCCTGCTCCCAGTAAGATCAGAACAGGGGATAAATGCTGGCTGAAGCTCTTGGCAAGCGAGCATCATAACAACCCCTGATGCCTGTTATTGGCAAGAAATCATGACCGGCAGCAAACAAAGGGTGGATCCCACAACTTTCCAATTAGATGTTGCCCCATATAGGTTTGGAGAATAAATTTTCCAGGTTGCATCATTTTCCAACCTGCTCCTTTAACCACAGAACACTTTGTGAAAGATGTGAAGTGGTTTGAAATCTTTATCTCTTGCTATGAGAAAGCTGTGCAAACCTTGAGTTCTAGTAATTGTATTATTTGTATAAATAATCTGTTTTATACACAGCTAACTCACATTATTATGACCATCACCTACTATCCAGGGTAACTGCCGTGTGCAGCTAGATGGACTGGGAGACTCAATAAGGTCCTGGTAGCTTGTCATGCTGACTGCAGTGCAACCCACAGTTGTTGGAGGGAGTGTTTAGGAGGATCCGTAGAGCCAACACCACCATGGTGGTCCAACAGATGCTTACTTTTGTTCAAGACTGGGGAATTAGGGGTCCAGGGTAGTACTTGGTCAGCTCTTCCAACCAATGTGGGACATTTCTAGTTGTGTGATGTGTCGCATTGTCTTGCTGGAAGATCCCATCCACCCCAGAGAAGACCATCAGCATGTATGGTGTACATGATCTGCAAGGATGGATTCAGACCCAAATTGGTAGAGAGTGTCTTCCACATGGATAAGTGGGTCCAGAGAATGTCATGAAAACATTCCCCAGACCATAACACTGCTAGTGAGGCCTTGCTGGCTTTAAAAGTAGGCAGCGGTCATAATAATGTGACTTAACTTTGTATATTATTCTACCTACATGATCTAATTTTCTTTTCTCTTTCTGTTTTCTATCTATCTATTAAATATATATATTTTTTTATTTCAAATTAAACTAAATTACACTTTATTTAGAATTATATTGAACAAAGCAATGTGATGACTAATATCTATACTGTTGTTATGCGTGCAAATATTTATGATAATTAATAAAAAAATTAATTAATTAAAGATCTCTCTCGGAGCGCGTCACCACACGCTCGCGCTCAAAACGCTGCCGTGGACGCTCACCGTTGAACAGGAGGTGGTGGGCGGGGCACCGGACGGCGCGGACCAATCAGAGCGACCCACGACCGAACGGACGGCACGAGCGGAGAGGACTGAAGAGCAGCGCGCGTGAGGCAGAGCGAGGTTCCTTCTCGCGGCGGTGACGGCAAAACAAGCTCAGCGGGCCGATAAAGAGAAACACTGAGGAGAATTTAGAGAAACAGACTGAAACATGGTCACAGTAGCTCCGCTGGCGCACAAACTGTTTAGCTATGTCCCCTTTGTGCTGGTTCTGCTGGATCTTCGGTACGAAGGTAAGCGAGTCTTGGCGTTTGAACCGGGACCGGAGCTGGATTCTCTGTGACTGGACAGACGGTGGAATTGGTAGAAACAGTTAGCCTAGCCTAGCTTAGCTTAGCTTTAAATTACATAGAAATGACTGGCTGGTTAGCCTAGCTTGACCTAGCCAGGGTAACAATCCAGAGGACGACGTGTCTGTTCTTGGACCCCTCGTTCAGCGTAGACATTTAGAAAGACGTGGCTGAAGTTAGCGTCTCGTTCGAATTCCCCGTTCCACCTTAAAGTCGCCCGAATGTAACTGCAGCACCATTTAAGGTGGAACTGGGAATTCGAGTAAGAAGCTAACTTCAGAAAGCAAGCAGTTGAGCGTTTTAAGCAAACTGACAGTGAGTCTGAGTTCTCAGGCTGTCACCCAGACCAGACAGAGCTCTGAAGAGGAAAATAACTTCATAACTGTTTTGAAAACGACCTCCAAGCCCATTTAGTAACCTTAGCATATTATCTATAAGGCTGACACACGTCGTTATAAGCCTAACAGCTTAGTAGCTGACATACTTTAAACAACATGACATCTAACACACTGAAGTCAGTGTTTTATAGGATGTGTTTAGAGCTGAAGTTGCTTATGTCCAAGATATGGTTGTAGTGTTAGTGATATTAATACTACTAAAGAACCGAAAGCCTTAATGCGAATAACAGCTGGCTTGATTTGATTGTCTGAAACAGCCATGGGCTTGGCTAAGTCACTGGGTTGACCACATTCCTTGCATTTGACCAGAGTTGCTTTCACAGTTTGGGGACATGCATACTTTCAGCAAGTCAGATTAATTCTGTTCTTTTATCAAACACAACATTTTTATTATTATTCTTTATTTATCTGTGGAAGTATAGCATACCAGATACAAGCATGTTCATGTTTCTAGCTAGCTGGAATGCAGCCTTTCCATGTGGTTCATAGTGGTTTTGCTGCTGCCTTTACAGGAGTGATCTGTGGAAAGGACAACAGCATTGAGCAGCATCTGGAGATGGGGAAGAAGCTGCTTGCTGCCGGACAGTTGGCGGACGCGCTTTCTCATTTTCACGCAGCTGTCGGTGAGGTTTTGTGAAAAGAGGCCATAGACTGGCTTTTAACTCACTACATGATATTAGTCTGTCCTAAGCTATACTCATGTAGGCTGTGATAAAGTTAAAAAAAATTTCCAAATATATCACAGTATAACTGTACTTAACATGTTTTATGCTTGGGATCAATTAGATCCCCCAATTTAAACCACTACAAAATATTTATGTTCTACTGGGAATTGTGCACCCCCCCCATATGAACTATATCGCACTACCACAGGTGTGGTTATGTTCGGTTAAGGTTCTAAGGCAAAGGGAGTGTTTTTTATTGAAGAGTACACATTTGCTTGTTATACTGGCTTCATTATCATTAAAAAAAGCATATAAAATCTTAATATTTCTTATGATGTACACAGCTTAAGTAGATTATATTTAAATTGACACTGTTTAAACCTGGTCACTTAATGCAACTGGAGTAACAGGATTATATCTGGATAAGGCCAAGACACATAAATATCCAAATGTAAAGGCGTTTGATCATGTAGGTTGCACGTTGTTAAGGACTGGACGACATGAAATGCTTAATAATGTGCAATGTGCAAAACAAACAGCAGACAATAGAGGCTGAAGAGATAAGCAGTTGATAATTGACTTCTGCTTAATAAGCTGATTTGGTTATTCCATCTCCTACCACAATCAGATTGCAGTACAGATATATCAGATATACAATCTGATACAAAGAACAGGTGTAAACGGGGTGTAAGGCCCCAAAGAACACAGATTAAAAATGTGCACCAGGCATTGAAAACAAGGAGGTTTAAGTTTGCCTTAGTATGTTAAATGAGCCCTTGCTTTCTTCAGTGCTTCTATGACATACAAACTTAATTTCTTCCAGCAAGGCAACAAGGTCATTGCTGTTTTGTGAAAACGAGTGTTATCATGTATCAAGGATATGATGCCTGTCTCAGTTTTGCTAGAACTAAAATCCGTCCTAATAATTAATTATAATTATTCTAGTATAGACAGATAGCTTGCACTAGATTGTGGTGCAGTTAAGTATTTTGAGTTTCACTGCCTCCTTTCTTCTGTGTGCAGATGGAGATCCTAAAAACTACATGGCGTACTACAGGAGAGCCACCGTCTATCTGGCCATGGGGAAGTCCAAGTCTGCTCTGCCGGACCTCAGCAAAGTCATCGAGCTTAAACCTGATTTCACATCAGTAAGTTTTGTTTTGTTTTATAACTAATGAGTTGAAGACATTATTGATGAAAGTTTACTACAGCCTGTGGTGTGTCTTCACTAAAAGGCCAGACTTCAGCGGGGGAACCTACTACTGAGGCAGGGGAAGCTTGACGAAGCTGAGAGTGATTTTAAGAAAGTGGTGAGTTTATGAAAGGTTTGTCTCTGCATATAGAGAAAGCATTATCCTGCTGCTTATTCTAAATTGTTAAAGCCTTTCCATATATTACAGTGTTCATGTTCTTGACCCTTCTTTACTTTAGCAGTCCACTGGTATAGTACCACAAGTAATGAAGCAAAGTGGAGCTTAATATAGTTTAATAAAGACTAGGCCTAATTACACCCTTTGAATAAGCAGGACATTTGAAGCCTTGGGCAGTTGTCATGATTCTTGCTGAAGGCCTTAGATACTGTTTACCAAACATAAACACTGTTGATAATGAAACTGGTTATGCCTGTCTGCTGTTATTGTCCTTATTGAGAAATCTACTAAGATACAGCCACCACATATAGTTCCCTTTTTGCTGTGTTGTTCTGTTGGTCAGTTATGAAGCCAATATGAAAGAATTTGAACTTACTTGGCAAATTTGTTGTTTCATGGAGTGCTTGTGCTCGCAGTGTCAGGGCTTTGGTTGGTTTTAGAATGAGATGTAATTCATTGTGACACAGCAGTTAGCCTAAAGGTCCAACAGGCTTATTTGCATGTTATTTCACTAATGCACTGGCCTATTTTATCCACATCTTTATGGAGGTTGTAAAAATAATTTTACAGCTGTAATTCAATTATTTGATTAAATTAACAAAATAGAGTCAAATAAATAGAATATCTTGGAACTAAAATTGCTGACCATCTGTTTGTTGTTGAAAGGAGAAGTGATGACTCTCTTTAACCTGAGAGGAAATTAATGTGATGCCTTCTTTCTCTGCAACTGCTGTGCTCATTGTTTATGTCTCTGATTTCACTGTGAAATCCAGCTGAAATCCAGCCCCGGCAGCAGGGAGGAGCAGGAAGCTCAAAGCCAGTTGAAGAAATCCGATGAAATTCAACGACTGGTGACCCAATCCCGGAGCGATTTCGACCGCAAAGATTACAGCTCAGCGGTGTCTCACCTAGATATAGTCATCGATGTAAGTTAGCGGCTGCGCTGTCTGCTCCCTCTGATTATATCTATATCTTCTTAAACTCACTAATGGTAGCGTGGAAAAGGACTTTTGTGTAGGCATCATTTTGATCTCATTGTGAATGTGCTGTTAACATAAAACTCCTGTGGTAAACTGAAGATCAGGCTTTTGAATGAGAGAAACTGGATGTGGTAGGGTATAACATTGGTTATGTTAAATTAGTGTCACTGCATGCTAGTATCTTACTTGACCACATATCAGCCAGCACACATGGAAAAAAAGTCGTGTGGTATGACTCTTGTGTGGTATGACTCTTGTGTGGCCAACTCGGGTTGTATGCTAAGGTGGTCACATTGCTGTCTGTTGGTTTTACATTGGCTATGTACACATTTGTATGCATTGGCTTGTCAAGCTTAGCTTTTGCTAGAAGTGTTGCCTTCTTTGCATACCGACAACAAGCCTATCAGAACTTGTTGCTGTGAAACTTTTTGAGGCTTGTGAAGATCAGGTGTAAAACATGATTCTTTTTATTCGGCTAATTTTGAACAGTCTGCCAAATATCCAGCCAGGTCTCTGTGATAAAGAACTAGAAAGCTGATAAAGCCGAATACACAGGCAAACACACACATGCCTTTGAGTTACATCTGCCATCTTTAATTCAAGTGTTGTGACACAGAAATGGTATTAAAATGGTCGGAAGTATTTGAACATGTATTTTGAAGCCTCTGACACTTGGGGCTCTTGCTAATCTATTAATTTTAACCTTCAGCTGCTAAATGTTTTGTCAGGTTTAGTCAGGTGGCAGGTTAAAATACTAGCAGGCAAGGCCACTTGCATAACTGTCAGTGCACAAGACTGAATGATTTATCCTGCTAATCACCAGTGGTGCAACCAAAACAAACACAGTGAAGCATAATGTCACAATGTCCTGCCGTGCCTGTGATTCTATCAGACGTGTCTGTGGGATGTGGACTCCAGGGAAATGCGTGCCGAGTGCTTCATTCAGCTGGGTGAGATGGGAAAAGCCATCAGTGACCTCAAAGCGGCCTCCAAGCTGAGGAACGACAACACTCAAGCCTTCTACAAGCTGAGCACCATCTATTATAACCTGGGAGACCATGAGATGTCCCTCAAGTAAGCCTCTGTGGTATTCTTACTCATTTGCAGTGGGCCCACTTAATGTGCTGGGGGGAAAACAGTAATGATATAATTGGTTGTACATAGGGATAGTGCTCTGTAGTGAGCATTAACAAATATGTGTTTTTAGGCTGTTCATGCTGCAGGCTTAAGTGCTAAATTATGCTGTGCTGCTCAAATTTGTTTGTTCAGTTGTTCACATAACCTGTTCAGAGTGGCCAGACATTAGTCTTTCTGTGTCTTTCACGTAACGTCAGGATCAGCTGATCAAACTCCTGCCTTAAATTTGGTCGCCAGAACTACTATTATGCAGTTTAAGTTCACAGCAAAGATTGAACTCTGATCTGTGTAGTCAGAAGTCACATTGCCACATATATGTAGTATATATGAAAGTCGGAATTCAACATTTAAGGCATTAAAAAAAGTACTGCCCAGACTTGCCTTTTGAAATATTGTTATACAGCAGTACATTCTAGTGAGGTATTGTTTTGATGTTAATATTGTAACCTATTTTTATCCCATGAGAACGAGTTGCAGGTTAGGTGTAAGCGCCATAAAACAGATAGTGGATGTTTGTTTCTGCAGTGAGGTGCGAGAGTGTCTCAAACTGGACCCTGACCACAAGCAGTGCTTCAGCCACTACAAACAGGTGAAGAAGCTCAACAAACAGATCATGTCAGCTGAGGAACTGATCCAGCAGCAGAGGTATGTCCTGCCAGCAGCATACACCACTGACCCTATAATACAAAGGATGTGCATTAAACAAACCTGACAGAAAAAAAATTATTACTCTGGCCTGAAGCGCCAAAATGTAACTGCAGCACCGTTTAATGTGTAATGTCAAAAATCGAACAAGAAGCTGGCGGAGCAGCCTCAAAGCCTCGGAGCTTTAGATAATACAAGAGCTCAACTGGTCTGAGGAAATAGGGCTGCAATTGATTCAAGTTTTGACAGATTAAAGGCTATAGCCAAGTGAACGAACCAAGCCATAGCTCAAAACACTCTGCAAAACTCTCATGCCATGGCAGTATTCTCTGTGAAAGTATGTGATAGAGCTCTTGTATACACACCTGCTCAGTCAGTCATGCTCAGGCATAGTGTCAGTATGCTCTAAAAGTGTGTATAGGTCTGTTTCCCAATTTAGCCTAGTCCCCAACTACATTATACTCTCAATGGAGACATGGAGTATATGAAACTAAGGGCCGGTTTCCTAGACAGGGATTAAGCCTAGTCCTCAACCAAACAGCATTTTCAACAGGAATTTTCCATTGAAAACATCCTCAATCTGTGTTCAGAAAGCCAGTCTTAAAGTTTACTTCCTGTCCCCCAAAGTTAGAGCTTTTGCTGTCAAGCAGAGTTGGGGGGATGTAGCTTTTGCAAACATGGCTGTTTTGCTGCTTACCCCAACCATCAGCACATACGTATAGGGCAAAAATGAGTGTCAGCATTTTGGGGCTCTGTATCTCTTTAAATGCAATATCTTTATGATAAACGTACAAACTAGAACTATCCTCTACTGATTTTTGACCACGCTGTCTATAATTCTCAGGTATGGAGATGCAGTGAGTAAATACGAGACGGTGATGAAGACGGAACCGAACGTACCTCAGTATGCGCTTCACGCCAAAGAGCGCATCTGCCACTGCCTTTCAAAGGTGAGTGCAGTTCCTTTGCTGAGCACAAGGTGTCTCTGTTTGCTAGAATATCAGAGATGATATTCTACATGTCCTGCATGTAGTCATCTCCATAATTGCATGGAGGTACTAATTATGTTTTTTGCAGCCAGTCTGCTGTAAGAAATGTTATTTTGGTTACAGGATCAGCAGGGTGCTAAGGCCATCCCAGTGTGCAGTGAGGTTCTTAAATCAGACCCGGAGAATGTGAATGCTTTGAAAGACAGGGCAGAAGCCTACCTCCAAGACGAGCAATATGAAGAAGGTAACATTGGAAATTTTATTTTTAAAATGAGAGAATTTCCACAGGATGTGGAAGATGAGTATGCCCTTACAGAAGGTAGTTTCTACTTTATCTACTTTGCTCCAACTCAACTGAGAATATTTCACTGTTAATGTTATACCCGTCTCCAATTAACAGTAACCATTACAGTAATTAACAGTAATTGTTGGTGCATATACATTCTTTTAAACAGTGCACTAAGGGTGTGTCCCCGTCTTGCAATCCAGAGATTTTCTTTGATGACTCTTCTGTAGCAGTGAATTCCAGAGCCATCATATAAGAGAGGCTGTAGACATCTCTATGGCAACCATGGTGTTCAGACTGGAAGTAAATGAGGAATAATTGGTCATTTAAGCTCTTCATGACCGAATCCCACAGCTATTGGTAGTAGCAGGACAGAAACAGTGTAGGTGTAGGCTGCACTTTGTCAACATACACAGTTCACTGATGTTGTTTTACTACAGTTTAGGGCTCCCAGAGCCTTGACCAATAGTCATATACAGAGAGAGTGTTAGTCTCATTAACAGCACAAAACAAAATTCCAGTTTTAACTTGGGGACGTTTCCTAAACAGTAAGACCTCGGGTCCTGGTATTCACACATACTGATCAGCCATAACATTAAAATTCATCTCCTTGTATCTACACACACTGCCCATTTCATCAGCTTCATTTACAATACAGGGGCACTTTGTAGTTCTACACTTATAGACTAGATCATCTGTTTCTCTGTATATACTTTGTTAGCCCCCTTTAACCTTGTTCTTCAATGATAAAGACCACCATAGGACCACCACAAATGGGTTAATCTCAGCACTGCAGTGACACTGTGGCACTGCAGTGACACTGTGGATGTAAAGTCAGAGATGATAGCTCATCTGTTGGTGCACAGTTGGTCATCAGTGGTCACAAGATGCTGCCCGCAGGACACTGGCTGTGTTTACATGCAGTGATTTTCTGTAATCAGATTCAATTCATTTCGATTCTAGATCAAGACTGAGGTGTTTATATGCTCACTCTACTCAACACTCTGATGAAAATCTCTGTTTACATGCACCCTACAAGCAATCAGATCCAAACTTACGCGCATGCATAGAGTACAGCTTGGTGTAAACGTTAGCTTTGGGTCGATCTCCCGTGAGTTCATCCATAATTTTGTAAAACGGGGAAGGTGGACTGCTGGTGCTGCTTTTACTGTTCAGGTTTTTGGCTTTGTAATACTCTGATTTGAGAAACTTCCATCTGTTTTTAATTTGCTCTATAGTTCGTGTATACTCACCGTCGTTCATTTGCTCATATACTCGTCTGAACAGCTTGTTCTTGTGAGCTTTACGGCCGCCCATACTGCTACTGCTACTGCTGTTTTTAAATCTTTTAAGGTTTGAAGCAAACTGCACATGCGCAGAGCGTACTTAAACTTTCTGATTGAGAATGTAATCAGATACAGGTGTTTACACGGCTATTATTCTTCTGTTAAACTAATTATTTACATCACCTCCTTCAATCTGATAGAAATTGTAATCGGAATCACTTCAATCGGAAGAGTCTATTCGGATTGAGGTGTACACGTAGACGTATTCTAATCCGATTGAGCTATTAGTCGGATTATTAACGGATTATCAAGCTGCATGTAAACGTAGCTACTGTTGGCTGGATGTTGCTGGTTGGTGGACGATTCTCAGGTGTTTAAACAGTCCAGCTGCACTGCTGTGTCTGATCCTCTCATACTAGCGCAACACACAGTAACAGACCACCACCATGTCAGTGTTACTGCAGTGCTGAGAATGATCCACCTCCCTAATAGTACCTGCTCTGTGGTGGTCCTGTGGGGGTCCTGACCATTAAAGAACAGGGTGATTAGGTACTACAGTCTGTAACTATAGCTCCTATATGGTAAATGGAGCTAATGGACAGTGTGAACAGTGTGTGTAGATACAAGGAGGTGGTTTTAATGTTATGGCTGATCAGCAATTGGGTCTGTGATGTTCTCAGAGGAGGAGGGAGCACCTGGAAAAGAGTAAATTAACCCAGAATCCATGGAAATTTAGAGCTATAGCTTTTGTCAAATATGAAAATTCTGCTTAGATTCATTTTGTCCAATCCAATTTGTCGCACCTCAGAAAAAATTTATATTGCATACATTCATATTATATATTTTGTATTCAAGTAATGTAGTATATGTCCACCACATCTCACTCATAAAAAAACACCTCCTCTCTGCAGCAATTAAGGACTTTGAGAGCGCGAAGGAGCACAGCGAAGATGACCGTCAGATAAAGGAGGGACTTGAGAGAGCACAGCGGCTCCTCAAACAGTCTCAGAAGAGAGACTACTACAAGATCCTGGGGGTGAAGAGGTGAAGTACCATATCAGCTAACCATTGACTTGTTCCACTGCTGATGTTACAGTCTGCCATGATTAACTCTTGTTATAAATGGATTCTGTAGGACAGCCCAGAAAAAGGAGATCATCAAAGCCTACAGGAAGTTGGCACAACAGTGGCACCCAGACAATTTCCAGGATCCTGAAGATAAGAAGAAGGCAGAGAAGAGGTTCATAGACATTGCACAGGCCAAGGAAGTGCTCACTGATCCAGGTAAACACTCGAGTGATTAAGTCTGTGTGTGGAAATTATGTTTCACTGGGAGTTTAGTTAAATTGGTTTAGAGGCTTTATCTACCAGCTTTACAAGTTCAAGAAGTTTTAAATACTGGCTCCTACAATTGCACACTCTTTATCTCACTGTAGCTATAATTGGTTTGTTCCTTAATCCAGGAATGATTAAGTCAAATTTGCCCTAATCTGACATTTGTTGGGTTTAAGATAAATATTACTGGAGTCTCTTTCCTGAAACCATGTGCAAAACCTCACGCAAAATGAATAAAATAGTTTAATGTAGTATTTAAACATTGTTAAAGTTTCAAAACATTTGCCACTTGTTTACTCTACCAGAGTTTAGCTCAGCACACACACAGCGCTGTTCATTTACATATATCAGTGTATATATCAGAATATGCAGATATGCAGCGACAAGTAGGATTAATTGTCCTCCCCAACATGACAGCAGTAGATACAGTTGTGTGGAAAGGTT
This sequence comes from Megaleporinus macrocephalus, assembly GCA_021613375.1. NCBI lineage: Eukaryota > Metazoa > Chordata > Actinopteri > Characiformes > Anostomidae > Megaleporinus > Megaleporinus macrocephalus. Next base: position 42,585,190 of record CM038709.1, read on the forward strand.
TGAGCACCCCCGGCCAAATCTAATATTTTCCTGATTATTTAATTGAAAACGAGAGTTACTTTTAAACGTGTTTAGAAAAAAATATTTTCTATATTTTATTTCTCCTTTCAGGTTCACTTAGAACATTTTGTGCAGTTTAATGTACTAAAATGGTCATAATTCACTTCTACTTCACTGTTTTTCAGCCTTATTTCGTTCCATACGATTGAACAGGCTGCTGTGGTTACTCTGCCTGTTCTGATTAAAGATAAATGAGCTTTGTTCTGTTTACCTGCCAAGTATTTCTCCATTTGAAGAGCAATCGGATGACGCCACAGTGGTCTATTGTATCAAGTCCACTTACCATGATTCTCTGGATATTTTGTTACCCTGTTCTTTTAATGGTCAGGACCCCACAAGACCACCACAGAGAAGGTATTATTTGGATGGTGGATCATTCTTAGATTCTGAGAATAGTCCCCCTTAGACCTTAGGCACTGAGAATACCCTTACAGAAAATAAGTATACTTAAAGTTCATTTTATTAAGTATACTTTATGTAGTTACTATACTAATGTCATTGTACTAGTAGTACTCTTGTTTATGTACTATTTTAATACTTCTTGGGACTAAATTGGCCCACTTTCTAGTTTTTATAAGTATACTTTTAAGTACACTTTAAGTGTAAGAGTAGTAAACCAAGTATACAACTAGTTTACATCTTTTGTACTGAAACTACACTAAAAGTAATCCTTAGGGTTTACTGTTAGTTTACTAGCTTGTACGTTTTCTTTAAGTTAACTTAATACTTATAATTTACTTCTTATATTATTGTTGTACTTTAAATTATATGACTAGGTTTAAGGGTTTTTTTTCTACTTAAAATAGAACTTAACGTTTACTTACTCACCAGTGGACAAACATAAAATAAACAAGACACACTCAGATTAAGAAACATATTTGTATCTTTATAAATCTTTATAAATCAAATTTAAATAAATATTGTACTGGATGTGTTTTTGTGCAGAGCAAGAATACTTACTTCTACTTTCTCAATCAAAAAATTAAGTACAAGTAAAGGCCAAATATACTTAGACTGTTCTATACTTGTCAGTATAACCCAAGCATACTTAAGTATAACTGTGTTTAGTATATTACTGAGAAGCATACTCACTTCCTTTTAGTTTAAAAGAATTAAACTAATGCCACACTTCAATAAACTTCTTTTTTGTAAGGGTAGTCCTACCAAAACTGTCCAGCCAAGAGTGTCTTGTGGGCAGCGTCCTGTGATTACTGATGGAGGACTATTAACTTATAATCTAAAAAGTGGACCAACAAGGTAGGAATGTCTAATAGAGTAGACAGAGAGTGGATACTTAGAAATAGTACAAGTGAAACACAAACAAGCACACCACCAGCTCGTCAGTGTCACTGCAGTGCTGAGAATGATCCACCTCCCCAATAGTACCTGTTCTGTGGTGGTGTGTGGGGGTCCTGCTCATTAAAGAACAGGGTTATAAAGTATACAGAGAATCACATGGACTACAGTCTGTGAGTGTAGAACTACAAAGTGCTCTTATATGGTCAGTAGAGCTGATAAGACACTGAGTGTATAAACAGACGTACCTAATAAAGTGCTCAGTAAGTGTATATGGAGTAAAGAGTGAATGCTATATTTTTAAATACACACTGCATCAAACAAAGGGCTAAATTAATTATATTGATCGATTACAAATTCTATTATACAATTTCTAAGGCTGTATCGTCCACCCTTTAAAAACTGTTCCTTCAGCACTCTAATGGGCCTCTCACTTCTGTTTTCCTGCAGAGATGAGGAGTAAATTTGACCAAGGGGAGGACCCCATGGACCCCGAGAGCCAGCAGGGAGGAGGCCACCACCAGCACTTCCATGGCGGCTGGGAGAGTTTCCAAGGCTTTAACCCGTTTGGCTCCGGACCCTTTAACTTCAAATTCGGGTTCAACTGAGGAAGGTGACCCAGAGGAACTGGAGTTCAGATCAGTCTGGAGGTGCGCTCGGCTGTTCCAAGTCAACTGGGAATTACCAACGCTTATCAACACTAACTAGCCACAGACATGGCTATGAATGCTGATGTGGCATTACGGTGTGTCCCATGCTGTTTGAAAGGTCTACTTTGGTGGGCGCCCCCTAACTTGCTCAAGTGGTCCCGTACTGTATTATTTGAAGCAACTCCTTCTTCTTCAGGGATCTTATGACTGAGAGTGTCTGGTTCATTCCAAAGCAAGCACTATGCACACATGGTGACCTTTTCATCCATTCCTGTAAGACTATTGTGTACAAAGCAAACGGCACTATTTTTCTATAAATTAAAAAAAAAATGCTACAATGTAAATACTGAAATAAAGAGATCATGGCTTATTTAACTAATAAGACATTTGAAATATGTTCAGTGTCATTGCAAATCCCTTGTTTTGTCATGCATAATGATGCAGTCAGCAGGTACACAAGGGTGAAAGGATGGAAATGAAGAATGGGCATCTGCCGTATATTGAAGAATTATTTTAACACTAGGGATGCACTGACTTGGGGATTCTGGGACTAAAAGCTGATGTTTTTTTTATGTGCATAGCTGCCGAAATGTTAATATTTATAGATTTGCGACTAGACAAGCTATTATCTAAAATAACATTAATGTCTTAAGAAAAAAAACCTGCACCTCAATTTGTGCCAATTTTTATTTTTCTGCATCATCTGAATACGACCACTGCTGTTTACATTGTGTGAATTGACCAATAGAAATGCTCCAAATAGCCTAGAGGGGGGATTCTGGTTTCTTTGACTTGCATTGAAAGTAAAGACAGAATATTATTGTGCATAACTTGTTATTATTATAGCTGCTCAGTGCAAAAGAACATGGGTGCAGCTTTAGTTTGAAATGATAATAATGGTAAAATGTATTTCTAGAATATTCTTTCGTACATTAAGCTTAGATGCTTTGCAATGATATAAAAATTAATCCTGACTTTACAAATGTACAATAAAAACATGTGGATTTATATCTTAGAAACTAAACACCAAAAACCTTAGATGTTTGGTTCAATATTGAACTTTTATGAGTTATTATATAAAGTATTATTAATAATAATAATAATATTGATGGAAGGACAGCACATATTACTTCGAGAGGCCTTGGTGTGACCTGAAAAGAGCTTTGTAAGCAACACATCCCAGAAATACTGATAACTAAAACACAGCAAGTGGTCCTGAAAGCTGTGCAAATCCTAGTTACAGCTACTGGAAACATTAGATGGAGGTGATGCTGCTAAAGAGGATCTACATGTTATTAAATTCTGGGGGTTACTTACTGTGGACATTGCTCGATGTGCTTAATTAAGGACATGGAAAGTATAAACTTTAACTGCTTGTGTGTTATTAGTTTACTTATATTGTGACTTGTCTATAATTATGGAAGATAATGGATGGATATATATATATATATATATATATATATCTCCATATCTCCATCCATTATCTTCCACTTTATCCCACTAGGGTTACTGGGCTGGAGCCAATCCCAGCGTCATCAGGCAAAGGCGGGGTACACCATGGTTGCCAGTCTATCACGTCGCACACACTCACATCCACGGGCAGTTTAGAGTGAGTGATCAACCTAACATGCATGTGTTTGGACTGAGGAAGGAAACCGGAGTACCCGGAGGAACCCACTCAAACACGGGGAGAACATACACACTCAGAACAACCTGGACCGGGAATCCAACCCAGATCATCTTACTGTGAGGATACAGTGCTGACCACTACACCAGCGTATATATGTGTGTGTGTATATGTATATATATATATATATATATATAGATGTGTTTTGTTTTACAGTCTCCTACTAATTATTCTCAGTCATACTGACTTAATTTTATAAAGTGATTTTATAAAATCAGATCATACATTATTTTTATATACTGTTAAAAAAAAAACATTGATTCCAAACGTCTGAACATTAGCACGTGCAGCCAGTGATGACATAACCAGCACTCCAGAGGAATGATACTGCATTTTATTCCTGAGAAAAATCCACATCCTCATCACATCAAGGCTACATAACAGCGGCCCACGTAACAGCTCGTGTTCCCTTTAGCATCAGACAGCACAGTGAACAGCCATGTAACAGCTTAAACGCCCGCTGGAAGTGGGAACTCCTCGGCGAAGGGGGAACCTATGTGATGTTATTAAGTCACGTAGAAAGAGTCATTAATAATCTGTACCCTGTTCTGAAGGGGTGGGAGCGGGGTGGAGCACTGACATCCCTCTGCTGACTAACGGAGCTGCAGCGTCAGCCCACGGATTTCATTCCCCTCTTCAGATCAGCATGGAGCTGCCAATTTAAAGCCCAAAGTAACAGTGCCAGAGTAACAGACGTGAGGGTTTGTAGTGACTCAAGTTTCCTTCTTTTGTAAACATCGTACAACAGAAAAGCTTATCGAGAGCTTGGAATGACTCAAAAACTCCTATGAGGAATGTGGAAGATATGCTTCGTCCCTATGTGCATACCAGTGCAATTCATAATCTTCCTTATCTAAAAAAAAGTGACCACAAATAGATAACTGGCACGGTTCCTTTACGGTTACATACAGCAGAGTAGGTAGAGAGAAAGATATTAAAGGTACAGTAAGTAATACTTTTCACTATTGATCATACGGTACGGAATCATCCAACCATTACGGAAACAGTCTTCTTTGCCGTTGGGTCTTGTGTCGATCCACATGTGCTACAGTTCTATAATGACTTCCTGTGTTATATGGTAATGAGAAATTGTACATATTGTACCTTTAAAATAAGGGCTCCTTTCACCACCATCCATAAATAGAAAAAAAAGATGATAGAAAAAAAGTGAAAAAGGAGTCTTAGTGTTCCCGTCTCGTCCCAGCTGAGATCCAGTATAATACTTCCTGGTGTGGTTTAATGGGAAACGCTCTTCTCGTTGTAGTTCAGTCTGTGCAGGTGGACGAGGTGAAAATGTCTCCAGCTCCTCTTGGACGGGCGCTAAAGTTCATCACGCTGTTGACTGCCTGTAAAAAAAAAAACAAAAAAAAACAACAAGACAAAGTTCAGGTCTGGAGTGCATTTACCAGCACAGACTGTAATATAGTTAGTAAAGGACTTGTCTGGCCTTCAATACGGGCTAAAGATTAAAAAAAAATAATAATAACTCATTTCTAATGTCCCTTATGTGGGCAGTTGAGGGCTGAAGGTTAGGGGTCGCTGGTTCGATCCCCTGGACCAACAGCACACGACTGAAGTGCCCTTGAGCGAGGCACATAACCCCCAACTGCTCCCTGGGCGCCATGGATAGGGCTGCCCACCGCTCCGGGCAAGTGTGCTCACTGCCCCCTAGTGTATATGTGTTCTCGATTCGATTCGATTCGATTCAATTCAATTCAATTCAATTCAATTCGATTCGATTCGATTCAATTCAATTCAATTCAATTCAATTCAATTCAATTCAATTCAATTCAAGACCAAGTCCCGGTTTGGCCATAATCTTTCATCAGAACCTAGTGATATAAACCAATACCATCATCTCCTCCTCCCACCCCCCTCATGTGTCAGAGAGAAGATGCACAGCTAGCTTAGAGACCCCCCAACAGTGTTTTCAACGTCTGTATTCACCTTCTGTCTGAAACACTTTGTTAGGACCCCTGTGTCTTTAAGCCCCACCTCCCAAAGTGTTCACTGTGCTATGACTGGTCAGAGTCTCCCGTACCAGTCTGAACCAGAGCCTGGCCGCAAGCTACGCTGGAGCAGAGTGATACGTTTTGGTACGTGGTAAGTGCTCTATTTCGCTGTGTGCAGTGTGAGGATGTGCCAAGCTTGCCTGTAGGCGGGCAGTAAGGACTGTGATATGAGATGATGTCATCTTGTAACAGAGAACAAGTGCTGGGGAGCTGAAAAAAGTGGTTTCTGTGGAAGAAAGCTTCTCCGCCTGGTGTGTACTTTGAGCTTCAGGACTTTGCAGAATGTTAACATGCACAAAAAGCTACAACACACTGAAAGAAAGTCTGCTTTTAGGGGGACAAAGTCCAAACCTAAATTTGGGGTTACAGTTTAAGAGATACGGAATGATTTTGTTCAAGTCCTTTTCCTTTCTGATACCTCAGAAACTGACTGGTGACATGATGCATGATTTGAATCCAGTATGAATCTGTAATGGATGACGTTTTTACAGCCTGAAAAAATTATTGTGGAGTGATTTTAATTAGGGCTGGACAATAAAATAATAACAATAATTATTGGGAAATAACCTTTTTTAATAAAAATATAAGAAATGTTTGATATATATCAGACCATACTTGCACTTCTAGACTGCCTTGGTGTAATGCAAGAAAACTGACACTACACTGCCACTAGAGGGCACACTCTCTGCATGATTTGGCTGGAACTGAGAGCGCAAGGACTAAAATACCAAATATAGCTACTTTGGGGGGTTAGTGGGTATGTGGCATGATAAGTGTTCTTATGGGTGATAAGAGTGACATGTACTGGCCTAAAGCCAACTCACTTTTATCTCAACAAACTTCAACAGCATTAAATCACAAGCACAGCCCGTGTGTGTTACATCACTCAGAGAGTCATAGTATCAGTTACAGCCCTGATTTAAACTAAAGTAAACTGAGGATGATGTAGGAATGATGGAGGAAAGCCAGCTTCCCCGGCTAGCTCTTTATTGGCTGATATGAAGCAGCACTACTGCATGCACAGCACGGCTGAAGTAGAGAACTGCAGCAATCAAACCAGACAAAAAGCTCTGATCTCAGTCTAAACACACATAAGAGGGGGGTGCTGTATATCTGGTGCAGCAGAATCACAGACAGCCTCCCATATACTGTGGTTCTTCCATCCCTCATACGAGCAGGACTGAACAGAGAAATCCAAACATCTGCTAGCTCATGTTTGAATACTCTGACTCGGATGCGGTAGACGTGATAGAAGGCGGTGGGATCCATCACTGACGTACTGAGACAGCTACTGTTTGATGCTTGTACAGCTGGTAAGATGAAGCTGCTGTGAAACCAAACAGTTTAGTAACAGATAGCTCATCACTGGTCACGTCCTGACCACAGAAAATAGCCTTAATAAGCCAATTGGTTTCACTCAGGAGCAAAAATCAGCCTTTAAACTATAAATAAATAATAAATAAATAAATGATTTGACTTTTATTGTGCTCATTACTGATATCGACATTCATCAGGATTTATTAGGATTTTATTAGCCCCAATTTAAATCCAGTATGAACTGGTACTGTGGTCTGTTTCTACAATTTCTTTGAGCTTCCCCAATTCATGTCTTTTCCTGTTTGCAATCTTTAAGCGGATGCCTCTTATATATATATTAGGGGTGTGTCTAAAAAAAAGATTTTTCGATTCAACTCGATCTTCATTTGAATAATCCAATATCAATTCGTATAAACCCGAGATCGATCTCTATTCTTACCATTCTGTGGAGGAGAACCAGCACCAGAGCATCCTTATCCAGAGAAATGTCTCGACTATGAAGCTCTGAGGAAGCAGCGTCGGGTGTTTGCGAGTTAAGTAACTGTTAAGTTTTCTGATTCAGTGTCCACCGCGCTAGGCTATCTGGACTTCTATCTGGACTTATAGTTTTTCATTGCTGAACCGTCTACACCTTCCGAGAGTACAAAATAATTAAAAACGTCGCCGTAGGTAACCTCAGACCACCTTCTCATATCCTCCACCCACTGTGTTATTAACCTCGGAGGAGACAGTGTTGTACCATTAGAACTTCTTACTGTCTCTCTGGTCTCCTCCCATGTAACTGTATTCATTTTGGTTAACTGAGCAGAAGTTCTAACACAAAGGCGGAAGCTTGAAAGTGGGTGTGGCCAAATACGGTGAATATAAACATATAAACACTAATGTTTTTAGTAGTGGTAGGTTGAGTGTTCTTGTATATTTACCACATTAGTTCTCTGAAAATCTCTTTTCATATTCAAACAAAACATATTATTGTAACTGAAATATCCCTAAATGAATCAATATTGAATTGAATCGAATCGGAAATCGAATTGAATTGGGACCTTGTGAATCGGGATCGAATCAATCCGGGAAATCAGTGGTGATACCCAGCCCTAATATATATATATATTAAAAGTATTTTTACTGGTGTTTCAAAACAAACTGACTAAATGAATATAAATAACCACCAGAGCTCTCGATTACTAATACTCACCTGTGCTCGATGCCGGTGACGGCCCTGTGCGGGACGCGGCCTGCTCCTGCTTTTGGACTCGTTTCAGGAGCTGTTTGATCTCGTTGTCGTAGCTGGACCACTCCGGCACGATGCGCACGGCCGCGCTCAGCTTGGGCTCCTTGGTCTTCGGGTTATTGCACTGCGGAGAACCAGCACACCACAGCAGCTTCATCACTTACAGCACCAAAACGCCGCCCCGCAATAATACCCGCAGCCGAGCCGCCGTTTGGATCGGCCTGTGATTTCCTGACCAGAGGCGGCAATGTTGGCCTGTGTTTCTCCGTGAACTGAAACTGGCACTTCCACGCTCTGTACTCCTTTACATAACTAAACACGTGCTGGCAACATCCGGACAAACAGCACTGAGACGCAGAAGCGACAAAAATAATCTGGCAGTAAAGTGACTCATTCATCAAAACAAACTGGCAACGTGCAGATCTCCAAACAGCCCTGCGTTTCTGTTCTGAGGAGCCGAGGAGACCGCAGGGGTGGACGATTCAAACTTAAACGTATATCACAATACATTCCATTGTTTGTTAATGATACAATAATCCCAATATACTAACAAACATATTATTATTAATGCTAATTACTATGATGCGTACAGTACCATGCAAAAGAAACAAACCATTGAATTTAAATTTAAGATTTCCAAACTAGAATTTAAAAAAATATTAAAAGCTATAAAAAGCAGGACCCCTTACAACCACCTGGAAGACCCAGTAGTCGACCAAAACTTCCCCCATGAGATAAACAGTGCTTAAAGTTTTCCTTAACTTTGCTTCAGATCTGAAAACATCCACAGGTGAGTTACCTTTTCGGTTTTCTTTTTCCTGAAACTGAAATTACTTAGTAAAATAAAGTAAAGTAAAATAAATAACTACAACATTTTCTTCTCTACAGCTCAAGCTAATCTAATATCAGGCCTACCTACAGTCAATCATGCATGTTTTTAAATTTTGTTGTAAACGGTTATGAAATATAAGCAGAACAGATTCAATGAAAAAAGATAAAAGATAAAAAATAATGAAATATAAAAAATGTACCTATATTAAAGTTTCTATAGTATGAGATTTTCATGGTACAATAACTGGTAGTAAAAGCAGGATTTCACTATATATATATATATATAAACACACACACACAATACTATACTATATAAGTCTTACTATATTAGTGAGGTCATCCATAGGTTTCTATTGATCTTTGTTTTACTATAACTAAACACCTAAACCTACAACTAAACCTAACCCTAACCTCAATACCCAAGTGGTTTTTTTTAAATTGATTTTTGGAGAAAATAACGTGCTAAAGTGAGGCCCAGCAAAATGTCCTCACTTTACTAAAAAAAATTAGATTGTCCTATACTAGTGAGGACATGTGGTCCACACAAATATACCCCTGCAAGAACACTGTCACACACATTTAAGTTAAAGTAAGTCCAGGAAGTGCTAATCATCAGACTGCAGCTCCAGCTAATGAGACATTTCCTACTGCAGATTCTAAAGCTGGCAGCCTGAGAGATGAGAGTGTAAATGAGAAAGCTATTCTCGTCTGTGTGTGTGTGTGTGTGTGTGTGTGTGTGTGTGTGTGTGTGTGTGTGTGTGTGTGTGTGTGTGTGTGTGTGTGCTGGTGTGTGCCGCTCAGGTAGCAGCAGCGGCGCTATCGGGCCATTAATTATTTCAGTTTCGGTCAGAATGAAGACAATAAAACTCCCGATTCCGCATGACTTGGCTGACTGTTTTGATGTTTGTATAAAGAGACAGTGTGTGTCGTCTCTTATGTTTATATTTCTCATTTCAGTTTCACTGCTCTGAGTTGTACTTTGGTACTGAGTCCTGCGCAGCAGTTCTATAATGGCTCACACACGTTGCTGTGAGGAGACAGTGCTGACTACTACACCACCATACTGACCACTACACCACCATACTGACCACTACACAACCATACTAACCACTACACCACCATACTAACCACTACACCACCATACTGACCACTACACCACCGTACTAACCACTACACCACCATACTGACCACTACACCACCATACTGACCACTACACAACCATACTAACCACTACACCACCATACTAACCACTACACCACCATACTGACCACTACACCACCATACTGACCACTACACCACCATACTAACCACTACACCACCATACTAACCACTACACCACCATACTAACCACTACACCACCATACTGACCACTACACCACCATACTAACCACTACACCACCATACTGACCACTACACCACCATACTAACCACTACACCACCGTACTAACCACTACACCACCGTACTAACCACTACACCACAGTACTAACCACTACACCACCGTACTAACCACTACACCACCGTACTAACCACTACACCACCGTACTGACCACTACACCACCATACTAACCACTACACCCCCGTACTAACCACTACACCACCATACTAACCATTACACCACCATACTAACCACTACACCACCGTACTAACCACTACACCACCATACTAACCACTACACCACCATACTAACCACTACACCACCATACTAACCACTACACCACCTTACTAACCACTACACCACCATACTAACCACTACACCACCGTGCCACCTATTCTTCATAGTACTTATAGTAATTATAATCGATATGTGGATCACAGAAAAGGCTCCTTTAAAAAAAACTCCTTCACAGAAAGTTGGTTACCTGCCTGATGCCCGATGTTTCAGTCTAGAACATACTGATTTTTTAGAATCATTCATGCTGGAATGCTTGAAAGGTATTAGTGACCCCTGATTGCCGTCAGCACCACCAGAGTGAGGTAAATCAGAGCTCCCTGCAGTGAACCATTTCACTAACACCTCTCAGAAAGACTTCGCTTGCATCTCAGCCACTAAATTATGCTGAAAATGATCCACTTGCTTCAGTTCTAGTCTCTGAAGAGCCGAGGAAGGGTTCTTTAGAGCAATACCACGGCTCCCTGTATGGCTCCAAATCTCTAAAGCAGAACTACTCCTCAGGGCCAGTCCTGGTTCCCACTAGCTTAATTCAGCTGTTGATAGGGTCCAATGTTTCTCGAACCAGTCCACAGCGCTGTTCCCTTAATGTGCTGCAAGTTGGACTCTCCTGGACCGTGAACCATCGTTCTGCCTTAAAGACTCAGGAGTGTGGGAAGGTCATTTTGATGCTGGCTATGATTAAAGAACGTGAAGGTGTGTTTGGTGTAGAGCGTAACGCCAAAACGCAAGTAGAGACAAGTAGAGTCATTTAAAGATCCAGGCAGAACTTTCGCTAAACTTCCATTCCTCCACCATGATGCTCCAAACAACACTACAGGTGCCTCCATTCAAGAGTGCAGATGCTGGTTAATGAGCCACTCTGGCAATCAGCACGTACTCCACAAGCTCCAGCTTCATAAAACTGTGGAATTCTGCTACAGGAGATAGTGTTAACTCGTCTGTGGCTGCAGACCCAACTCATAAATAACCTACCGTGGCTACTGAACCAAGACGATGTTGGAACCCACATGCTCATTAGTTATGCTGAGAAGCTTCTTCCAGCGCACTGCGACTCTGGGTAAAGTTCAGAGTGGGTATAATGTGTGAAACATGCATGCTAATGGGGAAACGTAGAGGAGGACGCTTTGTTCTACATTCTCTGTGGCAGGAATGACCACAGAAAGCTGTTTTGGTATGTAACTGGTTTCTGAACACACTACGCACCATGTTAATGGACTTGTTCTTCATAATAAAGCATTAATATAGAACAGTGGAGATTATCAAGTTACTGTGAAACATAAAAATTCTATTATATGGTTAACAATTTTTAAATGATCCCAACTAAGTGGCTAAAGTTCAATTTACTTACATCTAGAAATGGAAAGATCGATTGGCTATGTATCGGTATCGGCCAATTTTTAATCAAAATATGCGATCGGCCAATATTTCTCCAATTTAGCCGATCCAGAGAGCCGATCGATGGCGTTAAACAAAAGAGCTTAATTTCTGTATTTCCAGCTTTCCTTGAAACCCTCTCCAGCCAGGTCCTTGCAACTCCTATCTGAACCGCTAGGTGGAAATACATACCCTTTCATTTTCAATTAGTAAAATTAACCGTGTCTCGTTGGGGAACCAAAGACATTTAACAGTTTTTTGTTTAAAATAAATTTAATGATTGCAGTATTGGCAATATTTGTTTGGTTTGTAATGGTAATAAACCAGTTTCGACCATGTTTCATGACTTGCTTATGCTAATAACTAGCCCGGCTGTGGCATATAGCCCCGCCCTCGTTTGGTATCGGCTATCGACCGAACGCGCTAAAAGGTGATCAGAATTGGCCTCAAAAACGCTGATCGGTCCATCTCTACTAACATCAAATCTGATTTTGGTGTTTAGTTCAAATTTAAATTCAAAACTAAATCTTCAGTCTAAAAAAGATGACGCTCATATACTGACTAAACCTAACCAACAATCTTCCAACAAACACAGCAGTTCTGTAAAGTTCCCAAGATTAATAAGCTTCTTTCACACAAAGTCTAAATGAGCTGTGTGAACTGATATCATAAAACGATAGCTCCAGTCCTTAAATCTGATTGGCTGAGCTGCGTTCAAAGCTCCATATTTACAGAACTCCACATCACGGAAAATCTGTATACGGTTAATGGAATAATCATTGATTCCAATGCTGCTCGGCTGGACCATAGTGGACCAATTTTGTTAAAATTTTGTTGTTCTTGATTAGATCATCTTAATTAGAAATTCCAGCTTTTACAGCCAAACAAAGTGCAATATTTGTCAAGTATGGTTGTGGCTGAATGTCAAAATGTAAAATTCCTAAGTAGTGCACTATGTAGGGAGCAGGGAGGTGTTTGAGATTCAGCCCCAGTGTGGGGAGAGAGCCGCCACTGAATCAGTACTTTATAATAGTCACTGTGGTAAATCAGTGATAAACGTTCTTATACAGTGACGGGTTAGCATGTTCATTATAAGGTCATTAAAGTTCATTGGCATTGAAGTCTATGGCTTCTTAACTACACTACCAAACTGTAACAGAACTATATTTCTTGGCGGAGTACTTGTTTCTATTGACTGTAATTAGTAATATCTTCAATTATTTTCTGAAACAGTGTGTTTTATCAGATTTTATGTTTGCTATTAAGTCACTTAAGACGGTGTGTTACTGTGATCAGTGTGTTACCCTTATCATGGAGAAGGGGAATGGGCTCATTTAGGCCAATTTTTTTAAATGTAAATGTAGCCTAATGTCTGATCCATATCTGATCTGTTTAATAAGGTCTGTACTGATCCCGGCATCACATCAGGGAAGAGTCAATGTCGTTCGGGACTGGGTCTCATATGAAAAGTTACTTCAGAATGTGACTTCGACTGAACCTCAGGCCTCTAAGATACAGTATATATATATATATATATATATATATATATATATATATATATATATATATATATATATATATATATATATATATATACACACACACACACACACACACACACTACTTGTCAAAAGTTTAGATTACCACCAATCAAACATTTCAGACACGTCCTAAAACGTTTGGCTGGTAGTTAATTTTCTAAAATGTTGGATTGGTATTGATCTAAAACTTTTGACAGGTAGTGAGGTAGTATATATATATATATATATATATATATATATATATATATATATATATATATATATATATATATATATATATTTTTTTTTTTTTTTTTTTTTTTTTTTTTTTTTTTTTCCCAATTTTTGTTTACATTTGGATTGGAGGAAAAACCTTTTGATGTTTTTGTTAAAAAAAAAATATTTTGGACAAAACGTTTGTTTCAACATCCAAAAATCACCTAATATAAACTTATTTTATATTATATTATATATTATACAATATTTTAGTAGTACATTTTGGGGCACTTAAGATATCCACTCATTGTATAATGTGTTAGGACTCATGTAGTGTATGCAAAGCTTTAATGAGTAGAAACAGTAACAGTGATATCACCCTCATTAGCTGAATAGAAAGTTAATGTACATGAGCACCATGTACATCTACTGGGACTAGACTAGGCATGCAGCCTGCACAGTGGAGTATAAGCTAATCATCAGAGTCCAAAATAAGCAAGGATTTCCTAAATGGTTACTTGTAGTGTAACTTAATGTAAAGAGATTATATTCCAAGCACTTTATAAGCATTTCCATCGAGTCATTATGAACTTTTCATGTATGTAAATGGCAGCCTCTGCAATGACACAGAAAAAGTAGATGTTTTTTGGGGCCAGTGATGATATATTTCTTGGAAACGTACATGTCAGACACCAAAGACTACGTTCAGAGCGATGGGGAACATTTGCAAACAGGGACACGTACCAGGTCAATTGTCTTAGCGGTGGGTTTGGATGTATCGTCACACCAGGTCTCACACCACAGCCACTCCTGAGGAAGAGACTTGATGGCCACTTGATGGATCATGTTGTTGGGAAGGTCCTGTCAGCATCACACAAGGAGAACATTGAAACTCTTTAGTAACTCTAAGTAAGTTCATCCATATAGGACATCCAGGTGAAACTGAATAAAAACACTGGATTATTTAAGGTGAAAAGGTGATAGGAAGTTACATCAGGGCACTGACCTGGTCCAGGTTGGAAAGGCTGTTGGGATCTTGACTTAAGGCCTGGTACTGTCCACGAAGACGATCTCCAGCTGCAATCTTTCTGAACTTCTTCAGGTCCACCACATACAGAGCGCTAAAATGGCAGGGGACACATTTATCACAGTATGAAACGACACCAGACGTTTCTAACACACACTGACCAGGGCTTGCAGGGCTTGATCTCATTACAAGACCACAGGTCTGCAGACCACGTGTTAAAATTTTGGTGCTGGACTGAAATCATTCCTGCATGCGCTGTGTTTTTTATAAACATGACTTACATTCGCCAATTACCTGAAGCTCCTTCTCGTTCATGCAGTTATCTAATCAGTACACAGTGTGTCAGCAGTGCGGTGCATAAAATCACACAGATTTAAACAACGTTCACGTCAACCGTCAGAACAAAACTGATCGCGAGCAGGTTTCACACAAAACAGTCTCTAGAGTTACTCAGGACGGAGCAACAAAGAAGAAACATCCAGTGAACGGCAGTTCTGCAGATCTAAACAACTTGCTGATAAAAGAGGAAAGTTCTTATAGTTGTCCCCAGGGCAGACATGAGCTGAAGATTATGGAACCAGCCTTGTGACCAGAAGGTTGCGTGAGTGAGTGAGGCATGTAGGTATGTGTGTATGTGTGTGTGTATGTGTGTAGGTATGTAGGTGTGTATGTGTGTATGTATGTATGTATGTATGTATGTATGTATGTATGTATGTATGTAGGTGTGTATGTATCTATGTAGGTATGTATTTATGTGTGTATGTATTTATGTGTGTATGTATGTATGTATGTATGTATGTAGGTATGTAGGTGTGTATGTATCTATGTAGGTATGTATTTATGTGGGTATGTATGTATGTATGTGTGTATGTATGTATCTATGTATGTATGTATGTATGTATGTATGTATGTAGGTGTGTATGTATCTATGTAGGTATGTATGTATGTGTGTATGTATGTATCTATGTATGTATGTATGTATGTATGTAGGTGTGTATGTATCTATGTAGGTATGTATTTATGTGGGTGGGTATGTATGTATGTATGTATGTATGTATGTATGTGTGTAGGTATGTATGTAGGTATGTATGTGTGTATGTATGTATGTATGTATGTATGTATGTATGTATGTGTGTATGTAGGTATGTATGTGTGTGTGTATGTATGTATGTATGTATGTATGTATGTGTGTATGTAGGTATGTATGTGTGTGTGTATGTATGTATGTATGTATGTATGTATGTATGTATGTAGGTATGTATCTATGTAGGTATGTGTGTATGTGTGTGTGTATTAATGTATGTATGTGTGTATGTATGTATGTATGTATGTATGTGTGTGTATGTATGTAGGTATGTATCTATGTAGGTATGTATTTATGTAGGTGTGTGTATGTGTGTGTGTGTATGTATGTATGTATGTACGTATATAGGTATGTATCTATGTAGGTATGTATTTATGTAGGTTTGTGTGTATGTGTGTGTGTGTGTATGTATGTATGTATGTATGTAGGTATGTAGGTATATAGGTATGTATGTATATAGGTATGTATATAGGTATGTATGTAGGTATGTATGTAGGTATGTATGTATATAGGTATGTATGTATATAGGTATGTATGTAGGTATGTATGTATATAGGTATGTATGTATATAGGTATGTATGTAGGTATGTATGTATATAGGTATGTATGTATATAGGTATGTATGTATGTAGGTATGTATGTATATAGGTATGTATGTAGGTATGTATGTATATAGGTATGTATGTAGGTATGTATGTATATAGGTATGTATATAGGTATGTATGTATATAGGTATGTATATAGGTATGTATGTAGGTATGTAGGTATATAGGTATGTATGTATATAGGTATGTATGTAGGTATGTAGGTATATAGGTATGTATGTATATAGGTATGTATGTAGGTATGTATGTATATAGGTATGTATGTAGGTATGTATGTATATAGGTATGTATATAGGTATGTATGTAGGTATCTATTTTGATATTCTTGTTAAGATATCATTGCATGTCCTGGAAGTCTTAGACTCACCTAATATGGTATTTCCTGTGAGCCAGATGTGATGCCCAATAACCAGTCTTCCAGAAACGGTAACCCTCCATCTCTCTGCGGCTGTCGCAGAAGGGTGTGTACCCATAGGGGGCGCCTTCCAGGTCCAAATCCCTCAGCTCTTTCAGATCTGCCCTGACAATCTGAGGAAAATGAATAATTCATAAACACACAGTCTACACATAAAGAAATAACCTGATCTAAACAAGCATTAGATATTTTTCTATGTCAGCAGACCACCTCAGTGAACCAGCCTATTTAAATGGGCACTGGGACTAGAGGATCTCTCTGCCATTAGCTTAATTATTATTTAATCATCGTGAATCGTGATTATGCTTTAATTGGTGTCCGGTCCACTGATGGGGTCCATTAATCATCGCCTGCAACCTGCGGACCCTTACTTTGCTGGAGATTCTGCTTACCTGATCTGCATCCACGAAGATGATCTTATCCACAGCTAAAGGGAAAAGCACGTCCAGGAAGAGGATCTTGTAGCCCCAGATGATTCTCTGCTTCTCCGTCTGCTGATGCAGCCAGCGGGGCCACTTATACTGCACCAGTTCATACTGGAAACCATAGGCCTCGGCCATTTGAGGAATGGACTCCTACATATACAAACACGCATACAGGCATCAGAGGAGTCCATGCATCACGGAGAAGAGAGAAGTGTGAAAGCTTTGCAACATGTCTCCTAGCAATACTCATGAATAATTCATTAAACATGACTGATTCAGTGTCTTTATGTAACCCTGGGGAGATCAGTCTGTTTTCTAAAGCTGTCCATGAGATTATAGTTTTAGTAAAAGAGGCTGAACGTTTAGCTTGGGTGGTTCAGAGCGGCAGGAGGCAAAGTAATGTAGAAAAACAACACTTAAAAGAAAAAGTATGGTCATCTGTCTGCACCAGTACTGGCCTAAAAGAGACCAATTTCCATTTACTCTGTTTCCTTTAGTGTGTTGTCACTTGCCAGAGAGAGAAACTCTCTCACAGATACCACTTTTCCAGTCCTATGCTTGTTTACAAGGTGACATCACCTCGTAACACAAGAAGCTGGGCAAGGCCTCACACAATGCAACTGTTTTTGACTGCTTTTCTGGTTGACCAATCAGAATGGAGTGGGTAAGCAAACCAATCAGAGCACAGTAGGCTCATTAAGAGGTGGGGCTTTAAGACACAGGGGCTCTAACAGAGCGTTTCAGAGGGGGAATAGAGACGTATTTAAAATAATGTTAAATATATATATATATATATATATATATATATATATATATATATATATATATATATATATATATATATATCATCATCGCTGTCCAGAGAAAAACGTAGAAAACAGAAAATAGACAAAAAAGGAGATTATGAATAAGTTTCATGATGAATGGACCAATAGAAATGCTCCAAAATACCATGGACAAAATTCTGGTTCCATTGACTAACATTGAAAGTAAAGTATCTTTTTGGTGATGCTTGTTTTTCAATGGACAGTATCAGTACGATACTATGTAGTGGTGGTAATAATAATAATAATTATAATAATAATAATAATAATGCATAATAATAATTATGGTTGACCAATCAGAATGGAGTGGGTAAGCAAACCAATCAGAGCACAGTAGGCTCATTAAGAGGTAGGGCTTTAAGACACAGGAGCTCTAACAGAGCGTTTCAGAGGGGGAATAGAGACGTACAGTATGATAAAAATAATCTATTTAAAATAATGTTATATATATATCATCGCTGTCCAGAGAAAAATGTAGAAAACATAAAATAAACAAAAACGGAGACTATGACTAAGTTTCATGATGAATGGACCAATAGAAATGCTCCAAAATACCATGGACAAAATTCTGGTTCCATTGACTTACATTGAAAGTAAAGTATGTTTTTGGTGATGCTTGTTTTTCAATGGACAGTATCAGTGCAATACTATGTAGTGGTGGTAATAATAATAATAATAATTATAATAATAATAATAATAATAATAATGGATCAAAACCTCCAAATAAGCTTGAAATAAAATCTCTTTTTAAATGAATTTACATTAAATGTTACATATGTTTCTTCCTTAAAGCTACTATTTTGGAGATACATTTTTTGGGGGTAGCAGCAATAAATACCCACATGTAATCAGACTTCTCTAATTCTAACCCTAACGTTAATCTTCCAAATGATTTAGTTTGTGCTCTTTTAGTTTTGATGAAGTCAGAAGACTTGTGTTGGTCCTGCATGTCTGTTATTCCTGTGATGTCAGAACACTTTAGTCCTGAAAGTGTACAAAAACACAAACATGCACATGCAGTGCTTTCACCTTGAAGGAGGGTGACAGGTAGTTTTTCAGGAACCAAAACTTGACGGGGGTTTTCGTGTGCCGGAGGACAGAGAGCATCATTATCCTGAAAAGAAGACAAAGTCGAGGATGAAGGAAAGAGAAAAGAACGAAGAAAACCAGTTTGTGTCCACCGTGTAACGATGTGTGGGTGTCCCACCTCAAGAAGCGCTCGTACAGATGTCCAGAGGCCACTGAGAAGATGTTGAGCACGTCCTCCTTCTTCTTATCCGCTTCCTCCGCACTGGAGCCTCCTGTTAGACTGAAACACACAGACACACACACACACACACAGACACACACACACACACACACACACAAAGCAAGTGTTTTTTGTTTGCAGCCACATGAAAACCTTTGCATGCCAAACAGTATAAATGTTCACATTACAGCGCCGCAGTGCAGAACCACAATTCAAATCAATAAAAGAACCTGATCCTTATGCATCTACATTTCTTTATTTATATACTCAACATAATTATTTTATATCATATTGTAAGCTACAGATGTACACTATGTGGCCTAAAGTAAATGGACACCATCACAACTTTATAAGCTGGCTGTTCATAACAAGTCATTTGCACTAATATGGAGCTGCCCCTCAATTAAAAGAGCCTTCGTGAGGTTAGAATCTGATAGAGAAACGAGTAGACCTGGCTCACAATCGACCTCCCAATTCACCCAAAATATTTAGTGGGCTTGAGATCTGTTCTTTCCCACCAACTGTCTTTATGGAGCTTACTTTGTCCACAGTAATACAAGCTGGAACTGCTAATACAAAGTTGGAAGCACGTAATTATGTAAAACGTCTTTGTATATTATAATATTAACATCACTGGAACTGAGAAGCCCAAACTAAAAAACTGCCCTAGACCATTATCCCTCCTCTGCCAAGCTTTACTGCTGGCAATCCAGGCTTGTCTCTCAGTGTGACATCACGTCAGAGGAAAAAATTCCACTGCTCTGAAGTCCAGTCGACGTGTACCATTGCGCACAGTGATCTCAGGCTTGTATGCAGCTGCTTGACCATGGAAACCCCTTTCATGTAGCTCTTGATGGATAGTGCTTGAGCTGATGTTGCTTCCAGGCACATTGTGAACCTCTGCAGTGAGTAATGTGACAGCGGATGCCAATTTTAAGGGATATGTGACCTTATGTGCAAGAAATTTCATGAACTTGTGGGAGGAAAAGCATAATAGCCTATGTATGAGTTTTTGCACGGTGAGTAAAGATTTCTGTATAAAGAATAATGTCTAATGATACTGTATTAGCCTGTTAGCCAAGTAATATTGCCTGATCTGCGTGGTAAACAAAATTGCGTTACTAGGCAGCATATGTTTTTATTCTGCTTATTTATGAGTATAGTGGCTTTAAGTATATTTAATATTTATTCAAGTGAGCGCTGCATTTCTCTGTGCATATGATGTTTTACTGAACTGTATTAAACGACTGTAAAGTTTGTAAACCACTACACCACCATACTAACCACTACACCATCGTACTAACCACTACACCACCATACTAACCACTACACCATCGTACTAACCACTACACCACCATACTAACCACTACACCACCATACTAACCACTACACCATCGTACTAACCACTACACCACCGTACTAACCACTACACCACCGTACTAACCACTACACCACCATACTAACCACTACACCATCGTACTAACCACTACACCACCATACTAACCACTACACCACCATACTAACCACTACACCACCGTACTAACCACTACACCACCATACTAACCACTACACCACCATACTAACCACTACACTACCATACTAACCACTACACCACCATACTAACCACTACACCACCATACTAACCACTACACCACCATACTAACCACTACACCACCATACTAACCACTACACCACCATACTAACCACTACACCACCATACTAACCTCTACACCACCATACTAACCACTACACCACCATACTAACCACTACACCACCATACTAACCTCTACACCACCATACTAACCACTACACCACCATACTAACCACTACACCACCGTACTAACCACTACACCACCATACTAACCACTACACCATCGTACTAACCACTACACCACCATACTAACCACTACACCACCATACTAACCACTACACCACCGTACTAACCACTACACCACCGTACTAACCATTACACCACCATACTAACCACTACACCACCATACTAACCACTACACCACCATACTAATCACTACACCACCATACTAACCACTACACCACCATACTAACCACTACACCACCATACTAACCACTACACCACCGTACTAACCACTACACCACCGTACTAACCACTACACCACCATACTAACCTCTACACCACCATACTAACCACTACACCACTATACTAACCACTACACCACCATACTAACCTCTACACCACCATACTAACCACTACACCACCATACTAATCACTACACCACCATACTAACCACTACACCACCATACTAACCACTACACCACTATACTAACCACTACACCACCATACTAACCTCTACACCACCATACTAACCACTGCACCACCATACTAACCACTACACCACCATACTAACCTCTACACCACCATACTAACCACTACACCACCATACTAATCACTACACCACCATACTAACCACTACACCACCATACTAACCACTACACCACCGTACTAACCACTACACCACCGTACTAACCACTGCACCACCGTACTAACCACTACACCACCGTACTAACCACTACACCACCGTACTAACCACTACACCACCATACTAACCACTACACCACCGTACTAACCACTACACCACCATACTGACCACTACACCACCATACTAACCACTACACCACCATACTGACCACTACACCACCATACTAACCACTACACCACCATACTAACCAATACACCACCATACTAACCACTACACCACCGTACTAACCACTACACCACCATACTGACCACTACACCACCGTACTAACCACTACACCACCGTACTAACCACTACACCACCATACTGACCACTACACCACCATACTAACCACTACACCACCATACTAACCACTACACCACCATACTAACCAATACACCACCATACTAACCACTACACCACCGTACTAACCACTACACCACCATACTGACCACTACACCACGTACTAACCACTACACCACCATACTAACCATAAAACATAAAACATCTATTTTCATAGAAAAGGCTTGATATAACACCACATATCAGATCTATTTTCAATCTATTTTCAAAGTGATAGAAAACAACACAGTCGTCACTAAACTTCTTATAACAGCATTAGAAATAGAACCGATCTCTGTCACTGTATTTATTTACCTCACAAGTAAACAATGTGGTCTCACAAATACTGAACATGTTATAAAATACTTAGAGTACTGCTTTGTAAATATGCTATTCAATGCTCATGCATGTGTCCTGAAGTTCCTACGTGGGTAGCCTTTATTTCAGAGCTTAAACTGAACTACAGGTAATTCAGGTTAGAGGTGTGTTCACAGTAACGACAGAATAAGGTCACTTACAGGTTCAGATCTGAGCAAAAAATAATGGTATTAAGCAATAAGGCCTGTAATGTGAACATAGCTGGATACACAGGATGCACTACTGACATTGACTTTGGAGAACCAAAACAGTGGGTCCAGCATGCACAGAGAACTCAGAGTCTAAAAACAGCCACACTTCTATTTCTGTACTGCAATTTTTTGCACAACAGATATTATACCCTCTACTTAATTACTGAACTGACCCATCTCAAGGGGCCAAGCACCTGCTCGCGAGCTTCAGTTCATGGTAATTAAAATGAAAAACCAAAAAACTAAATAAACCACTGGCACCAGCCACAGGGCTGCTGAGGGCAGCAGTGCACGGCTTCAGGCCATGACAGGATGTTGAGGTGTAGATATATATATATGTATATATATATATATATATATATATATATATATATATATATATATATATATATATATATATATATATATATAAAGGAAATCAGCAAACACATGCTGTATGTCCATTACAATGGCCACTGGCATACAATACATAGCACACTATACAGTGCATAGACTGCTTAACATACATCGACACCCGGCCTAAATACCATGACAACTCATTCCCGACTGTAGTTTCCTAAAGAAGTGGCTGCTGCTGCTGTACCAGCATGTACCAGCAGATGGCAGCTCTGTGCAGTGCTATATAATAGGAGCATTTACTACTAATGGAAGCAGGAAACAAAGACTAGCCGGCCGTTTTAACACTCATGGCCTTAAGAACTTGGCCTTGCCATTTCCCCCTCGGGTGGAGAACGCCATCTCAAGGACAGTTAATTTATTTCAGTTCACAGCCTTTAGTTTATTGCACTTTAGTTATTACTTTAGTGAAATTTATTACTTGAGCTTTTGGATGGGTGAGTGATCGGGTGAAGCGTTGACTTCAGCAGTGAATCTCATTCCAACCTCGCCCTACAAAGCTGTTGTCCCATACATTTAAAAACATATATTATATTACATTTGATATGTAGTTTACAAAGACAGCCACTACATCTGTGATACTCGATTCCTGGCTTTCATCAGCTAGCTTACTACACAGTCACATTATTATGACCTTATATAATAATTGCTACTTTGGATGGTGGCAGCAATTAGGTGGCATTCTCTGGACCCACTCATCCATGTGGAAGACAATCTCAACAGACTTGAGTATGAATCCATCCTTGCAGATCATGTACACCCATACATGCTGATTGTCTTCACTGGGGTGGATGAGATCTTCCAGCGAGACAATGTGAAATGCCACAAAGCTAGAAATGTCCTACACTGATTGGAAGAGGTGACCAAGACTTCCACGTACTACTCTGGACCCCTAATTCCTCAGACTTGAACCCAACTGAGCATCCATGGGAGTTCACACATAAAGGTTTTCCTGATATTCGAGTCGAGGAACGCCGCCTGACAAAGCCTGTAATATCACTACTACTGTTATATCACAGATGTTTTGTAATTGAGTGAAGAATCCAAAGCACCCTAGATTTTGATGTTTCACTGGATCCAAATGTGGCCCGAAGGTCGTTAGACAAAGCAATAGTGATATTGTGGTGGAGTCGAGTGGATCTGGCCACTGATGCGTGATGGCTTGAGTCTACTGAAGGCTTCTCATGGCAAGCTGGTGTTTCTCCACTTTGGCCTGAGACTGGAGCACCTTCACACCCAAGGTCCCTAACTGCATGGTCTTCTTGCAAGCTTCATATCGATTACTGGGGACCGTTTGCAACCAACTGCGAAAACCGCAGTTATCAAGCCAAGCTTCACTGAAAGCACACTTTCCCATGTTTTCCATAGTAGACAATTGAACTCCAGAGACGTTACTTTGGTGACCGAGGCGGTAGACATCTATGGACGTATTTTGGTGGGCAGGTAGTGGGCAAACAGGACCGTTTCCTGCCTGCAGTTATTATGGTATTTATAGCTTAATCACTAGATACCAACACCAGAAGCCCCCCAGAAATACAGAGAACACAGGACTAACTTCCAATTAGACTACGGTTCTCGACTTGAACCCAACTGAGCATCCGTGGGAGCACCTGGATGGCGATGTTGGCTCTGTGGATCTTCCTTCACACTCACTCCAGCAGCTGTGGGCTGCACTGCAGTCAGCATGATACCTCCAGATACCTGTGACCTCCTACCAGGACCTTACTGAGTCTCCCAGTCCGTCTAGCTGCTGTCTGTGCTGCATACAGCGTTTACTCTGGATATTAGTTGGTGGTCATAATAATGTGACTCAACTGTGTAGTTACTTAAAGTATATGTATATTGGTTCTAAATCAAAGCTTATAGCCAGATGAAGCACAACACTGCATTACAAAGCTAGCACGGCTGCTATTTAACTGATAAGAACATAGCCGAGGTCAAATGTGCTGCATCGGAGAAATTCACTGCTCGCCTTTCCCTCCTCCAGTACCGCTGGGAGTGAACACTTGTGTAACATACAATACCACCATTTAAATATATATTTGCAGTCAGATAAGTACAGATGAAGGAGAAGCTTCTCAGAAGATCTTTCCAAAAGAGACGTTAAAAAAAATTAAGCTACAAACTGTTAGATTTTGTCGCTGTCCAGTTAAAAGCAAGCATCTCCAATTTTTGATTTTTTGTTGTCTGCATAATTTGAACTCTTGTTTTTTACATTGTGTCAAATTTCATGATGACTGGACCAATAAAAATGCTCTGAAACAGCTTTAAACTGATATCTCTTCATTAACATATCGTCGATGTCCAATGAAAAACATGTATTTTAATTTTTGTCGATTTTGAGTTTTCTACATCATTTGAACACGCCAATGGTCGTTTACATTGTTTAGAAACCTCAAGTCATATGGACCAATAGAAGTGCTCCAAAATAGCTTGGAAAAACTTGTGGTTCCATTGACTTCTATTGAAAGTAAAGTAGGTTTTTGTTCTCTCCTGTAAAGTTGTAATTTTGGAGACACTTGTTTTTCATTGGACAGATGTCCAAAACATCTTAAGAGTAAACCTAAAGAAGAATTCAGACACTAATCATATCTTGTATGACCGACTACACTTGGGCTAAAAAGGAACTTTAGGTGGTGCTGACTCATCATTGTTAACACTTCTGCTCAGTACATTGGCCAGTCATGTACACAGAGTGGCTGGATTACAATAATCCTACTTAAGTACCTGCATTCAGAATCTACCAGCCAGGGGGTTATACAGGTTTGGTATGTGATAGATTGAAAGGTTAAGCTCCCTACCTTTTCTCCAAAGTACTCCACACACTTCACAAAGACAGCAGTGAGCGAAGAGACAGATCACAAAGTTAACACAGTTGACTGAAATGAACATGCAAACACGTACACGCATTGATCGTACAGTGAAAAGTGTCCCACGAAACCCACCACAAGCCACCACGTCTACTGACCTTAGTGAAAATGCTACGTCTAGGATGGGTTTCTTAAGCTGCCTAAAGGCTAATTAACCTTTTAGAGCCGCTGAGCGAAAAATACACTTCCCAGATTCCCTCCACATCCCAAAATACACCATCATACACATGTTAACACATCATACTATGCTGGACTCACCTCGCTATGGAATCCCACAGGCCTTTGCTTTCCGTATCTTCACTGAGAAGATCTTCGTTATGTTTTTCAGGCTTCTTCTGAACCTGAAATCCAGAGACAGGAAAGCTTTTACTTCTGAAAATTGTCGATGTATGGGCTAGAGAAAGTTCACTAAGCTAAGGATTACATGACTCAGTACTGGATCAGTAGATGGGCACCTGACCATCACACCTATATGAGATAGTTGGGCATCCCATTCCAAATCCATGGGCATTAATATGGAGTCGCTGCCCATATGTGGTTGTAACAGTCTGCGCTATTCTATTTATAAGGTCAGACACTGATGTTGGATGAGGCTCATAAACAATGATCTCAACAAGCCAAAGGTGTTCAAGGCAGATGGAGTCAGGAGTCAGGCTGCAGACCAAAGCTGTCAAAGCATGGACATGGATTTGTGGGGTGCAGTCATGCTGGAACTGGTACGTTTAAAAGTATCTAAACTACCTTTGTATGCTGTAGTATTGGCACCACCCTTCACTGGAACTAATTCCAGGAGGTAGCCTTATCCTGGCATACGCCAAACCCAGATTTATCTATCAGACTGCCTGATAGTGAAGCGTGATTCGTCACACCAGAGAACACGTTCACACTGCTCCAGAGTCCAGTGGTGCTACCAAAGCAATGGGCTGTTCCTCTCTACTTCTTGGCTGCTCCTAGATGCTTCCATTTCACACTAACTGACTTATATGCAGACGAGTCACATTATTATGACCAGAGTGACCATTGTTTTTTACTCTAAACTCCTGTCTGTTGAATGCTGTTGAAGGACTGAGCATCAGGACCTCCACCCCACCATCACCAGCCAGCTCTCCTGTCCATCTGTGTCTACTGTCCCACTCTAAGTTACATCACTGTACCATCCAGATGCACCAGCATTGAGATAGGATGGGACTGTTTCAGCTCACGCCCACCTTACATAAAGACTCAGTCAGAGACTGCCTCAGTCAGAGACTGCCTCAGTCGGAGACTGCCTCAGTCAGAGACTGCCTCAGTCAGAGACTGCCTCTACCTCTGCAGCTTCTAAAGCTTTGCTATCCAGATTTCAAACAGAGACTCTTTTCTTTGGTGTTTAGTTTATTAAACTGTAAATACTGTTTGATCAGAGGAGGATGGGTCTCCCATTGTGAGTCTGGTTCCTGCCAAGGTTTCTTCCTCCAGTCTGAGGGAGGTGTTCTTGCCACTGTTGCCTCTGGTTTGCTCACTATGCTCATATATGTTGTAACAGTCTGTTTTCAAAACTCGGTAAAGCTGCTTTGAGACAACATCGGTGTAAAAAGCGAGTTTTACAGTGAGTTAAATTTAAGACTTTTTTAAAGACCTTTTAAGACCAATCTCAGTGAAATTTAAGACCAACAAGACACATGTGGTTGAACTGAAGCTTTCATTGAACATTAACATATACGTGCGTATCAGCTCACTCCTGATGAAGCCAAATCTCGCTATATAATCCAACTTTTTTGGTTCACAAATAAAAGTTTTAACGATATTTGAGTCGGGGAACGTCGCCAGACAAAGCCTGCTTATATCACTACTACTGTTATATCACAGATGTTTTGTAACTAGGTGAAGAATCCAAAGCACCTCAGATTTTGATGTTTCACTGGATCCGAATGTAGCCCGAAGGTCGTTAGACAAAACAATAGTGATATCGTGGTGGAGTTTGGCGGATCTGGACACTGACGGCGAATGGGAATCAATTGCATGATGGCTTGAGTCTACTAAAGGCTTTTAATGGCAAGTTGGTGTTTCTCCGCTTTAGCCTAAGACTCAAGATTCTTCACATCCAAGGTCCCTAACTGCATGGTCTTCTTGCAAGCTTCATATCGATTACTGGGGACCGCTTGCAACCAACTACAAAAATCACTGTTATCAAGCCAAGCTTCACTGAAAGCACACTTTCCTATGTTTTCAAAAGTAGGCAAATGAACTCCAGAGACGTTACTTTGGTGACCGAGGCGGTAGACATCTACGGACGTAGATGGGTGGGCAGGTAGTGGGCAAACAGGACCGTTTCCTGCCTGCAGTTATTATGGGATTTATAGCTTAATCACCAGATACCAACACCAGTAGCCCCCCAGAAATACAGAGAACACAGAACTAACTTCCAATTAGACTACGGTTCTCAGAAATTAATGAAAGAAAATATTCAAGGCTTGACTAAACTAAAATTTAAGACCTTGGATGGAAATCTGGCTGTTTTTAAGACTTTTAAGGCCTTAAATTTCAAATTTTAGACATTTTAAGACTTTTTAAGACCCCGTGGGATCCCTACAGAAGGGCTGGGAGACTCAATAAGGTCCTGGTAGGTCAATATAAGTATTACATAAATTAAGAAGTGTAATCTAACTAAAGTTTTTGCATAGGACTGTTCACGTGTTATCATTAGCTCACTTTATTCTATAATGCTAATTAGTTGATACTCACTCGAACTTTGATGATCTTGCTGTGGAAGCTGTTGAGCACCACTATAACATCTCCAGCATCCGCGGGCGAGTCCGTTCCATCATGTCTGGAACATAAAAACACACCACTTTAACACAAATATGAACTGGATTAGATCCAGATAACTACACAGTAATTCCAGTCCTGGTCCCCACATGGTCTCCATTACCTACAGCACTGAGCATGATGTTCTGCACAGAAACATGTATGTTAATGCAGTAAACCACAGCACAGTGAAACTTTAACCTCGTTTCACCAGAAACGTAAAGCCTACAGATGCAAAATTGTGTGAACCATTTTTCAAACCAGCTTTTTCATATGACCAGCCATGCCAGCATTCCCAGTTAACAGTAAAGTACTTCACAATGTGTTCCCTGGCTTCTTAAACTCAGCAGAAGCTCACAATTCTTTAACTATATAAACATTACATGAAAGTGGGTGGAGTTTCCAAGAATTCATAGCTTTTATGTTGGAATATTAGCTCTTATTTGATCTTATTATGTTTATAGAAAGGTTGTATGGTGTATTGTCTTTAAACTAAAGACTCAATGTGTCTTTTACTTTGATCATGATACTGACAGATCTGAGGAACCTTGATATCAGGCAGGATTAGGGGTGTATATTGGTAAGAATATGATACGTATCATGATACAGGAGAATACATTTCGACATATTGCGATTTTTAAAAAAAATATAATTCTAGAAAAACATACTACAAAAAAGGACACCATGATATGCATAGGTGTCCTAATGTTAATGTAGTATGACTTATTGTAATGGTTTAATGGAGAAGGACACTATTGTCTGGTGGTCTGGGGTTTGAACACAACACAGAATGAACCGCCTGCCACAAATTTTTGATTGTAAATTATACATATATATATATATATTCAAAGTGAGTCGAGTACCATAGAATAAGTACGTGAACCATTGCTTTCTCTCTTCCCTCTATTCTCTCTCTCTAATTGATATCCTCTTAACCAGGCTGCGCCAGTGTTAACCAGATGAACAATGGTGCTGCCAGAGTGAAAAATGAGATCACCTTCCAGCTTTACCTGCAGAAGTTGGGAAATAAATCTCGGTGTTTGGGATCGGTTTGATGAATTTGAAGTCCTAAGAGCTGAAAAAACCTGAGGCAGTGTAACTTTTAATGTGCTATAAACACTCCTTACTTCTTGTACTCTATATATCAGCTAACTTCACGGTCTTGCTATGAGAAAATTTGGAAATGATTACTCAGAATAAACTTTTGGTACATAGACTTAAGTTAAATTAGGTTAATGATGTTTCTTTCTTTTAAAAAGCTAATATTCCAAAGCTTTTGAGTTTTTTATGATACCACCAATATGTATTGAACACCTGTTTTGACTGGCTCTCCTGTTCTGCATCTCATTAAATAGCAGTGCAGTAACAACACTCCTTAGAACTTGAATGGGCAGGCTGAGCAGCTTTAGGCTTAACAGGTAGTCCTAAATCGATGCTTTTGTGGCTGTGACATCACAACCATGCAACATACTTCCAGTATACAGTCTGTACAGAATGTATTCAAGAGGTGAGCCTTAGCTCAGGAACCAAAGCAAGGTTTAACAGATAATATATATCTGAGCACATATCTAAATTATTATGTATTTGTATTGCTGAGTTTCTTCATTGTAAGGTAAAGTACACTGAGCAATACTCACGCTTGTATCTGATAGATGTCCTCAGACCTGCCCTTACGCAATCTGAGGATCCAAGCACCTGGATTGGCCTTCAGCTGGAAGTAACCCTGCAGAACAAAATACAAAACAGAAAAAATGCAAACCTCATCAGTTTTATTTGTCTGGGTGTGCAGGTATCCATTACCTAATCCTCTTAATTCATAGCAGTGTCAGTGAGTAGTGGTGAGTACGGTGGTGTAGTGGTTACTATGGTGGTGTAGTGGTGAGTACGGTGGTGTAGTGGTTAGTACGGTGGTGTAGTGGTTAGTACGGTGGTGTAGTGGTTAGTATGGTGGTGTAGTGGTTAGTACGGTGGTGTAGTGGTTAGTACGGTGGTGTAGTGGTTAGTACGGTGGTGTAGTGGTTAGTACGGTGGTATAGTGGTTAGTATGGTGGTGTAGTGGTTAGTACGGTGGTATAGTGGTTAGTATGGTGGTGTAGTGGTTAGTACGGTGGTGTAGTGGTTAGTACGGTGGTGTAGTGGTTAGTACGGTGGTGTAGTGGTTAGTATGGTGGTGTAGTGGTTAGTATGGTGGTGTAGTGGTTAGTACGGTGGTGTAGTGGTTAGTACGGTGGTATAGTGGTTAGTATGGTGGTGTAGTGGTTAGTACGGTGGTGTAGTGGTTAGTACGGTGGTGTAGTGGTTAGTATGGTGGTGTAGTGGTTAGTAAGGTGGTGTAGTGGTTAGTACGGTGGTGTAGTGGTTAGTACGGTGGTGTAGTGGTTAGTACGGTGGTATAGTGGTTAGTATGGTGGTGTAGTGGTTAGTACGGTGGTGTAGTGGTTAGTACGGTGGTGTAGTGGTTAGTATGGTGGTGTAGTGGTTAGTACGGTGGTGTAGTGGTCAGTACGGTGGTGTAGTGGTTAGTACGGTGGTGTAGTGGTTAGTATGGTGGTGTAGTGGTTAGTTAGGTGGTGTAGTGGTTAGTACGGTGGTGTAGTGGTTAGTACGGTGGTGTAGTGGTTAGTATGGTGGTGTAGTGGTTAGTTAGGTGGTGTAGTGGTTAGTACGGTGGTGTAGTGGTTAGTATGGTGGTGTAGTGGTTAGTACGGTGGTGTAGTGGTTAGTACGGTGGTGTAGTGGTTAGTATAGTGGTGTAGTGGTTAGTACGGTGGTGTAGTGGTCAGTACGGTGGTGTAGTGGTTAGTATAGTGGTGTAGTGGTTAGTACGGTGGTGTAGTGGTTAGTATGGTGGTGTAGTGGTTAGTACGGTGGTGTAGTGGTCAGTACGGTGGTGTAGTGGTTAGTACGGTGGTGTAGTGGTTAGTATGGTGGTGTAGTGGTTAGTATGGTGGTGTAGTGGTTAGTACGGTGGTGTAGTAGTTAGTATGGTGGTGTAGTGGTTAGTACGGTGATGTAGTGGTTAGTATGGTGGTGTAGTGGTCAGTATGGTGGTGTAGTGGTTAGTATGGTGGTGTAGTGGTTAGTATGGTGGTGTAGTGGTTAGTACGGTGGTGTAGTGGTTAGTATGGTGGTGTAGTAGTTAGTACGGTGGTATAGTGGTCAGTACGGTGGTGTAGTGGTTAGTACGGTGGTGTAGTGGTTAGTACGGTGGTGTAGTGGTTAGTACGGTGGTGTAGTGGTTAGTATAGTGGTGTAGTGGTTAGTACGGTGGTGTAGTGGTCAGTATGGTGGTGTAGTGGTTAGTATGGTGGTGTAGTAGTTAGTATGGTGGTGTAGTGGTTAGTACGGTGGTGTAGTGGTTAGTACGGTGGTGTAGTGGTTAGTATAGTGATGTAGTGGTTAGTACGGTGGTGTAGTGGTCAGTATGGTGGTGTAGTGGTTAGTATGGTGATGTAGTAGTTAGTATGGTGGTGTAGTGGTTAGTATAGTGGTGTAGTGGTTACTATGGTGGTGTAGTGGTTAGTATGGTGGTGTAGTGGTCAGTATGGTGGTGTAGTGGTTAGTATGGTGATGTAGTAGTTAGTATGGTGGTGTAGTGGTTAGTATGGTGGTGTAGTGGTCAGTATGGTGGTGTAGTGGTTACTATGGTGGTGTAGTGGTGAGTACGGTGGTGTAGTGGTTAGTACGGTGGTATAGTGGTTAGTATGGTGGTGTAGTGGTTAGTATGGTGGTGTAGTGGTTAGTACGGTGGTGTAGTGGTTAGTATGGTGGTGTAGTGGTTAGTACGGTGGTATAGTGGTCAGTACGGTGGTGTAGTGGTTAGTACTGTGGTTTAGTGGTTAGTACGGTGGTGTAGTGGTTAGTACAGTGGTGTAGTGGTTAGTACGGTGGTGTAGTGGTTAGTATAGTGGTGTAGTGGTTAGTACGGTGGTGTAGTGGTCAGTATGGTGGTGTAGTGGTTAGTATGGTGGTGTAGTAGTTAGTATGGTGGTGTAGTGGTTAGTACGGTGGTGTAGTGGTCAGTATGGTGGTGTAGTGGTTAGTATGGTGATGTAGTAGTTAGTATGGTGGTGTAGTGGTTAGTATAGTGGTGTAGTGGTTACTATGGTGGTGTAGTGGTTAGTATGGTGGTGTAGTGGTTAGTATGGTGGTGTAGTGGTTAGTATGGTGGTGTAGTGGTTAGTATAGTGGTGTAGTGGTTACTATGGTGGTGTAGTGGTTAGTACGGTGGTGTAGTGGTTAGTATAGTGGTGTAGTGGTTAGTATGGTGGTGTAGTGGTTAGTACGGTGGTGTAGTGGTTAGTATGGTGGTGTAGTGGTTAGTATGGTGGTGTAGTGGTTAGTATGGTGGTGTAGTGGTTACTATGGTGGTGTAGTGGTGAGTACGTGGTGTAGTGGTTAGTATGGTGGTGTAGTGGTCAGTATGGTGGTGTAGTGGTTAGTATGGTGGTGTAGTGGTTAGAATGTAACTATGGCATCATTTAAGGTGCCAGTCGTTCCCAGTACACTCTCACTTTTTGCTTGGGCCTGCCAGAATCGACCGCAAGTATTATCTGCCATCTGATACCACACCTCTCTTCACCCAAGTGTCCAGAACATAGGTCTCCAAGTCAATCATTGATCTCGGACTCTAGAGGCTCTGGTACCATGAACATTTATGGACATTCTTGTGTTTAAACGTGGTGTTCATCATGTACAGTCCTGGACTAGCACAGAAGTCATGGACTGTGCACTGAATGGGGGCTTATGAGTATCTCAGTACCTACCCAGCACCTCTTCACCTCTTTAAACAAACAAATAGAGATACAAACTAATCGCCGGTTTGATTAAGTGGTGTAGCCTCACCAGGTTGGCCATGACGATTGTGTCCTGCATGAGAGGGTCTTGCTTCATTCCCAGTGTGAACTGCAGGCCCCGTGGAGGCTGACCCGTGGACAGGTCAAAGCAATGTCCCTCCAGCAGCAGGTACTCCAACTCATACTGCGCATTCACCACCCCACTGACCTGCGATCAGACAACACCATGTGACAGATCACATCATCAGTGGCAACATTAATAAATCAATGAATCAGTGATCAACATGACCTAGCTACAGATGAAGATGCTGATCTAGGGTCAGTGTATGTCTTGAACATTAAAGCCAATTTAAGAATATGGCCAAGGGAGCTGATTCTAGATCAGCAATGTCATTCACAAGTTAATTCCAAGCAAAGTCCAAACTGCCTCTAGTACTGGTGGCAAATAAAAGAGGCTTGTAAACAGATTAAAAAGACAAGTGAAAAAATAATGAGAACAATGACTTTCTCAGTCAGCCTCGGCCGACAAACTAAAGAAAAAGTCAAATAATTGCTTAAAAAATGAAATCAGATAACGGAATAATAGACTGACGCCCAATCAGCTACTTGTTAATTGGGCTGAACGACTCTAGGAAAATATCTATGATTGCTCTGACAGCTATTGCAGATTAATTGCTTTTTTTATATTTTCTAGACATACACGTCATTCATATTAATTTTATATATTATTATATATTTTACTTTTTATAAACTCCAGGGTCCCAAGTTCAGAATGATTAAAGCCCCTGTCAAATGTTAATAATTAATGTTTTAATATTAAAGATATTACTTTATCATATAAAGATATTATATTTAAAGACTTTCAGCAACACACTCATTCAGCCATGCAGTACAGGAGACTGTTTGAACTAAGAGTGATCACAACACCACTTTGCTGTGCCGGGACATTATTGTATACCAAGCTACTGAACAGGACAGGGTCACTGACCACCAGCTGGACATCATCATGTATTGTATATTATTTGTTTATGTTTATTCTACTGTTGCTTACAGTGTCTCTCAGTTAGGCTGAGTTTAAGTACCGTTCGCTTTCTGTTTGGACGTTTTTAGATGATTCACTGGACTTATTTATTGCACACTATACTTTTCATAGTAGTTTTATTATATTCTTATTATGTATTTATCTGCCCGTCTTTGTATGCATACAGTAGGGGTATTTAATTAGGGTTCAGTAAGGTCCAGTTAGAGGAGATCTCCTCAGGCCAGGGTCTGGACCATCATCATTTCTAACCTGTGTTATGATTCAGTGCCATATCCTGTATATTTAAGTTGCCTAGTATCAGCATCCTATACCATCAGCTACTGAAACACCAACACATCACACATACCGTTCAGTATATTTCAGTATATTTACTGTTTAAATGCTGAACTGAATGATTTATAAACTTCTAATAAATGTTTTTCTTCACTTCAAGTAAAAATAAGGCCTACATTAAAAAAAACATTGCTTTTAAAATCTTAAAGTGTTTATTTATAGAGAAAGTAATTAAATCGTGGTTCTTCTTGTTAACTCAGCTTCACAGATTAACATGTTGGTTGTACAGAGCGGTATTCTCCAAAACTAGACGAGCAGGTCCATTCCAGAACCGTTCCTGTTAAACACTCAGTTCTCTCTGTCCCAATGTGCACAGATCTGATTGGCTGAGGAGCCTTCGGTGATCTTTCAGCGCGCATGATTGGTCTCTGAGCCCATATAACGTAAAGACAAGAAAAGCTCCACCACTTAAAATAAACACAGTCTAAATGAAATCATTCTCAATAGATTATCGGTTTAGGTCCACATTGGACAACGTCTGGGTCCAGATCCAGACCGTGGTCCGCTTATTAGTGACCCCTGATGTACAGTAACACTTTGCTCTTCACTGTACTTTGAGCTTCTGTACTGCATGACTTTCCCAAGTGTTAAATTCAAGGAATGTATTGTCTCAGTCCAAATATAAACAAGTATCTCATATTTTTAATTGTTTTTCTAAATCATTTGAACAAACCCGCTGCTATGTGCAAACTAAATCATAATGAATGAACCAACAGAAATGCTACAAAATTGCAAACTACTATTTTTTTTCTCTGCACAGGGACAAGATATAAATTACATACAATAGTAGATTAAATGTTCCACAAATTCTGAGGTTCACTGCTTATAACTGTTTGGGTGAGCCATAACCTAAAATAACAGCATTTCTGCTGCAACTAGGTAAAGGTGCAGGTAAAGTTGGAGAACTCAGGCATCAATCTTTGGATTAGGGGTGAAAAAAAATACAGAAATAAAATATTATGTTTTGTATAAGTTCTCAATAACACATTATGTAATGTTAATCAACAGTGTACATGAAAAGGTTTGTGGCAGACTGTAGCTCATTTTGTGCTGCATTTAAACCCCTGACCATTGGACAGCAGTGTCCTTCAACATTAGATTCTTCCACTCCAACGTAAACAAGTAGCATAAGCGTTTTATTTTTTGTATTATGACATTTTTTCAAAGATTATATTTTAAAAACCATGAAAAGAAATCACCTTGCTTACAATATTGCAGCATCTCACTATATATATATATATATATATATATATATATATATATATATATATATATATATATATATATATATATATATCACTTTAGAATTTCATTTAATTCAATTTTCATGCAATTCACCAACAATATTGTTTATTTCACAATTAATGTAAGTGTATCAGATGATTTTTAAAGAATAAAAATGTTTGTGTTAAAGTCTATTTTTGTTTAGAGGCTTATTTTACATATAGTCCTATTATCAGTAATTCTCAGTCCTCTGTCTAAATCTCCTGGTACGACCACCAATCCAAGTTAAGGATGTTATTGGACTAATTGGTTGTTAGGACACTCTTGATCAAAACATTCTACTAATAAGTGAGTGTAAAAGGGAGAACAACATTCTAGGTTAGTTTAGTATCTGAAGCATCAGCAGTTGATGGTTTGCTGACCGACTCACAATGACCAGAAATAAACAACTTTCTTTAGAGACCCGTCAGTTCATTGTTGTGTTAAGGAAGAAGATACTCCATTAAAACAAGAACATTTCACAGTGATCCCAAACTTTTGAGCGGTATATATACTTATGATGAATAATTCTTGGTTTGATAGATAGATAGATAGATAGATAGATAGATAGATAGATAGATAGATAGATAGATAGATAGATAGATAAATAGATAGCTTACAGTGGGGTCTTGCTGCAGGTGGGTAGGCCACATTAAGTTACACTACAAGCAAGAGTGTAATGAATCTTCACAAACAAGCACCGTTAACTATGCCTGTAGAAAAGTTGAACTTACTTGCTTGGAGTTTTGATTGAGACTCAAGCATTGAGAGCAGCAGTTCTCTACATACAGATACTTTTGATAGATCTATTTTCACCTGAGCCACAATTAGCTCAGTCAACTCAAATCAATCAGAAGACAATGTCAAAAAGAGATCTAGAGAATTCATTTTCTGTCATTTCATCACAAAAAAAATATCTGAAAAACTCGAGGATATTACAGATAACAGAAGAAAATAATCCAAGTGTTTGATGAGTCAACAGGGGCTTGTTACGGGGAACGTTGAATAATGGAAGGTATAATTAAAACTGCAGCTCTTGACATTTTGTAATTGCAATCTTTCAAACGAGTTGTTATTTTATCATTACCGTGATGAATTACATAATAATACACATTCTGGGTACGTAATAGCCATCATTAGTACCTCTAGAACACTGAACAACGACATGGATGATAAAAAAGGCAGATTTAGACTAATTATAGATCCCGGATATAAGAAGAACGAATCGTTCAGTCTTATTTTTAAGCAGTTGTTATTGTTTACAGGTTCGCCGTAATTTGTCTGTGTTTGTAATGATACAATTGTTCAGTCCCCCAAGAATATTGATGATATTTACGATATTCTTGAAAAAGCATAACATTTATCACAATTACATATCATCCCATCGCTCACCACTAGTCTCTAATCACAGGTTAACAATGCTTTTGCCTGTGAGACTGCATACGTACCTCCTGTAGGTGAATGTTGTCCAGGTCATGTGGGCTCCGAACCGCTTCCACCATCCAGCTCTCTGGTGTAATCATGTTCAGCGTGAGCAGAGGGGATTCTGGGATTTCAGTGAAGCGGGCCACAGGGCCGGGGGACATCGTATCGTTCCCAAGGAATGACACCTCTGCTTCCATCACAAAGCGATAGAAGCTGCCGGAAGCACACGAGAGCAAAGAAAGCATATTAAGCACCATATACACTGAGATAGGGGTGTAAGAAAATATTAAAATATCGAATATCAGGATATTATGTTAGTGATACTGTATCGATTCTCAATAACACAGTATTAATACACAGATTCCTGGCAGAGAGTGAATCAGTGTGTGTTGTGTTTAAACCTCTGACCACTAGATGGCAGTGTTGTAATCCATTTTCAGCTCCACTCCAACATTAACAAGCAGCACAAGGGTGCAAAGCTATTGTAAGCATCAGCAAACCTGTTTATATAGTGGTGTGGTTTAATAGTAGGATTTGAAAAAAATCACAATCGCTTTGCTTGGAGTATCGCAATATATCACGATATATTGAATTGGGTTCTTGGCAATACACACTTCCTATACAGATGCACATTGGATGTACATTTAGGGACATCTGGGTGACAAAAAAGTCTAATGAAGTTCTAATGCTTGAACAATTACGTGAATACTACTGAAAATGAAAAACTGATCATAAAACAGATCATTAAAAATGCAGCTGGTGGTCTTCACTCTTCACATGTTCAAACAGCTTGAGCAGCAGCAGATCAACAGTTTCACACTTAATCACGGTTCTCTGCAGCTGTGTTTCATACAATCACACGCATTTTAACTGCATTTTGAATGATTTTGAATGATTTGTTAAATAGAAAATGATAAAAATAACACTATAATTAAATCAGTGACTCAATAACGTTTGGTAATACATTTTAAGAGTTTCAAACTTATATCTTCTCTAAATGAAGAACTCTAAAGTGCCTAAAGCACTAACAGTTCTCCCCCTGCTGGAGAAACCATTTAGAAACCAGCCTGACTGCTAGACGAGAGTTCCAATGCCACAGTCACATGCATAGGCTATTAAGGCCAGTTATAGTTTAGACATAAAAAAATCTGTGCAAGTCAGTTTAGCCTAAACTAAGCTTCAGGAATATTTGGTCCCACAACATTTTTATTATTTATTATTTTATTTAAAAAAAGACTTTTGGTGCAAAAACACACATAATAAATAAGTTTAACTACATATAAATATATAATGTAAAAATATAATGTATAAAATAATACATGTCATGAAATTAATATTATCCTAAAACAAAGTTGTTACTCCTGGAACAGTGAAGCTGACCCACTCTGGGGAGGCCGACATGTAAATGAGTTGGTTTGCAACACAATACTTTAATTCACTATATACACACATATGTTTTGAACACCGCCCAAACTTTTACATACGACTGTAAGGCGTCTTTGTTCATCCACCTCCTACAGCTAGTTTAATAAAATTAACAGCTGGCATCTCTTGGGATTGTTATATTAGCACCAATTTAGCAGTAATCAGAAACTAAATGTGAATGGACAATTAAAGCCTGTTAAAACTTGTGATAGACATTTAACTATACATATTTATTTTTCATGGTACTTTGTGCGTCAACAAATAGACTCCCGTCCCAACTGTAGACCAGTAAGGTGGAGCCACAAGTGAGGGTTTCTAATAAAGTGGCCAATAAGTGTATATACCCTGCTGTGCCTGATAGAACTGCATTGTTATTTAGAATTTTGTCCATAAATAAAAGCTATTTATTTAAATGTTGTAGTTATCCAGATTAGACATTAAAGGGCATATATCCCACATTTTCTTGTATTTTAATTTCTACCCTGAAGATCACTTATGACAATATTGCAATTTTAAGTACTAAAACCAGTCATTAAGTATCAAAAACACTATCTTTTTTCCATAGGATCAAAATAGCCTTATTTTGGTCTTTACTGACTGACATATGCAAATTAGTTCTGTGCTGATTGAGTCTCTTTAAACACACAAAAAGTAGTCCAGACCCAAAGACTTCTCATAATTTGGTATTACAGGGTGGGGCTACACTGCTGTAGACTGGAAAAGATAGATATAGGTATATAATTTTTCATGCATCTCCAAAATGACAGGAGAGACCAAAAACCTTCTTTACTTTTAATGTAAGTCAATGGAACCAGACATTTTTCCAAACCATATTGCAGCATTTCTATTGGTAAAGGGCAGCTGTTGTATATAAATGGTGTAGAAATATAAAAATTAACAAATATGGAGACATGTTTTTCTTTGGATTGTGACGAAATACTATATGGACTAAGGAAGTAAGAAGAATGTTAGGCTTTGAAACATACAGAACGTTTACATACTCATTCAAACTCTTTTTTTCTTTTATATGGGTCCTTCTACGACTGAGCTCTGCTCTGCATTAATCAGGCTTGTTTTAAAAGCAGTCCTGATGGAAACACTCCTTATAACTTCAGCGTGAATTGGTGAGGCTGTAGGCTGAATAGGTGGATACACACAAATGGGATGGCTTTCATGGCATTGCAAATGTACTGACTGTATTACAGATATTGACTGTATGGACTGGAGTTTGGGACCTTTTAAGTCTAACAATGTTTATATGCTCAATAAAGCTAAGGATAATTAAGTTCTCCATGATACTGGTATGGATGTCTCTTCACTTGTATTGACTTGTTTAAAGAACATTACTCCACGCAAACCATACTGAACTCCACCAAACTCTGGAATGTTTCAGAAACGTTGGTACAGACTGGCCCACGGTGATAGGTTCTAAATCTGAGCAGGTGGTCCACTGCTGTGTGGGCTTTTTGACACCCTGGAAGCAGAAAATTTAATTAGGTGCCGCCCTCACCTCTTCAGGGGCATCTCGGACAGTTTGGCTCGGCAGTTCATGAACAACTGCAGTCTCATGTTGACCACTTGACCAAGCACCTGCAGGAAACCCACAAATACAATGTCAGGATGTCCCACAAACGGTACTGCAAATACATGATATATGATTTAAATCTAATTAAATTAAATTGTTAAAACTCTAAACCTAACTCCAATAACGACTGGAGTGCTTCACAAAGTCAGGACCATAATGCCGGTCCTGTAGGTTAGCTTTGTCTTTGCTTTTCCTGCAGAGTCAGGACTTTCTAGGTCCTGAGAATGTTCAAAAACGAGCAGTCCCTCAGAATAAGTGGACTCAGCAGGGAGGTCTCCAACCGAGGTTTCATGGCTCACCCTGCGGCCCATCCACTGATCCCATCACTCTTGTTTTAAGTTCCTTATGAATTTCGAGGACAAAGCGCACCACGGAGGCTGCAGCACAGTGCCGGGGTGAGCAGACACTGGGGAGCTGAGTAAGCATGCAGGAGCTAAACCAGAAGATCACATTCACATGCCTGGAGCACACTAAAGCACCAAAAGCAATCAGGCGCATGTTTGTTGTGCATGTACAACATCAGGGTGTTCCACATGTACTGTATGTGCATGAAAGCATTAATATTTAATAATATGCCCGACATGAAGCTAATTCCACATCACGCTGGGACAAGAAACAATATCCCTGTTGTTGTAGGTACGGGCTCAATCCAAATTTGATGCTAAATAAAGTTGGGACAGGAAAATGTTTTCCACCGTGTTACATCAACTTTCAATGGGAGACTGAGCAGAACTACAGACAGACTAGTCCAGCATCAGCACACGGTATGCTGTAGTAACATATTGTTGCTGTCCAAAGAAAGCAGCCGCTGTTTACAGTGTATGAAGATTGAATGATGGAATTCTGTCCATAAATAAAAGCTATTTATTTAAATGTTGTGGTTACCCAGATTAGACATTAAAGGGCCTATATCCTACATTTTCCTTGTATTTTAATTTCTACCCTGTCATTAAGTATCCAAAACTAATTCATGCAAATTAGTTCTGTGCTGATTGGCTGCTCTGTATTTTGTGTCTCGTTTAAATGCAAAAAGTAGTCCAGACCGAAACACTCCTTAGAATTTTGGTATGACAGGGCGGGGCTAAACAGCTGTAGGCTGTACATGAGGGGATTTTCATGACATCACTAAAGGACACAATTCATGAATTCACATATCTCGAAAATGGCAGGAGAGACCAAAAACCTTCTTTACTTTTAAGTTTAATTTTTAAAGTAAGATAATTTGAATGTAAGTTAATAGAACCAGAACCATTCTGCAGCTTTTCTATTGGTTTATTTAAACTAAGCTTCAGGAATATTGGGCCCCATAACATTTTTATTTTTTCTTATTTTATTAAAAAAATTACTTTTGGTGCAAAAACACACATAATAAATAAGTTTAACTACATATAAATATATAATGTAAAACATAATGTATAAAATAATACATTTCATCCAATTAATATAACTCTAAAACAAAGATGTTACTCTTGGAGCAGTGAAGCTGACCCACTCATTATGGAATTTTGTCCATAAATAAAAACTATTTATTTAAATGTTGTTGTTATCCAGATTAGACATTAAAGGGCCTATATCCCTCATTTTCCTTGTATTTTAATTTCTACCCTGAAGATCATTTATGAAGATATTGCAATTTTAAGTACTAAAAACAATCATTAAGTATCCAAAACACTTTATCTTTATTCCATAGGTTCAAATAGGCTATTTTGGTCTTTACTGACTGATATATGCAAATTAGTTCTGTGCCGATTGGCTGCTCTGTATTTTGAGACTCGTTTACACGCAAAAAGTAGTCCAGACCCAAAGACTTCTTATAATTTGGTATTACAGGGTGGGCTACACTTGAGGTGATTTTCATGACATCACAAAAGGACAGAATTCATGATTTCACGTATCTCGAAAATGGCAGGAAAGTCCAAAATTTTTTAATATAAGTTAATTTTAATGTTAATGGAACCGGAATTTTTTCCAAGCCATTTTGCAGCATTTCTATTGGTTGACTGATCATGAAATATTCACACAATGTAAAGGGCAGCTGTCGTATTCAAATTCTTTTTTATTTTCTTCAACTTTTAGAATTATTCTGTCACACAGACCTCCGCATTTAATCCATGCAGTGAAACACCCACATATACACACACACTAGTGAACATACACACTAGTGGGCAGTAAGCACACGTGCCCGGAGCGGTGCCAGTTATGTGCCAAGAGCTCTTCAGTCGTGTCCTGCTGGTCCTGGGGATGGAACCGACGACCTTCCGGTCACAAGACCATATCCCTAACCTTCAGGCCACGACTGCCCCAGAGGCAGCAAAGCAGCCCTGAACCATGATGCTCCCTCCACCATGCTTCACAGTCGGGATGAGGCATCGGTGTCTCTTTTCCTCCAAACATGTTTGTGTCCCATTTGTCAACAGAACATTGTCAACAGAACATTTTCCCAGAGGCACTGAGAAACATCCTCTTCAGGAGACGTAAGACAGGCCGCAATGCTCTTTTTCTTGGACGGCAGCGTCTTCCTGTCCTTATCTTTTCAGTGTTTTTCTAATAGCGGACACATGAATTAAGACTTTGTGTGGTTTGTAGAGCCTCTGAAAGTCTTCTGCTGTTAACACTGGATCTGGCTCACCTCTTTGAGGAGTCTGTTGTGTCTCTTAGACTGATCTTCACTGATGTCCACTCCTAGAGGGACCAGCAACTGTACTAAATTGTCTAAGGGTGGACTGATGTACATCTAGGCCTGTAGCAATGCCACTGTAACCTTCTCCACAGCTTCATG
Organism: Megaleporinus macrocephalus; assembly: GCA_021613375.1. Classification (NCBI taxonomy): domain Eukaryota; kingdom Metazoa; phylum Chordata; class Actinopteri; order Characiformes; family Anostomidae; genus Megaleporinus; species Megaleporinus macrocephalus. The sequence goes on from CM038709.1 coordinate 42,628,787, forward strand.
CGTCTCTATAACAGGTCTTACAGGATCTTCTGGAACTGTCTGCATTGAGTCCTGGTTTGTACTAACCTTTCTTGAGAAGAAGAGATTTGTTAGTAAGTAGATTTTGCATGCTGCCTTTATTTAATGGATAAAAAACCTGTGAAGCTCAAACTTCCAATCGCAGCTTAATCCAAGCACCTTTTACTGATTAGGTCCTGAAGACGTCGTTACCAGAGACTCCATCTAATTTTCACGTACTGTATGCGTGTCATTAATTTATGTTAATGGTTCTCCTGTGTCAGTTTAAACATTGGAAGATGTTTTTTTGTGTGAAAAGCACTTCATAAAGTCAGTTCGTTGCTCTTGTACTTGTTTAGATCATCTCAGATTTTCCGGATCTTATATAAATATATAGGCACTTACAAGCAACAGCGGAGCCAACTTCTGAGCGTCTCTGGTGAGCGGGTCCACGACTGCGACCACATCATAGAACACCTCGTCTTCTCGCGGAGCCAGATGCAAAACACTGCAGAAATGATGTACAAACATCATCAACAGTGAAGAAACCGAGTACACGAATGACCCTCGAACAAGATTCCACTCATCGCCTGCCACGTTTAGGATAAATACAACAGGAATGAAGAGGGAGCGGGAAAGCGGCAAGACTATCAGATGGGAATTCACCTGTGTTTGTCTTTCATAAATCTGATATCCTTCCGGGCTTCTCCTTTGGGAGCGGCGGCGAGCAGAGCATCCACTTTCATAATGAGATCGCAAGCCCTGGAGAGGAAACACACATGCTCGATTCATCACTGAGATTCCCCACAAGCTCTAGTCACATTTGTGTGAAATGACAAACATATGCTGAAGCTCGCGTCGCAAGACAAATACTGAATGGCTTGAAATTAGAGAGAAGTTCTGAGGTGATAATGACAAGCAATGAATATAGATGGCAATTGGCAATGCAATAGGGGTCCAATCAGGGTTTTGAAAGTGGGCCCAATAAACAACTGAGGTAGAGTAGTATAATGATTAGGTTATATTTAATATGTGGACAGCATGATAGATTTCAACCTGATATCTAGTGCTTACAACAAATTAGAGATGGAAGAATTGATCTGCCATGTATCGGTATTGGCCGATTTTTAATCAAAATATGTGATTGGCCGATATTTCTCCAATTTAGCCGATCCATGACGTTAAACAAATGAGCCTATTTTCTGTTTTTCCAGCTAGCGTTTCATCCAGAAGTAGGAGCCCTCCGGCCAGCTCCCTGCAATTCCTATCTCAACCATTAGGTGGAAATACATACCCTTTCATTTTCCACACACTGACTAAAGCGAGAGCCTCGCGAGAACAGTTTACTGCGTTCACCGCATGTGTGGATAGAAAACGTCGTCTGGCTGTGTATGTGACTCAGACTCATCCAGGACAGTTTATAACATCTGTAAAATTAGTAACATCAGCGTCTCTCACAGAGAACCAAGACAAAGACATTTAACATACTAATCTGATTCACACTTCAGAGACACCACACAGCTGAACACAGTGAGTATCAGTAAACAGCAGAGCTAGAACACACAGCTAACACAAAACAAACAACCCAGAACACATACAGACCAGATCTGACCGGTACCAACAGAACAGCAGCAGAAACAGCCAGAGAGCTAAAGAACCACAGCCAGAGTGATTGAGTTTATAGTTCTAGATAAGCAGCTCTTCTCGGCTGTAGAAGACGTTCATTCTGCTGCTTAATGTTCCACCTGGATCTACGCTCTGCTGTTCCTAGTAGAGATACTTTTCAGATGTGGCTCTTCTGGAGCTTATCAAGCGGTTTACTCCCACATACACCAACTTCTAATTTAGTTTAAAATATTATACTGTTTCATATGAGCTCGTTAAAAAATTTAATAAACCAGTTTAGACCATGTTTCATGACTTGCTTGCACTAATAACTACATGTAGCCCTGCCGTGGCATATAGTCCCAGTTTGGGGGTGGGACATGGGCCGAATGCTATTGGCTGATGGCACCTGGTTTCGTGACTGACCGCTCACTAAGAACAGCCTCTCAAACTACAACAAACACGGTGGACAAAGAGGAGTCGACAGGACAGATAGATTAAAAGTTTAGTTTTTTTCACTCTTAATAGTGATTTAATAGTCTTATTAATTCTTATGAGCCCGTATTCACTTCAGTTTACTTTGATAAAGAAAAGATTAAGCAAAATACCGCATTTTGTAGTTTTGTTGTAGATAAATAATAAAAGGAAACTTTGTCAAGTCATAATTTGTGTTCAGTTTGACTTTGTGTTCAGTTTGAAAATCGTATTATGAGGCCAGCAGTGTGAGTAGAGTGTATCGTTACATACCTAAAAAAAAAAAAATAAAAGAATAAATTCCTTCTGTTTATTGTCTATTATTATTTTTTCTGTGCAGTTACTGGAAGAACATCTTGTTTACATGTGTTGCATGAAGCCAAAAGTGCCTCTGTGTGTTTCTTAGCTTGTATACTGTCTGCGGTTATGTTAAGCATGGTCCATTATATGATAAGGTCAGCGACTACTGGAAAAGTTTTATGCAGCGTCTGTGGTCATTTGCTTTCTCCGCAGTTCTGTCGTATCGTTTGCTGGAGCCGAATGAACGTCGCCTCCGCAAGACGTATGTTAAGACCTTTAATCACAGACTGTATCTTCCTACACAATGAATGCATTTCATTATGTTCTTCCCACATTCTTAGCGTTTAATCATTTAAAAAAGTGCACTGGACTCGATGTGAAGGATGTGAAAAAAGTTATATGGCTAAAAGTTACACTAAAATTAAACACATACATTAATAAACTGATATGTGGTCCCAGGCCTAGATAGATATTTATACTAATCATCAAATTTACTTTAAGTTCAGTCTATAACCCATATATAAAATTCTAAAGACTGCTCACTGACTAACGCTGCATTTGCACTGCTTCGTCGCATCAATGGACGTGAATGCAGCAGGCTGCATGTTGCCATTAACAAAGCTGTTCCCTCCGTCGTCCAATTATATCATGTTTATGCGTTTCCAGGGGTGATAGGGCAGAGGTGGTTAACGCTTGTGGTCTTATACAAGCTATATTCCTTATAAACTTGTAAACTTTAGCCTGAAAAAGTTTGGTTGAGCTTCATAACATTATCTATTAAGCAGCATGTAGGCTAGCAATGTTTTCAAATAAAATTATATATGAATCCCTTTTAAAACCCACCAGAGACCCCAACAATCTTTGCAACTGTTCTCCAAGTTGTATTGCGTTGATCCAAGTCCCTGTAACTGAGCAGAGATGGATCATAAAGGACAGGGATTAGTAATGATCTGTTCTTCCAGGCTTCACTGGAACGCTTGAATATGGAACGACTGTGTTATAGGTTGAGGACACTCAATGCGCAAACACCTGCCCTCTTCTCATTGGATAGATTCATCGCGTTGGGTGGATTCATTTGCATAAAGTTTGTCTTGTTTCAACGTTTGGTTGAGTTCAGCATCCCCCGACCTCGGCACACCGGACCCACGATGCACTGCATGGCCGCGTCTGATGGAACCAACGTGTCCCATAGAAAATGAATGGGATACATTGCAGTGTGTTGATGCAACAGATTGTGTTATGGTCAATGTCAATGACCATAACACAGTCTTAAGCAGATTAACGTATCAGTGTATAATCACTGGCAGTAATTCTAATTCTATATTGGACCCATAACAGCTATTACATTTTCTCAATTATCTGTGAATTACATGTTGGCTGCTGACACACTGTGCAACCATCTTTAAACAAAAGCCAACTTCAGCTTCAATAGTAAAACCGAACATCTCCATGTGTTTGACAAATTTCAACATAAGCAAAAGCACTTCTCGAACCAGCATTAAAAGAAACTACATACTTCCTGGGAGTCAAGTTCATTTGCTTGACTTTCGCTTTGATCTTCTCGGCTGAGGTGCTCAGCGTGATCTTCTCCAGCAGGTGGAAATCGTCCACACTGAAGTCCTCCTCGTCTGCAAAGGGACCAAGGATCTGGAGGGAAATAGCAAACATGACAAGAAAGAAATTAAAGAAACACATAGAAACAGTCTTGCAAAACAAAACTGTCGGGTGTCAGAGACGCTAGTGGGCTTCATCCTTCAAGGTAGCCAAGAACCGCCCACTCTGACAGGAAGGGCGATGTGACCGACAGCCTAAACGACCAAATTCGCAGATTTTCTGTTTTGTGCTGGTGATTATTACAACAGTGACTGTGATAACGTGGGAGTGAGGGGTCAGGAGGCTACCTGAGAGAGGTGGCTGTTGTGACTATTTCTTATGTACTATGGCGTCTGTTAAAAGCTTGATTATACAGATGGGCACACTGAAGGCCACAGAGGTTGGGAGAAGTTTATGGTTCAGAGAATCCAGTCATTTATGGCAGGAACCCAGGGACAGGCGGATCACATGGGCCAGTTGAAACATGGAGGCAGGCCTATAAGACCATGCAGTTGCTGAGAACATGGTAGACCATTTGAGAGCGCCTCAGATAACGTCTGTACTAAAGTATCCTCAGGAAAGAAGCTTATACTCTGATCTGGTCTCCTTCTTCAGTTTGATGGCAAGGAAAGAAGTTACAACATGGTGACGTGTTTATTGTGACAACCACGACAGCAAACACACCAAAACACAAACAAAAGACTGAAAAAAACAGATATATACAAAATATACGACTATATACACTTGCCATGAGCTCAGCTTTGGCGAATCCCTTCGCTACCACCCACTACTGTCCACAGTAAACGTTCAGATTCTTAGTAGAACTATTTAAACAAATGCTCTCACGTCAAAAAAGTACATGGTGAGTCTAAGGACACCCTTTTATTTCTGTAACGAAAGGAAAAATTATATATCTGAATACCTCACCAAGTAATGGGTGAGGGGACCTATCTTTTAGGCATATTAAAAGCCACCATATTGGATCAAGGGCAAGTTTTTCCAATGGGAAGGTTGTCCTGTAGCAGATCAACGAAGACCAGAATTGTCTCAGAAGTCAATTGCTGCAATCAGATTTAAGATATTTCTTATGGTTCACAAATTATCAACACAGAAAGTTGCAACAACTACCACATTGAACAACCTATACAGTGTGCTGTCCCTGGTGCTGAACACAGAGTTGAATGCGCAGTTCAGCACCAGGGACAAGACACTGAACACGTTCAATGCGATTGTTGTTGTAATCGATTTCTGAGACAATTCTGGTTTTCTTCCATATGCCACATGACCACCTGCCCATTGATAAAACTTGTCCTTGATCCAAGCTTTTTCTTTATAATGTCTGTATCGTCTGTAGCTATGGAGATTTGGATGGTTGGTGATGTGTCCAGGGCCTGAACATCATCACAGTGGCGCAAATAAATAAATAAATAAATAAATAAACAGTCCCATATGAAACGCAGTGGTTACCCATCAAAGCTTTCTGCTAGTTTAATAAAACATGCAGTGCAAACACACATACATGTGTGAAATGGATATTTGGCCATCTTAGCATTTGATATACATCAGAAAGCCATTGTACATCTGTGGACAGAGCCTCTGATGGTGATATTGGGTTAGAAGTAACCACCAACTTCTGCTTCTTGTCTAAGATCCAGACAGCAGAAGTACAAATGTCCTTGAGAAGCAGCAGCAGAAGCTTATTCCCACCAATGGCAGCAATAAAAGCTGGTTCCCAGCTCCTCTCCAGATGACTGAGATGGTGATCTGTATGCAAGGCTGTGGTAGATGGTTTTTAATGCTAATCACAGAGATGCTGGCTGCTCTCGCTCTTTCTGCCAGATGGCCATTCTGCATAGCTACGGATCCGCTGCAGCACTGCTTTAGCGAGAGACGTTCCAGGCCACTCTAGGAATTTAACAGCAATGTGTTCTTGCCTTAATTGTTGTCTACGCGTTGTGTCCTTGGACTAATATGGGTCTAAAAAAACCTCCATAGCAAGAGCTCGTCAGCAGAACGACTGCCAGGTCTCCATTTAGGATCGTTCTGCAGTCCCCCCCCCACCAATGCAGGCTAAGAGCTGGCATCCCTCTCTTTGTAGTCTTGGCATCTGTAACCCTAAAACCATTAAGTACAAACACCTTGAGTAGTGATAATTAGCAATTACGAAAATTATAACAAGGAATGTCCATTTAAAAGTCCAGAAAATCCCAAAGAATACACCATATCTTAATATCCTCTTCAGGATATTAAGTTTAATACAATTCTTTATGGCTTCCCTTTTTAGAGGATTACTATAATCTGATGATTTACTGATGAGTGTAAACACCTACAATACAATCAATGAGCAGATGTTCGGGATGTAACAATACGAATAACCTGTAAAAATGGTTGAAATGGTTTTAATAACTTTGAAATGGTTTTCATTCTCAATTCAATGCACATGGGCATTAAATTATATATTAGTGCTTTAAAAATAGTGCTTTAGTTCAGGTTTAGTAAATTAGTTTGGGTCAAGGGCTTTAGCTCAGGGTTTGTACATGTACCTGGGTCTAGTGCTGTAGCTCAGGGTTTGTAAATGTACGTGGGACTAGTGCTCTTGTTCAGGGTCAGTACATTAGCCTGGATCTAGGGCTTTAGCTCAGGGTCAGTACATTAGCCTGGGTCTAGGGCTTTAGCTCAAGATCAGCACATTAGCTTGTGTCTACGGTCTAGCCTTGGTAACTAAATTAGCTTTGGTCTAGGGCTATAGCTTGTGATTGGTAAATGAGTTTGGGTCTAGGGCTTTAGCTCAGGGTTGGTACATGAACCTGGGTCTAGTGCTTTAGCTCAGGGTTTGTAAATTTGGGTGGCACTAGTGCTCTTGTTCAGGGTCAGTACATTAGCTTTGGTCTAGGGCTATAGCTTGTGATTGGTAAAGCAGTTTGGGTCTAGGGCTTTAGCTCAGGTTTACTATATTAGCTTGGGTCTAGGGCTTTTGCTAAGGGTTAGTACATGAACCTGGGTCTAGTGCTTTAGCTCAGGTTTAGTAAGTTAGTTTGGACCTAGGGCTTTAGCTCAGGTTCAGTGGGTAAGTTTGTGTCTAGGGCTTTAGCTCAGGGTCAGTACATTAGCTGGGTCTAAGGCTTAGCTTGTGATTAGTACATTTGCGTGGGACTAAGGCTCTTGCTCAGGGTACTTACATTAGTATGGGTTTAGGGCTTTAGCTCAGGGTCAGTACATTAGCTTGGGTCCAGGGCTTTAGCTCAGGGTCAGTACATTAGCTTGGGTCTAGGGCTTTAGCTCAGGGTCAGTACATTAGCCTGGGTCTAGGGCTTTAGCTCAAGATCAGCACATTAGCTTGTGTCTACGGTCTAGCCTTGGTAACTAAATTAGCTTTGGTCTAGGGCTATAGCTTGTGATTGGTAAATGAGTTTGGGTCTAGGGCTTTAGCTCAGGGTTGGTACATGAACCTGGGTCTAGTGCTTTAGCTCAGGGTTTGTAAATTTGGGTGGCACTAGTGCTCTTGTTCAGGGTCAGTACATTAGCTTTGGTCTAGGGCTATAGCTTGTGATTGGTAAAGCAGTTTGGGTCTAGGGCTTTAGCTCAGGTTTACTATATTAGCTTGGGTCTAGGGCTTTTGCTAAGGGTTAGTACATGGACCTAGGTCTAGTGCTTTAGCTCAGGTTTAGTAAGTTAGTTTGGACCTAGGGCTTTAGCTCAGGTTCAG
>CM038709.1:43326461-43333961 GCA_021613375.1 Megaleporinus macrocephalus
GTTTGTCGGAGTTCCTGAAATTCCTGTGGAGGGTGGAGCCTATTTTGGGGAGTCAAGTACGTACACGCACCTGCAGGGTTGCGACAGAGGCGCACGCGCCGGGCAGCGCACGCCTCTAATCTAGGCCACTAAATCACAGAGAGGGGTGATTGCAACATCGGCGTTGTTTGTTCGTCCTCCTGGCGGGGCCAGCGCCGGCTGTTGCGCAACAGTCCTTCACAGAGTGGACTCAGGGAAACCACACGTGACCTGGCTGTGACCTCGCGTGTCTGCCACACTTGAGATCATGAGCAGTGCTGGAGACGTGAGGACGCTGGACACGCTATTCTCTCTGTTGGAGAGTCCCCCTCAGTACTAGGGCTGTGTATTGGCAAGAATCTGGCGATACGATACGTATCGTGATACAGCGCTCACAAATCAATATATCGTGATACTGCAAGCAAAGTAATATATTGAGATTTTAAAAATCCTACTATTAAAACACACCACTGTATGAACAGATTTATCAATACTTACAATAGCATTGCGTCCTTGTGCTGCTTGTTAATGTTGGAGTGGAGCTGAAAACGGATTACAACACTGCCATCTAGTGGTCAGAGGTTTAAACAACACACAATGATTCACTGTATGCCAGGAATCTGTGTATCGATACTGTGTTTTTAAGAATCGATAAAGTATCACTAAACATAATATCCCCATATTTGATATTTCAATATTTTAGTAAGGTGGTGTAGTGGTTAGTATGGTGGTGTAGTGGTTAGTATGGTGGTGTAGTGGTTAGTACGGTGGTGTAGTGGTTAGTATGGTGGTGTAGTGGTTAGTACGGTGGTGTAGTGGTTAGTATGGTGGTGTAGTGGTTAGTACGGTGGTGTAGTGGTTAGTACGGTGGTGTAGTGGTTAGTACGGTGGTGTAGTGGTTAGTATGGTGGTGTAGTGGTTAGTATGGTGGTGTAGTGGTTAGTATGGTGGTGTAGTGGTTAGTATAGTGGTGTAGTGGTTAGTATGGTGGTGTAGTGGTTAGTATGGTGGTGTAGTGGTTAGTATGGTGGTGTAGTGGTCAGTATGGTGGTGTAGTGGTTAGTATGGTGGTGTAGTGGTTAGTATGGTGGTGTAGTGGTTAGTATGGTGGTGTAGTGGTTAGTATGGTGGTGTAGTGGTTAGTACGGTGGTGTAGTGGTTAGTACGGTGGTGTAGTGGTTAGTATGGTGGTGTAGTGGTTAGTATGGTGGTGTAGTGGTTAGTATAGTGGTGTAGTGGTTAGTATGGTGGTGTAGTGGTTAGTATGGTGGTGTAGTGGTTAGTATGGTGGTGTAGTGGTCAGTATGGTGGTGTAGTGGTTAGTACGGTGGTGTAGTGGTTAGTATGGTGGTGTAGTGGTTAGTACGGTGGTGTAGTGGTCAGTAAGGTGGTGTAGTGGTCAGTATGGTGGTGTAGTGGTTAGTATGGTGGTGTAGTGGTCAGTAAGGTGGTGTAGTGGTCAGTAAGGTGGTGTAGTGGTCCGTATGGGGGTGTAGTGGTCAGTAAGGTGGTGTAGTGGTTAGTATGGTGGTGTAGTGGTCAGTAAGGTGGTGTAGTGGTTAGTATGGTGGTGTATTAGTTAGTACGGTGGTGTAGTGGTTAGTACGGTGGTGTAGTGGTCAGTACGGTGGTGTAGTGGTTAGTAAGGTGGTGTAGTGGTTAGTATGGTGGTGTAGTGGTTAGTAAGGTGGTGTAGTGGTTAGTATGGTGGTGTAGTGGTTAGTATGGTGGTGTAGTGGTTAGTAAGGTGGTGTAGTGGTTAGTATGGTGGTGTAGTGGTTAGTATGGTGGTGTAGTGGTTAGTATGGTGGTGTAGTGGTTAGTACGGTGGTGTAGTGGTTAGTATGGTGGTGTAGTGGTTAGTACGGTGGTGTAGTGGTAAGTACGGTGGTGTAGTGGTTAGTACGGTGGTGTAGTGGTTAGTATGGTGGTGTAGTGGTTAGTATGGTGGTGTAGTGGTTAGTATGGTGGTGTAGTGGTTAGTACGGTGGTGTAGTGGTCAGTATGGTGGTGTAGTGGTTAGTACGGTGGTGTAGTGGTTAGTATGGTGGTGTAGTGGTTAGTACGGTGGTGTAGTGGTTAGTATGGTGGTGTAGTGGTTAGTACGGTGGTGTAGTGGTTAGTACGGTGGTGTAGTGGTTAGTACGGTGGTGTAGTGGTTAGTATGGTGGTGTAGTGGTCAGTATGGTGGTGTAGTGGTTAGTAAGGTGGTGTAGTGGTCAGTATGGTGGTGTAGTGGTCAGTAAGGTGGTGTAGTGGTCAGTAAGGTGGTGTAGTGGTCAGTACGGTGGTGTAGTGGTTAGTACGGTGGTGTAGTGGTTAGTACGGTGGTGTAGTGGTTAGTATGGTGGTGTAGTGGTTAGTACGGTGGTGTAGTGGTTAGTACGGTGGTGTAGTGGTTAGTACGGTGGTGTAGTGGTTAGTATGGTGGTGTAGTGGTTAGTATGGTGGTGTAGTGGTCAGTATGGTGGTGTAGTGGTTAGTAAGGTGGTGTAGTGGTCAGTATGGTGGTGTAGTGGTCAGTAAGGTGGTGTAGTGGTCAGTATGGTGGTGTAGTGGTCAGTAAGGTGGTGTAGTGGTTAGTATGGTGGTGTAGTGGTCAGTAAGGTGGTGTAGTGGTCAGTAAGGTGGTGTAGTGGTTAGTATGGTGGTGTAGTGGTCAGTAGGGTGGTGTAGTGGTCATTAAGGTGGTGTAGTGGTCAGGACAGTGGTGTTGTGGTCATTAAGGTGGTGTAGTGGTCATTAAGGTGGTGTAGTGGTCAGTACGGTGGTGTAGTGGTCAGTACGGTGGTGTAGTGGTTAGTATAGTGGTGTAGTGGTTAGTATGGTGGTGTAGTGGTTAGTATGGTGGTGTAGTGGTCAGTAAGGTGGTGTAGTGGTCAGTAAGGTGGTGTAGTGGTCAGTACGGTGGTGTGGTGGTCAGTAAGGTGGTGTAGTGGTTAGTATGGTGGTGTAGTGGTTAGTATGGTGGTGTAGTGGTCAGTAAGGTGGTGTAGTGGTTAGTATGGTGGTGTAGTGGTCAGTAAGGTGGGGTAGTGGTTAGTATGGTGGTGTAGTGGTTAGTACGGTGGTGTAGTGGTTAGTATGGTGGTGTAGTGGTTAGTATGGTGGTGTAGTGGTTAGTATGGTGGTGTAGTGGTCAGTAAGGTGGTGTAGTGGTTAGTATGGTGGTGTAGTGGTCAGTAAGGTGGGGTAGTGGTTAGTATGGTGGTGTAGTGGTTAGTACGGTGGTGTAGTGGTTAGTATGGTGGTGTAGTGGTTAGTATGGTGGTGTAGTGGTCAGTAAGGTGGTGTAGTGGTTAGTATGGTGGTGTAGTGGTCAGTATGGTGGTGTAGTGGTTAGTACGGTGGTGTAGTGGTCAGTATGGTGGTGTAGTGGTCAGTAAGGTGGTGTAGTGGTCAGTAAGGTGGTGTAGTGGTTAGTATGGTGGTGTAGTGGTCAGTAAGGTGGTGTAGTGGTCAGTAAGGTGGTGTAGTGGTTAGTATGGTGGTGTAGTGGTCAGTAAGGTGGTGTAGTGGTCAGTAAGGTGGTGTAGTGGTCAGTACGGTGGTGTGGTGGTCAGTAAGGTGGTGTAGTGGTCAGTAAGGTGGTGTAGTGGTTAGTATGGTGGTGTAGTGGTTAGTATGGTGGTGTAGTGGTCAGTAAGGTGGTGTAGTGGTTAGTATGGTGGTGTAGTGGTCAGTAAGGTGGGGTAGTGGTTAGTATGGTGGTGTAGTGGTTAGTACGGTGGTGTAGTGGTTAGTATGGTGGTGTAGTGGTTAGTATGGTGGTGTAGTGGTCAGTAAGGTGGTGTAGTGGTTAGTATGGTGGTGTAGTGGTCAGTATGGTGGTGTAGTGGTTAGTACGGTGGTGTAGTGGTTAGTACGGTGGGGTAGTGGTCAGTAAGGTGGTGTAGTGGTCAGTAAGGTGGTGTAGTGGTCAGTAAGGTGGTGTAGTGGTCAGTAAGGTGGTGTAGTGGTAGATTGGTACGTGGTGAGTATGATGTCCAGGATAGCAGGATGTTTTCTATCGGAGCTCCTGATGTTTCTTTCTTTTCAGGGTTTAATTCTTTTGGTTTCTGTTTAAAGACCTTTATCTCATCATATCCAGGAACAACAGTTTATGTCATTTCCTGCTTCAGATTGTTTCGAAAGAACAGCTTTAGGTCCATTAAAACTAAATAAACAGTGAGTTTCCTTTCTGGAAATCTGTCTCCTGACTGGTTCACGTTCACAGCAGTGACTGTACGTGGGGGTGGGGGAGGTTGGTGGGGGGGTATGATAGGTTCAGTCGTCCAGTAAGAGAGGAGCAGTGTCCTCCTTATGAAACCAGCGCTAATCAGTTAAATGAATAAAGCCACTTCCGCTGAGCTGGGATTGTGAGCCGCTCTGTGATTCGTTCCCAGCGTTTCCAGGAAGGCCTGCGTTCACATAAGCGTCCGTCTGATCAAATTTGCTCTCCAGTCTCCTCATTTTTGTTGCTAAACCTCTCTATGGAAAAATTTTCTGATAGAACACGTAGCAATGGAGAAACTCTCAGCATCCATCAAGAACAAATCTCAGGAGTACAAGAACATTCTAGAACCACCTTAACGTCTGTTTTCTTTTATACCTACCTGTGGTTCCCCTACCTGAATGTTCCTAGTCACATATTAATACACACATACACAAATACATATTTATTGTAGGTATTAGAGAAGGACCGATCAGTGTTTTTGAGGCCGATACCGATCGAGGGCGGAGTTTATGCCACAGCAGGGCTACATGTAGTTATTAGCGCAAGCAAGTCATGAAACATGGTCTAAACTGGTTTATTACCATTTTTAATGAGCTCATATGAAACAGCATCATATTTTTAACAAAATTAACAGTAAATAAACAAAGTAAATCAAACAAATATCCCCAAAACTGCAATCATTACATTTAGACCCTTAATTTAAAACTAAAAAAGCTGATTAAATAAATACAGTAAAACTGCAGTCATTAAACTCAGACTCTGTTATTTTAAACTAAATCTGTAATCATTAAATGTAGAATATTGAATTTCTGCTGCTGTTCTTTTTGTACCGGTCAGATCTGGTCTGTAGGTGTTCTGGGTTGTTTGTTTTGTGTTAGCTGTGTGTTCTAGCTCTGCTGTTTACTGATACTCACTGTGTTCAGCTGTGTGCAGTGTCGTATCAGATTAGTAGTTAAATATCTTTGTCTTGGTTCCTCAACGAGACACACTGATCTTACTAATTTAAAAAACGTCCTGGATGAGTCTGAGTTACATACGGTAACAAACTGCCAGACATGTTTTCTGTAAACGCAGTAAACTGTTCTCGCTGCTTTAGTCAGTCTGTGGAAAATGAAAGGGTATGTATTTCCACCTAGTGGTTCAGATAGGAATTGCAGTGAGCTGGCCGGAGGGGGTTTCAGTGAGTTCTCCTGTTCCTGATGAAACACTAGCTGGAAATACAGAAATTAGGCTCATTTGTTTAACACCATCGATCAGCTCTCGGGATCGGCCGATCACATATTTTGATTAAAAATCGTCCGATACCGATACATAGCCGATCGATCCTTCCATCTCTAGTAGATATTATAAATGGCTTTAGCTCAGTGCACTCTCTGAGGGTAAAATACTATAATTTCTATTTTCTATTCTCTTTTTGTTTGTATGTATATATGCTTATGTTTATGTGTTTGTTTGTTTTTTCCATCTCTCCCATTTTTTATATATCCTTTATTCTCCCTATTGGTTTATATGTTTATTGTCCTCCCTCTACACGATGACTGTATATACTAAGTGAAAACTTCTAATACTAGAAATAAAGAAACATTGGTCCTCAGTATACAGGGGGTTGGTGGGCAAACATAAATTAATAAATAAATAAATAAATAAATAAACAAACAAACCTCTCTGTGACCCAGATACCTCCACCACGTGGCCCTGAGGAGCGGCGTACACACATGGAGGCGGAAATGGAAAGGGCTGATGGTTTAGAGAAGGAACAGAGAGGCCTGTCAGGGAGAACCGCTGTGTGGAGGTTGGCGCTGTAGACTTGGAGAATGGTGTTGGAGGGATGGTTGTAAATATCCCGGGTTGTTTGTCCGTGGCGGTGCGTGTTATGTCGGGAATGATGGGGAAAAGGCCCAGAAATCCAAGCATACCTGTAAATATTAGAATGAAGTCACAACATCTTCCCTGTAGGCGCGTAGCTGGAGCCGCTGGAGCCGCTGGGGCCGCTGGGGCCCGGATGCTTATGTCAACACAGGCTTTTTTTGTATGTACACTCTTAAAAATAGAAGTTCCTGAACGACTCCTGGCTTGTGGTTCCAGGAGAAAATGTTTAGCTGGTATACGACCTATGGAGAAGTGGTTGGATGTTTTATTACAGAACTACTGAGCCAGTAGAAATAGAGCATGTTCCATACGTAGGGTTGGGCGATATGGATTTTATCACGATAATTTTTTTCATTTCAGTCAATATCGATATATATCACGATAAAAATCAAATCACTGTTACCTTTTACCTTAAGGGAGAAGTGAAGATATGAAAATTTCTAAATTTTGTTCATTTGTTTTTATCTTCTGATTTATTTTCTATTAAATGTACTATAGAAAATTACACAACTGTAAATCAAATAAATTAAAACACATTTTCTCTTATTTTATTCTCTCTGCTCGACTGCGACGCCTGCAGTAACCAGATTACTAGAACGTGGGTTAAGCTGCCGCTACGCCTACACTCTGTACTGTGAGCTTCAACCAAACATGAAATGGCTGGAACTCTAGTTTAGCCACCTGATTGGTTTGAGGGCAGCGCTATTCTCATTCTCATTGGCTGTTCTATCAATTCTATCGACTTTCTATCGACTATGTCTTTATAGTTTCATCGAAGAAACGTTATTTCACGATAATTATCGTTATCGTTTTATCGCCCAGCCGTATCCGTTATTTTTTTAATCTAGTCATTTCAGAGGATGAGCAGTACCTGTGTATTTGATGTGCGCTATAAAAGTTTGAATACTCTTCCAGTTATAAGGTCTAATAACTTAATAGCTCATTAAAACTAGATCAGCAGGTCAATAAGTTATACTAGAGATGGTCAGCTGACTCTGGAAACCTTGTGCCTTAACACTAGACTTAAAATTCATACTGGTCACTGTTGGGGCGCTCTATAAATTGAACTTATTATTATATTATTATTAGACAACCATGGGCTCCTCTTAGAAGCTGGCTGAGCATCTGAAAACAGCATTAGGTGGTCCCTGCCAGGCAGAATGCTATGTAATACACTGTCTGATTATTAATTATCATTCATCTGGTTAAGATCTGTGAGGCCACAAAACCTCTCAGCTAGATCTTCTCTATGCTGACTGGAAAGGCAAGGCTTTCATCCACTGCTGGGTAAGCTCCAGGGGATGCATAGTCACAGGGAATGCTGAGTGAACTTCAGACACACGGATGAAGGGATGGATAGACAGATTGATGGATTGATATTTCACAAAGATACTTAG
>CM038709.1:43338961-43348961 GCA_021613375.1 Megaleporinus macrocephalus
TAATGAAAACACTGCCTGAAGACTCATTTTAAATGCATTCATGGTACAGGAGTCAGACACAAACCCCAACCCCTAACCTTTAACCCTAACCCCTAAACCTAACCCCTAAACCTAACTTCTAAACCTAACCTCTAACCCCTAAACTTTCACAATGGTGAGAAAGAAGCTCTGCTACATAACATTATCATTACCAGGATGTGAACATGTTCGGACACATGTCACATCATCGCTGGCCAATAACATACAAATACAGATGGAAGGATCGATCAACCATGTATCGGTATCGGACGATTTTTAATCGAAATATGTGATCAGTGGTCGGCTGATATTTCTCCAATGTAGCCAATCCCGAGAGCCGATCGATGACGTTAAACAAATGAACCTAATTTCTGTTTTTCCAGCTAGTGTTTCATTCAGGAACAGGAGCCCTCCTTGAAACCCCCTCCGGCCAGCTCCCTGCAATTCCTATCTGAACCACTAGGAGGAAATACATACCCTTTCATTTTCCACAAACTCACTAAAGCAGCGTCTTCATGAGAACAGTTTACGCCGTCCACTGTATGCGCTGATAGAAAACATGTCGTCCGTCTGGCAGTTTTTACCGTATGTATCTCAGACTCATCCAGGACGTTTTTAAATTAGTAAAAACAGCGTCTCTCGTTGGGGAACCAAGACAAAGATATTTAACTACTAATCTGATACGACACTGCACACTGAATACAGTGAGTATCAGTAAACAGCAGAGCTAGAACACACAGCTAGCACAAACTAATAACCCAGAACACATACAGACCAGATCTGACCGGTACAAACAGAACAGCAGCAACAATTCAATATTCTACATTTAATGATTACAGATTTAGTTTAAAATAACAGAGTCTGAGTTTAATGACTACAGTTTTTACTGTATTTATTTAATTCACTTTTTTAGTTTTAAATTAAGGGTCTAAATGTAATGATTGCAGTTTTGGAGATATTTGTTTGATCTACTTTGTTTATTTACTGATAATTTAGTTTAAAATATTAAGCTGTTTCATATGAGTTCGTTAAAAATGGTAATAAACCAGTTTAGACCATGTTTTATGACTTGCTTGCGCTAATAACTACATGTACCCTGCCGTGGCATAAACTCCGCCCTCTATCGGTATCGGCTATCGACCGACACGCTAAAAGGTGATCGGCGATCGGAATCGGCCTCAAAAACTGTCCATCTCTACATACAAGCATCTTCAAAACAAGTCAATGAGTCAATGAAACCAGAACGTTTTCGAAGTTTGTTGTCTGTTTTAGAGCAAGTTACTTCTTTGGACATCGACAATATGCAGATCATGTTCAGTGTCAGTTGTCGCCCGTTACCGATAGTCATACCAGATGCTGGACTGTTTGATGTTGTTACAAGTTATCTTATATTATCTCATAATGTTTACTCTAGTCAGCTGACATGACATCAAACATTAGAACAGATATAAAGTTAGCAGTAATAATAACATGATACTGTTCTATTTCTGAACATGTGGGTAGTGATGGGTTTGCGGCACAGCTGTGAGCTGAAGCAGTGTTTGGGTGGGCAGCAGTAGCTCCACACAGCCTGAATAAGCCGTATGATGAGCATTACTGCTCCGGGCCGGTCCGACTGCTCCGGTTGTGTTGAAGTGTTGGGTGCTCTTCTTTGTCATAGCTGCGGATGGATACACTACAAGTCCGCTTCTCCAAACCGCGTTCACAGCTTTTATTTTTGGGCCTTGTTTAGCTTCCTCCCCGACTCCTGTAAATAAAACATGGTTACATGGTCTCGCTCTTTGGTGCAGCTTGGCCAGCAATTTTGGGAAGCCAGAAGATTCCCCACTCTCCTCGGTGTCTGCTAGAGAGCAGCAGTACAGTAACCCCCCTCATCTGCCTCTGCTTTTAGAGGGTCATCATACACACTCATTATGAGCACCGCAGCACATTCCGGCTCCCAGATACTTCCTCAGACACACACACACAGGGAGAACTCCACAGTTAGCCCACGCTTCCAGTTTAGACTTCCACCGAAAAGCTGTGGTTCAGGAAGCTGCTCAGAAGGCTGTGGGCAGGCAAGGAAGTGCTGAGGCGAGGGTCTGGAACTTCTGCTCGTATGGATTTTTTCCCGAACGAGAAGCGCCTGGAGTTACGCGGGGGCCGGAAACTTCCTCCCTGGCTTTTGTTCTTACTCGGCTTCACTCAGCAGAAAGGCTGGAGACGTGTTCAGGGTGCAGCCCACCCCATAGACCAGTTAGCCGATAGCGTCGCCTGATATTATCACAGATAACGGGCTCGCAGAGAAGAGCCGGGTCCTGTACCTTCAGCTCAGCAGGGAACGCACATGCGGCTTTGATGAAAACTCTCATGGGTTTTCCTAGTTCCTAGTCACACCTGGCCTATTTTCACCTTCGTCCTGCTCTAGTAATTCTAATGATCGGCATTGTCAGCATGGAGGCTGGTTCTGCTGGGACTGTAACTCAGAAATGTTATCTAGTCATATCGGTAGCTTCAGTGAGGACCTGCGGTGGAAGTTTTAGACGAACGGTTTAAACTGTGTCTAAATTGTAGCTCCTGCTTTACAGGGCTCTGGTGTCTGGGACCACAAACTATGCAGGGGTCCAGGAGAACACCAGAGCAACGTATGGCAAGTGTATGATCAAACCGTGATCCTGATGAGAAGAAACCGATCACGAACTTTTCAGCTCAGCAGTGAACGCACATGCGACTTTGATGAAAACTCTCAGATCTCATGGGTTTTCCTAGTTCCTAGTCACACCTGGCCTATTTTCACCTTCGTCCTGCTCTAGTAATTCTAATGATCGTCATTGTCAGCATGGAGGCTGGTTCTGCTGGGACTGTAACTCAGAAATGTTATCTAGTCACATCGGTAGCTTCAGTGAGGACCTGCGGTGGAAGTTTTAGACGAACGGTTTAAACTGTGTCTAAATTGTAGCTCCTGCTTTACAGGGCTCTGGTGTCTGGGACCACAAACTATGCAGGGGTCCAGGAGAACACCAGAGCAACGTATGGCAAGTGTATGATCAAACCGTGATCCTGATGAGAAGAAACCGATCACGAACTGCATGTACCGCAGGAAGACGACGGACTTTGGTGGGAACTAAACTTAGCTCAAAGAGTAAGGAAGCTTGTGTTTGATAGATTCTTTCTTTGTTGTAACAATGCTTCGTGGAATAAATCCTATACGGTTGGAAAGCCTGTTAACTTCCCTTTTAAATGGTGCCTCATTTGTGAGGAACATGCATTTGTGGGATGAGCAGTAGACCTGAGTATGCCCATACTCTGCTATTGACTTATTTGGTGGACTGGATGATTGAAGATTGAAGAAACAAGACATATGGGCAATTTAGCAATTTATTCAGCCACAGCAGCCTAGCACCTCCTCCTCATGCTGGTCACCAGCCTGGTCCCACACTGCTGTGAGATGGCATCCCATTCTTCAACCAGCATTTGAGGCAAGTCAGCCAACGTGGTCGTGTTGGTCACTCTGCTGCAAACAGCACGCCCAAGCTGATTCCAGAAGTATTCAATGGTGGTCAGGACTGCTAGCAGGCCATTCCATCCTCTCCACTCCCAAATTCTGGAGGTAGTCTCTGATAAACCCTGCTCTGAATCCTCATCTTGGAGGATTCAGAGAGTTCGGTTCCAGACTGTGGAGATATGGAATTGCCACTGGTTGCAGAATTTCATCTCGATATCTCTCTGCATTGAGATCCAGTGATGACAAGCCCACTTTGTGGCCTTCAATTTGGGGATGGTACTGGAGCTCACTCCAAATAATGCCCCAACTTGGTTTTGTGGAACACCAGTTTGAACTTGCCCTCTCGCATGGGCCCTGTCCAGATCAGTCAAACGTGGCATGATGATACGTGGAGCAGACACCTACTGACCACTGTAACAGGGCCCAGCTGGGGGGTACCAGAAGTTTAAGCCAAGTGTCAATAGCAACAGCTGTTTTTCATGGGCGCAACCCACATACTCAGCTCTACTGCTCATCCCACAAAGGCATGTTCCTTATGAATGTGGAACCATTTGAAAGGGAAGTTAACGGGCTTTCCAACCGTATAGGATTTATTCCAAGAAGCATTGTTACAACAAAGAAAGAATCTACCAAACACAAGCTTCCTTACGTTTTGTTCTAAGTTTATATAATTGGGAATTTTCATTGGTTATGGAAGAGTGAGCTGAAGAGCGTCTGTAACCCTCCCGCTGGCGAGAAACTCAGAATCAACGACATTCTTCGTTATTAAAGAATACATTTTCCTGATCTTATAACTTCTTACAAGATAACGTGAGGGCAAACGCATGGTGTCCTGAACTGCAACCGTCCTGTCATCTTTTCTGAAGGACAGCATAGACAACAAACGTCATCCCCTTCATTTGTATTGCAAAATGATGTTTTCCGTGTTTCAATGTTGAGCTGAACGTGTATCTGTTTATTAGAAGCGAGAAAGATCGAAATTAAGCCACAGGGCTTAACACGTCATATGAACACGGCATACGGGCGCATGGGTTGCTGGGAAAAAGCATTCAGTCTGTATAATCTCTGTAGAAAAGCTCTGGTGCTCCTGAATATGATCTAAAGCCACTATGCCCAGGTATAAAGCCCCCCAGCTCTGGGCTGTGGAGCAGTGCTATCTGGAGCATCCAAGTAGCTTTGGGATGAGTTGAAGTGATCCACAACTAATAATCCAACATCAGCACCTGACATCACTAATGCATTTGTGGCTGTATGCAGTCGAATCCTCACAGCAGTGTTCAGAGACCTAGTCCCAGAAGAATGTGATCGATGTGAATCGTCTCAAAATAATGGGCTTGTAGTGATGTTTGAGATTTTAAGAGTTTTAAGAGTTCAAAGGATCTTATCCGGGTTGTTCTGATGGAGTTTAATGGAGTTAATGCTGCTGTAGGACAGTGTGGGTCAGCACCGGTCACTCCTTTGCTGAAAGTAGTCTGTAGTTCATGTTTGGACTGTGAGTGGTAGACTCTCTGTAAGCTCTAATCGCTGTGTGTCTGTGTTGGTTCTGCAGAAGCACGATCAAGGACAGGTCCTGCTGGACGCAGTCTTTAAGCACCTGGAGCTGACTGAGAGAGATTATTTTGGGCTGCACCTGGCAGACGATTCCTCCGACTGTCCGGTGAGTTCAAAGGTCACGCAGGGGAGCCGGGCCTGGGCTAAGCAGCTCTGTCCCCGAGCGCTTGCACGCGTGATCCCTTAAGCCATTATAGATGAGCCCTGCGGTGGAAATGGACAGCTCTGCGGAAGCAGGCCTACATTTCAGAATCTGGGGCAAACCTCACTTTAAACTCTCCACTTTTACACCACGACGTGACCTCAATGACCCAATACTCACTTCTATATATACACAATATATCCTCAGCTGGTAGATATATAGAGTAATACCCAATACTCACTTCTATATATACAATATATCCTCAGCTGGTAGAGTTATAGAGTAATACCCAATACTCACTTCTATATATACAATATATCCTCAGCTGGTAGAGTTATAGAGTAATACCCAATACTCACTTCTATATATACACAATATATCCTCAGCTGGTAGATATATAGAGTAATACCCAATACTCACTTCTATATATACACAATATATCCTCAGCTGGTAGATATATAGAGTAATACCCAATACTTACTTCTATATATACAATATATCCTCAGCTGGTAGATATATAGAGTAATACCCAATACTCACTTCTATATATACAATATAACATCAGCTGGTAGATATATAGAGTAATACCCAATACTCACCTCTATATATACAATATATCCTCAGCTGGTAGATATATAGAGTAATACCCAATACTCACTTCTATATATACAATATAACATCAGCTGGTAGAGTTATAGAGTAATACCCAATACTCACCTCTATATATACAATATAACATCAGCTGGTAGATATATAGAGTAATACCCAATACTCACTTCTATATATACAATATAACATCAGCTGGTAGAGTTATAGAGTAATACCCAATACTCACCTCTATATATACAATATAACATCAGCTGGTAGATATATAGAGTAATACCCAATACTCACCTCTATATATACAATATATCCTCAGCTGGTAGAGTTATAGAGTAATACCCAATACTCACCTCTATATATACAATATAACATCAGCTGGTAGATATATAGAGTAATACCCAATACTCACCTCTATATATACAATATAACATCAGCTGGTAGAGTTATAGAGTAATACCCAATACTCACCTCTATATATACAATATATCCTCAGCTGGTAGAGTTATAGAGTAATACCCAATACTCACCTCTATATATACAATATATCCTCAGCTGGTAGATATATAGAGTAATACCCAATATTCACTTCTATATATACAATATAACATCAGCTGGTAGATATATAGAGTAATACCCAATACTCACTTCTATATATACAATATAACATCAGCTGGTAGAGTTATAGAGTAATACCCAATACTCACCTCTATATATACAATATAACATCAGCTGGTAGATATATAGAGTAATACCCAATACTCACCTCTATATATACAATATAACATCAGCTGGTAGATATATAGAGTAATACCCAATACTCACCTCTATATATACAATATATCCTCAGCTGGTAGAGTTATAGAGTAATACCCAATACTCACCTCTATATATACAATATAACATCAGCTGGTAGATATATAGAGTAATACCCAATACTCACCTCTATATATACAATATAACATCAGCTGGTAGAGTTATAGAGTAATACCCAATACTCACCTCTATATATACAATATATCCTCAGCTGGTAGAGTTATAGAGTAATACCCAATACTCACCTCTATATATACAATATATCCTCAGCTGGTAGAGTTATAGAGTAATACCCAATACTCACCTCTATATATACAATATATCCTCAGCTGGTAGATATATAGAGTAATACCCAATATTCACTTCTATATATACAATATAACATCAGCTGGTAGATATATAGAGTAATACCCAATACTCACTTCTATATATACAATATAACATCAGCTGGTAGAGTTATAGAGTAATACCCAATACTCACCTCTATATATACAATATAACATCAGCTGGTAGATATATAGAGTAATACCCAATACTCACCTCTATATATACAATATAACATCAGCTGGTAGATATATAGAGTAATACCCAATACTCACCTCTATATATACAATATATCCTCAGCTGGTAGAGTTATAGAGTAATACCCAATACTCACTTCTATATATACAATATAACATCAGCTGGTAGAGTTATAGAGTAATACCCAATACTCACCTCTATATATACAATATATCCTCAGCTGGTAGATATATAGAGTAATACCCAATACTCACCTCTATATATACAATATAACATCAGCTGGTAGAGTTATAGAGTAATACCCAATACTCACCTCTATATATACAATATATCCTCAGCTGGTAGAGTTATAGAGTAATACCCAATACTCACCTCTATATATACAATATAACATCAGCTGGTAGATATATAGAGTAATACCCAATACTCACCTCTATATATACAATATAACATCAGCTGGTAGATATATAGAGTAATACCCAATACTCACCTCTATATATACAATATATCCTCAGCTGGTAGAGTTATAGAGTAATACCCAATACTCACTTCTATATATACAATATAACATCAGCTGGTAGAGTTATAGAGTAATACCCAATACTCACCTCTATATATACAATATATCCTCAGCTGGTAGATATATAGAGTAATACCCAATACTCACCTCTATATATACAATATAACATCAGCTGGTAGATATATAGAGTAATACCCAATACTCACCTCTATATATACAATATATCCTCAGCTGGTAGAGTTATAGAGTAATACCCAATACTCACCTCTATATATACAATATAACATCAGCTGGTAGAGTTATAGAGTAATACCCAATACTTACTTCTATATACACAATATAACATCAGCTGGTAGATATATAGAGTAATACCCAATACTCACTATTATATATACAATATATCCTCAGCTGGTAGAGTTATAGAGTAATACCCAATACTCACTATTATCTATACAATATAACATCAGCTGGTAGATATATAGAGTAATACCCAATACTCACCTCTATATATACAATATAACATCAGCTGGTAGATATATAGAGTAATACCCAATACTCACCTCTATATATACAATATATCCTCAGCTGGTAGATATATAGAGTAATACCCAATACTTACTTCTATATATACAATATATCCTCAGCTGGTAGAGTTATAGAGTAATACCCAATACTCACTTCTATATATACAATATAACATCAGCTGGTAGAGTTATAGAGTAATACCCAATACTCACCTCTATATATACAATATATCCTCAGCTGGTAGATATATAGAGTAATACCCAATACTCACCTCTATATATACAATATAACATCAGCTGGTAGATATATAGAGTAATACCCAATACTCACCTCTATATATACAATATATCCTCAGCTGGTAGAGTTATAGAGTAATACCCAATACTCACCTCTATATATACAATATAACATCAGCTGGTAGAGTTATAGAGTAATACCCAATACTTACTTCTATATACACAATATAACATCAGCTGGTAGATATATAGAGTAATACCCAATACTCACTATTATATATACAATATATCCTCAGCTGGTAGAGTTATAGAGTAATACCCAATACTCACTATTATCTATACAATATAACATCAGCTGGTAGATATATAGAGTAATACCCAATACTCACTATTATATATACAATATATCCTCAGCTGGTAGAGTTATAGAGTAATACCCAATACTCACTATTATCTATACAATATAACATCAGCTGGTAGATATATAGAGTAATACCCAATACTCACCTCTATATATACAATATAACATCAGCTGGTAGATATATAGAGTAATACCCAATACTCACCTCTATATATACAATATATCCTCAGCTGGTAGATATATAGAGTAATACCCAATACTTACTTCTATATATACAATATATCCTCAGCTGGTAGAGTTATAGAGTAATACCCAATACTCACTTCTATATATACAATATAACATCAGCTGGTAGAGTTATAGAGTAATACCCAATACTCACCTCTATATATACAATATATCCTCAGCTGGTAGAGTTATAGAGTAATACCCAATACTCACCTCTATATATACAATATATCCTCAGCTGGTAGAGTTATAGAGTAATACCCAATACTCACCTCTATATATACAATATAACATCAGCTGGTAGAGTTATAGAGTAATACCCAATACTCACCTCTATATATACAATATATCCTCAGCTGGTAGATATATAGAGTAATACCCAATACTCACCTCTATATATACAATATAACATCAGCTGGTAGAGTTATAGAGTAATACCCAATACTCACCTCTATATATACAATATATCCTCAGCTGGTAGATATATAGAGTAATACCCAATACTCACCTCTATATATACAATATAACATCAGCTGGTAGATATATAGAGTAATACCCAATACTCACCTCTATATATACAATATAACATCAGCTGGTAGATATATAGAGTAATACCCAATACTCACTTCTATATATACAATATATCCTCAGCTGGTAGATATATAGAGTAATACCCAATACTCACCTCTATATATACAATATAACATCAGCTGGTAGAGTTATAGAGTAATACCCAATACTCACCTCTATATATACAATATATCCTCAGCTGGTAGATATATAGAGTAATACCCAATACTTACTTCTATATATACAATATAACATCAGCTGGTAGATATATAGAGTAATACCCAATACTTACTTCTATATATACAATATAACCTCAGCTGGTAGATATATAGAGTAATACCCAATACTCACCTCTATATATACAATATAACATCAGCTGGTAGATATATAGAGTAATACCCAATACTCACCTCTATATATACAATAT
>CM038709.1:43356461-43423961 GCA_021613375.1 Megaleporinus macrocephalus
CTTCTTTCTCTCTGTCTCTCTCTCTTCTCTCTCTCTCTGTGTCTCTCTCTTCTTTCTCGCTGTCTCTCTCTTCTTTCTCTCTGTCTCTCTCTCTTCTCTCTCTCTCTCTTTGTGTCTCTCTCTCTCTCTTCTTTCTCTCTGTCTCTCTCTCTTCTCTCTCTCTCTCTGTGTCTCTCTCTCTCTCTTCTTTCTCTCTGTCTCTCTCTCTTCTCTCTCTCTCTCTGTGTCTCTCTCTCTCTCTTCTTTCTCTCTGTCTCTCTCTCTTCTCTCTCTCTCTGTGTCTCTCTCTTCTTTCTCGCTGTCTCTCTCTTCTTTCTCTCTGTCTCTCTCTCTTCTCTCTCACTCTCTCTTTGTGTCTCTCTCTCTCTCTTCTTTCTCTCTGTCTCTCTCTCTTCTCTCTCTCTCTCTGTGTCTCTCTCTCTCTCTTCTTTCTCGCTGTCTCTCTCTTCTTTCTCTCTGTCTCTCTCTTCTCTCTCTCTCTCTTTGTGTCTCTCTCTCTCTTCTTTCTCTCTGTCTCTCTCTCTTCTCTCTCTCTCTCTGTGTCTCTCTCTCTCTCTTCTTTCTCGCTGTCTCTCTCTTCTTTCTCTCTGTCTCTCTCTTCTCTCTCTCTCTCTTTGTGTCTCTCTCTCTCTTCTTTCTCTCTGTCTCTCTCTCTTCTCTCTCTCTCTCTGTGTCTCTCTCTCTCTCTTCTTTCTCTCTGTCTCTCTCTCTCTTCTCTCTCTGTCTCTCTCCTCTCTCTGTCTCTTCCTCTCTTTCTCTCTTCTCTCTTTCTCTCTCGTTTCTCTCTGTGTGTGTATGTGTGTGTTTGTGTGTATGTCTGTGTGTCTCTGTGTGTGTGTGTGTGTGTGTGTGTGTGTGTATGTGTATGTGTTTGTGTTAGGACCCCCCTGCGGGGTGTCTACTCACAGACCCCCCCTCCCATCACCACACTGACCTCAATAAGAATGACTCCTGACAGAATGTGCTGCGTGTGTGTTCCTCCTGGTCTGTGAGCTCTTCAGAGTCTCTGGGGGGCTCGACCGTGCAGTGTAGCCGTTATGTAGGTCAGAGGGGATTTGAACCGGAGCATTAGCACTCAGTACCCGTCTCCGTCCCCACCTCCATCTCTCGCTTTCCTTTCTGAGAATCTACCACGACCACGCACGTGATTAGGGTTTTCAGTGCCAGGAGCTTCGGCTCGTCTTCTCATCTCAAAAGTAAGCAGCGCTGAGCTCCTCATTGAGCTCTGCTGTCATATGGAAACCGTGACGACGTCTGACGAGGAGCTGTGTGATTAAATTAGTATTTATTTATTTATTTATATAAATATAATCAATATAATTCTGAGTATTATTTAAATATAATTCTGAAAAATATCTAAGCAGGAATCTTAGAATTAGACCTGAAGTGACTCGGTGTTCAGTGTGTAGAGGTTAGGACTGGGCAATAAAACGATAACGATAATTATCATGAAATAACATTTCCTCGATAGAACTGTAAGACGAAGTCGATAGAAAGTCCATAGAATTAAGTTCCGTCCATGTTTTGAGAGACAACACAAACAGCCAATGAGAATGAGGATAGCGCCGCTCCAAGCCAATCAGGTGGCTCAACTAGAGTTGAAAAATAACGACAGAAAGACAGAAACAGTATAAAAATTTAATATCAGGATTATAGGTATGATGGGTTATTGGTATTATCGCAGTATTAGGGCTGCAACTAATGATAAATTTCTTAACCGATTAATCTAAAAATTCTTTCAGATTAGTCGATTAATCTACCGACTAATTACTCTAATACTCTAAAGGAATACATTTTTTTTATTATTTTGTTATGGATTTTTTATTTTTTTTGCAAGCAATGGATGATTTTGTGCATATATATATATTTATATATATATATATATATATATATATATATATATATATATATATATATATATATATATATATATATAAACACATGGTCATTCTAGACTTATTGTATTAAAGCGTACCTTAAACACACGTGATCTATAAATGGTTAAAGACTAAGAGTCTACGCTCTGACTCGACTTTTAGAGGCACAAATGACACGTAGCCTACGCGCCTCACACACATGAACTCGGACAGTTTGTGGACTGTATATATATTTTGGCAGAGAGTTGTTTGAGAAGCAGCTACGTGTGTTTTAAAGCTCCCGCGGTATCTAGAACAGTCTTAGGTTCTACACTGGACGATTAAGAAACGGTTAGCAATGAGACTTTTCAAGAGACTCTACTGAAAGAAACATGATACACGTGTTAATAATCTATAAATAATCTATAAGATAAGATAAACAGGTAAACAGGTGCTGTCCTGCTGCTGTGTTGATGAAGCTCTACGGGATGTTTGATCTTCAAGGTCTCGTGTATAGCAGTTGTACTGTTGTGATCATCTCCACTGTGCAGAGCTGACAGAGCACCACACTGTTGTGTTTCGGTGTGAAACACTCCAACTGTGTAATGTTCTATAGTACATTTGTCTATTTGTCTGAAAATGAATTAAAAACTATTTAAGAAAAAAATTAAATTTTGAGTAAAAAGGAGATTTGATTTATATCGTGATATATATCGATATCGACTGATATGAAACAAATTATCGTGATAAGATTTTTTCCCATATCGCCCAGCTCTAGTAGGGGTTACGGTTGGTGTGGTTGGAACGCTGATGGATCGGGGGTCTGTATTTAGGTGCTTTAAAGGCTGCTAAGTCTACAGAGCTGTTCACACTTCCGCTCACGGTGGTCCTGTTTCAGTGTAGAGTAGCTCTGGTAAAAATAGTCCAGGGCGTGCGGTGATACGTTCAGTGAACAGCTCGTTCTGAAACTTAACCGGTTTCACGTGATGGCTGTGTAAATTCTTCACCGACGTTGTTCTACGTGTCTATATAATGTGTTTTATTTGTGTGTTTGTTTGTGTTTGTGTTTTAGCTGAGCTGGGCGACTACAGCGAGGTTGAGAACCCTCCAGGTTACCTTTCCGAGTACACCTTCATCCCCAGCCAGCCGCAGGGCTTCGAGAAAGAAGTGGCCAAACATCACCAGCAACACAAGTGAGTGCCTCGTCTACCAAACAGGAGCTGTTGGAGGAGTTAAATACAGTGAGAAACACCAGTGAAGGAGATCAAGCCCAACACGAGGCTAATTAAATGATAAATGAGCTTGTGGTCTTTGAAGTTCCTACAATAACCTCTCAGACATCAAATCAAATCAGAGTTTACACGATACAACTCTCAGTGAAATGCTTTGAAGACCACCCGCTCACATGCAACAGTACAGTAGAAGAGGGAGAGTAGCTACAGTACTAAACCATCTCCATTTATAAACATTGGCTACGTTTACATGCAGACTGATAATCTGTTAATAATCAGACTAATAGCTCAATCGGAGTAGAATACGTTCATGTATACACCTCAATCCCAATAGACTAGTCCGATTGAGGTCATTCCGATTACAAATTTCTATCTGATTGAGGAGGTGCTGTAAATAATCAGTTTAATAGAAGAACAATATCCGTGTAAACGCCTGTATCCGATTACATTCCCAGTCGGAAAGTTTATGGAGGATGTTTGAACATGGCGGGAGGTAGAGACTCATCTTCAGAGGAGACGAAGTTCATGATTCAAACCTTAAAAGATTTAAATAGCTAGCAGGATGGACGGACGACGGTGGGTTTACACGAACTATAGAGTAAATTAAAAACTGGATGTTTCTCAGATCGGATTATTACAGAGCTAATAAGCTGAACAGTGACAGCTCTGATCCACTGTCCCGTTTACTAAATTATGGATGAATTCACGACCCAAAGCTAACACGTAGGAAAACGGTGTTGCAGGACGTGGCGTCTTCCTCTCGGTCTTCTTTAATAAGTGTGTGAAATATGTTTTTCTGAGTCTGCATCACTTTAAACCAATTAAAAACACGAGCGCGCTAACTGAAACCTCAGGTAACAAAGTTCTGCCGGTCTTACTCTGACTGACCTGACTCGATGCTTGTTGTCATGGTAACGTTTACACCAAGTTGTACTCTACGCATGCTCGTAGTGTTGGATCTGATTGCTGGTAGGGTGCATGTAAACAGAGATTTTCATCAGAGTGTTGAGTAGAGTGAGCATATAAACACCTCAGTCTTCATCTAGAATCGGAATGAATTCAGTCAGACTGAAGAAAACCTGCATGTAAACGTGGCCAGTGTGTCTAGCTGTGGACGGGTTAACACCTAAAGTCTTGGAGATTACTCCGTAACCCTTTCCTGTTTCATGCATATCAGCAGTTCTTGATCGTAGATCTTCAGAGATCTCTTTTTGGAGAGGCATGGTTCATATCAGCAGATGCTTCTTGTGAATAGGAAACTCACAAAAAAGTTTGAGTGTCTTTTGAGTCAGAGTAGCTCACTTCAATCTCGTCTCATTGATTGGACTCCAGGTTTACTAACTCCTGACTCTAATTAGCTTTTGTTGAAGTCATTAGCATTTTCAGAAATGGGAAGACGGCACGTGGTGTAGCGGTCAGTATGGTGGTGTAGTGGTTAGTAAGGTGGTGTAGTAGTTAGTATGGTGGTGTAGTGGTTAGTATGGTGGTGTAGTGGTTAGTATGGTGGTGTAGTGGTCAGTACGGTGGTGTAGTGGTTAGTATGGTGGTGTAGTGGTTAGTATGGTGGTGTAGTGGTTAGTATGGTGGTGTAGTGGTTAGTATGGTGGTGTAGTGGTTAGTACAGTGGTGTAGTGGTTAGTACGGTGGTGTAGTGGTTAGTACGGTGGTGTAGTGGTTAGTATGGTGGTGTAGTGGTCAGTATGGTGGTGTAGTGGTTAGTACGGTGGTGTAGTGGTCAGTATGGTGGTGTAGTGGTTAGTATGGTGGTGTAGTGGTTAGTACGGTGGTGTAGTGGTCAGTATGGTGGTGTAGTGGTTAGTACGGTGGTGTAGTGGTTAGTACGGTGCTGTAGTGGTTAGTATGGCGGTGTAGTGGTTAGTACGGTGGTGTAGTGGTTAGTATGGTGGTGTAGTGGTTAGTATGGTGGTGTAGTGGTTAGTACGGTGGTGTAGTGGTTAGTATGGTGGTGTAGTGGTTAGTATGGTGGTGTAGTGGTTAGTATGGTGGTGTAGTGGTCAGTATGGTGGTGTAGTGGTCAGTATGGTGGTGTAGTGGTTAGTATGGTGGTGTAGTGGTCAGTACGGTGGTGTAGTGGTCAGTACGGTGGTGTAGTGGTTAGTACGGTGGTGTAGTGGTTAGTACGGTGGTGTAGTGGTTAGTATGGTGGTGTAGTGGTTAGTACGGTGGTGTAGTGGTTAGTATGGTGGTGTAGTGGTTAGTATGGTGGTGTAGTGGTCAGTATGGTGGTGTAGTAGTTATTATGGTGGTGTTGTGGTTAGTACGGTGGTGTAGTGGTTAGTATGGTGGTGTAGTGGTTAGTATGGTGGTGTAGTGGTTAGTATGGTGGTGTAGTAGTTATTATGGTGGTGTTGTGGTTAGTACGGTGGTGTAGTGGTTAGTATGGTGGTGTAGTGGTTAGTATGGTGGTGTAGTGGTTAGTACGGTGGTGTTGTGGTTAGTACGGTGGTGTAGTGGTTAGTATGGTGGTGTAGTGGTTAGTACGGTGGTGTAGTGGTTAGTACGGTGGTGTAGTGGTTAGTATGGTGGTGTAGTGGTTAGTATGGTGGTGTAGTAGTTATTATGGTGGTGTTGTGGTTAGTACGGTGGTGTAGTGGTTAGTACGGTGGTGTAGTGGTTAGTATGGTGGTGTAGTGGTTAGTATGGTGGTGTAGTGGTTAGTACGGTGGTGTAGTGGTTAGTACGGTGGTGTAGTGGTTAGTATGGTGGTGTAGTAGTTATTATGGTGGTGTTGTGGTTAGTACGGTGGTGTAGTGGTTAGTATGGTGGTGTAGTGGTTAGTATGGTGGTGTAGTGGTTGGTACGGTGGTGTAGTGGTTAGTACGGTGGTGTTGTGGTTAGTACGGTGGTGTAGTGGTCAGTATGGTGGTGTAGTGGTTAGTACGGTGGTGTAGTGGTTAGTACGGTGGTGTAGTGGTTAGTACGGTGGTGTAGTGGTTAGTATGGTGGTGTAGGGGTCAGTATGGTGGTGTAGTGGTTAGTATGGTGGTGTAGTGGTTAGTATGGTGGTGTAGTGGTTAGTATGGTGGTGTAGTGGTCAGTATGGTGGTGTAGTGGTTAGTACGGTGGTGTAGTGGTCAGTATGGTGGTGTAGTGGTTAGTATGGTGGTGTAGTGGTCAGTATGGTGGTGTAGTTGTTAGTATGGTGGTGTAGTGGTTAGTACGGTGGTGTAGTGGTTAGTACGGTGGTGTAGTGGTTAGTACGGTGGTGTAGTGGTTAGTATGGTGGTGTAGTGGTTAGTATGGTGGTGTAGTGGTTAGTACGGTGGTGTAGTGGTTAGTATGGTGGTGTAGTGGTTAGTATGGTGGTGTAGTGGTTAGTATTGTGGTGTAGTGGTTAGTATGGTGGTGTAGTGGTTAGTATGGTGGTGTAGTGGTTAGTATTGTGGTGTAGTGGTTAGTATGGTGGTGTAGTGGTTAGTATTGTGGTGTAGTGGTTAGTATGGTGGTGTAGTGGTTAGTATGGTGGTGTAGTGGTCAGTATGGTGGTGTAGTGGTTAGTACGGTGGTGTAGTGGTCAGTATGGTGGTGTAGTGGTTAGTATGGTGGTGTAGTGGTCAGTATGGTGGTGTAGTGGTTAGTATGGTGGTGTAGTGGTTAGTACGGTGGTGTAGTGGTTAGTATGGTGGTGTAGTGGTTAGTATGGTGGTGTAGTGGTTAGTATTGTGGTGTAGTGGTTAGTATGGTGGTGTAGTGGTTAGTATGGTGGTGTAGTGGTTAGTATTGTGGTGTAGTGGTTAGTATGGTGGTGTAGTGGTTAGAATTGTGGTGTAGTGGTTAGTATGGTGGTGTAGTGGTTAGTATGGTGGTGTAGTGGTTAGTATGGTGGTGTAGTGGTTAGTACGGTGGTGTAGTGGTTAGTACGGTGGTGTAGTGGTTAGTATGGTGGTGTAGTGGTTAGTACGGTGATGTAGTGGTTAGTATGGTGGCGTAGTGGTTAGTATGGTGGTGTAGTGGTCAGTATGGTGGTGTAGTGGTTAGTACGGTGGTGTAGTGGTTAGTATGGTGGCGTAGTGGTTAGTATGGTGGTGTAGTGGTCAGTATGGTGGTGTAGTGGTTAGTATGGTGGTGTAGTGGTTAGTATGGTGGTGTAGTGGTTAGTATGGTGATGTAGTGGTCAGTACGGTGGTGTAGTGGTTAGTACGGTGATGTAGTGGTTAGTATGGTGGCGTAGTGGTTAGTATGGTGGTGTAGTGGTCAGTATGGTGGTGTAGTGGTTAGTATGGTGGTGTAGTCGTTAGTATGGTGGTGTAGTGGTTAGTATGGTGGTGTAGTGGTTAGTATGGTGGTGTAGTGGTCAGTACGGTGGTGTAGTGGTTAGTATGGTGGTGTAGTGGTAAGTACGGTGGTGTAGTGGTTAGTACGGTGGTGTAGTGGTTAGTATGGTGGTGTAGTGGTTAGTACGGTGGTGTAGTGGTCAGTATGGTGGTGTAGTGGTTAGTACGGTGGTGTAGTAGTTATTATGGTGGTGTAGTGGTTAGTAAGGTGGTGTAGTGGTTAGTATGGTGGTGTAGTGGTTAGTATGGTGGTGTAGTGGTTAGTATGGTGGTGTAGTAGTTATTATGGTGGTGTAGTGGTTAGTATGGTGGTGTAGTGGTTAGTATGGTGGTGTAGTGGTTAGTATGGTAGTGTAGTGGTTAGTATGGTGGTGTAGTGGTTAGTATGGTAGTGTAGTGGTTAGTATGGTAGTGTAGTGGTTAGTATGGTGGTGTAGTGGTTAGTATGGTAGTGTAGTGGTTAGTATGGTGGTGTAGTGGTTAGTACGGTGGTGTAGTGGTTAGTATGGTGGTGTAGTGGTCAGTACGGTGGTGTAGTGGTTAGTATGGTGGTGTAGTGGTTAGTATGGTGGTGTAGTGGTTAGTATGGTGGTGTAGTGGTCAGTACGGTGGTGTAGTGGTTAGTATGGTGGTGTAGTGGTTAGTATGGTGGTGTAGTGGTCAGTATGGTGGTGTAGTGGTCAGCACTGTCTCCTCACAGTAAGATGATCTGGGTTGGATTCCCGGTCCGGGTGGTTCTGTGTGGAGTGTTTATGGTCTCTCTGTGTTTGAGTGGGTTCCTCCAGGTACTCTGGTTTCCTCCCACAGTCCAAACACATGCATGTTAGGATCCTCACTCTAAACTGCCCGTAGGTGTGAGTGTGTGTTGGCCATGTGATGGACTGGTGACCTGTCCATGGTGTATACTGCCTTCGCCTGATGACGCTGGGATTGGCTCCAGCATTGGCTTTCATTTTAATCATCCTTTTGTTAAATAGCTCAAGTTAGAAGCTTATAAATAACATAAATAATTCAATGTTGATGCCGCATGTATCCAGAAACATGTCCAGTCCAGTCCAAACCACATCCACACCAAACCACATTTGTCCAGTGAGTTTACACAGTTCACAGTCCAGTCCACATTATTATGACCGGTTCCTACTTTCTGTGGTGGCCGCGTTCTGGTCATGTGACATTCTCTGGACCCGCTCATCCATGTGGAAGACCCTCCCAACCTACTCTGGTCTGAATCCATCCCTGCAGATCACATACACCATACATGCTGATGGTCCTCTCTGGAACAGATGGGATCTTTTCCAATGAGACGCGTCACACGGCTAGAAATGTCCCACATTGACTACCCTGGACCCCTAATTCCCTAGACTTGAACCCTATTGAGCGTCTGTGGGACCACCTGGATGGTGGTGTTGGCTCTATGGATCCTCCTCCACGCTCCCTCCAGCAGTTGTGGGATGCACTGCAGTCAGTAGATACCTCCAGATACCTGTGACCACCTACCAGGACCTTATTGAGTCTCCAAGTCTGTCTAGCTGCTGCGTGTACTCTGGATATTACTATTGACTGCTAGTGAACTACACTCACAGGTCATGAAGCCACTGTTGCTCCTTCTGGACGTCTGTGATGTTCGAGTTATCATTGCAAGTAATACTGACAGTCTGCTGAAGCTCCTTCTCTCTACTGAAGCAGCTGCTGTATGGATTCTGCTGCACAGCTCCCTCTAATCTCCCTGTTTCTGTTCTTAATGCCTCTCCTCACTCGCGTCTCCATTTGTTCCGCAGTGGACTGAGTCCGGCCGAGTCGGAGTTTAATTACCTGAACACGGCGCGCTCGCTGGAGCTCTACGGCGTGGAGCTGCACTATGCAAGGGTGAGTGAACCTGCAGCCCATTTCATTCCACAGCCTCAAGCTGCACCTGTGTGACCTGAACAAGTTTAAGAGGAAATTACAGCAGCAGTGCTTGTTAAATGAATTCAGTTGCTGTTATAAATGTAATTAATTAATTTAATACTGTAACATCAGCCTAAGCGTTTATGAGCTCAACAAACAAATGAAATCAGATTTTAGTGAATCCAGATTGTATCCAGTTTGTTTTCTATAGACTCAGCAGTAAAAACAATCAAATGAAATCAGATTTTAGTGAATCCAGATTGTATCCAGTTTGTTTTCTATAGACTCAGCAGTAAAAACAATCAAATGAAATCAGATTTTAGTGAATCCAGATTGTATCCAGTTTGTTTTCTATAGACTCAGCAGTAAAAACAATCAAATGAAATCAGATTTTAGTGAATCCAGATTGTATCCAGTTTGTTTTCTATAGACTCAGCAGTAAAAACAATCAAATGAAATCAGATTTTAGTGAATCCAGATTGTATCCAGTTTGTTTTCTATAGACTCAGCAGTAAAAACAATCAAATGAAATCAGATTTTAGTGAATCCAGATTGTATCCAGTTTGTTTTCTATAGACTGAACAGTAAAAACAAACAAATGAAATCAGATCTTAGTGAATCCAGATTGTATCCAGTTTGTTTTTGATAATCTGAACAGCAAAAAACCCCAAATGAAATCAGATTTTAGTGAATCCAGATTGTATCCAGTTTGTTTTCAATAGTCTCAACACCAAAAAAAAAAAAAACAAATGAAATCAGATTTTTAGTGAATCCAGATTGTATCCAGTTTGTTTTTGATAATCTGAACAGCAAAAAACCCCAAATGAAATCAGATTTTAGTGAATCCAGATTGTATCCAGTTTGTTTTCTATAGACTCAACACCAAAAAAAACCAAACAAATGAAATCAGATTTTTAGTGAATCCAGATTGTATCCAGTTTGTTTTTGATAGTCTGAACAGCAAAAAACCCCAAATGAAATCAGATTTCAGTGAATCCAGATTGTATCCAGTTTGTTTTTGATAATCTGGACAGCAAAAAACCCCAAATTAAATCAGATTTTAGTGAATCCAGATTGTATCCAGTTTGTTTTCTATAGACTCAGCAGTAAAAACATTCAAATGAAATCAGATTTTAGTGAATCCAGATTGTATCCAGTTTGTTTTCTATAGACTGAACAGTAAAAACAAACAAATGAAATCAGATCTTAGTGAATCCAGATTGTATCCAGTTTGTTTTTGATAATCTGAACAGCAAAAAACCCCAAATGAAATCAGATTTTAGTGAATCCAGATTGTATCCAGTTTGTTTTCAATAGTCTCAACACCAAAAAAAAAAAAACAAATGAAATCAGATTTTTAGTGAATCCAGATTGTATCCAGTTTGTTTTTGATAATCTGAACAGCAAAAAACCCCAAATGAAATCAGATTTTAGTGAATCCAGATTGTATCCAGTTTGTTTTCTATAGACTCAACACCAAAAAAAAACCAAACAAATGAAATCAGATTTTTAGTGAATCCAGATTGTATCCAGTTTGTTTTTGATAGTCTGAACAGCAAAAAACCCCAAATGAAATCAGATTTCAGTGAATCCAGATTGTATCCAGTTTGTTTTTGATAATCTGGACAGCAAAAAACCCCAAATTAAATCAGATTTTAGTGAATCCAGATTGTATCCAGTTTGTTTTCTATAGACTCAACAGTAAAAGCAAACAAATGAAATCAGATTTTAGTGAATCCAGATTGTATCCAGTTTGTTTTCTATAGACTCAGCAGTAAAAACAATCAAATGAAATCAGATTTTAGTGAATCCAGATTGTATCCAGTTTGTTTTCTATAGACTCAGCAGTAAAAACAATCAAATGAAATCAGATTTTAGTGAATCCAGATTGTATCCAGTTTGTTTTCTATAGACTCAACACCAAAAAAAACCAAACAAATGAAATCAGATTTTACTGAATCCTTATTATATTCTCGTGACAGGAGCGATCCTGTTCCAGTGACTGACAGCTGGGTTTACCACCAAGAACATGTTTAGTTATTAGTAATTAAGTGTCTTTAAACTTATTTTCTTTAGTGCTACAGCAGAGAAGTGTTTAATAAACAAATAAATTAATTAATTTAATACTGTAACATCAGCCTAAGCGTTTATGAGGTCAACAAACAAACAAATGAAATCAGATTTTAGTGAATCTAGATTGTATCTAGTTTGTTTTCGATAGTCTTTATCATTAATGAATTAATTAATAATACTGTAACATCAGCCTAAGTGTTTATGAGGTCTCGGCAGTTAAAAATTCTGATGAATGTCCAGCTAGATGGACTTAAAAGTCGCGTGAATTCCAATCTGGCTTTTCAGATCGAGCTGCATATGGGATGTGTATCGGATCATGTCCCAAATCGGAATTGAAAAGATCAGATTCAGTGTGTTTTTATAAATATACACTACTGTATAAAAGTCTTAGGCACCTGAGCTGATAGTTTAAAAGCCCCTACTTTACCAATAAGTGTATGTTCACCAGTAAGAACAGCAGATCTGATTAGAACAGATGTAAATAATCATACATACAATACAAAGTAACATGAATATCTTATTGTGAGAGAAGTAGATCAGATCTTGATCCAGTTTGAAGAACAAAGTTAGGTTCCAGATTTCTCCTGGACGCCCCAGACATTGTATGAATGTGTTCAGTTCCTTCAGCAGTAATCTTGATTTAGCTTAATGAAGTACTGAGCAGTCAAAGCAGGTATTAGATGAGAACTGATAATAATACTGGGTTGTTTAGTAGAAGATTGGAAAGGGTTAAATAAACACACTGACGTATGGAAAAGCTCTACTTACTGTATTAATGCTGTGTGAATGCAGGCAGCGTGAGAAACCGCCATCGTGTTCAGTAAATAAG
The DNA here is from genome assembly GCA_021613375.1 of Megaleporinus macrocephalus. Lineage (NCBI taxonomy): Eukaryota > Metazoa > Chordata > Actinopteri > Characiformes > Anostomidae > Megaleporinus > Megaleporinus macrocephalus. The sequence goes on from CM038709.1 coordinate 43,368,634, forward strand.
TTCCTTCCTTCCTTCCTGATAAACAGTGATTGTTTATTATGTATGTATATATTTTTACTCCACACAATGTAGATTGTTAATAGTTGACTGTGGTGGTCATTGATGTCATGTTTCATTGTGTTTCTGTACAGTAACATCCAGGCTTGACGTCTTAAGCTGTGTAGCAATAACAGGGGTTAAATAGTAGTAACTGCATATACTGGGCTGCCCGCCTATAGGATATAAAATTGCTATTCATTCTATTATTGTTTCATTGGTTCGGGGTTAAAAACACATGAGATTTTAAACTGACTCACCGTTCACACTAAAATCCCTCTACCTTAACTATGTTTATATCATCACGCTCGGACAGTCCACTTTGTGTCCACCAAAACCTCCTCAACTGTGTTCAGCCCAGATGTGACTTTTGTTGTGTCCAGATTGCATTCAGACTGTATCTATATTGTTTTTCAAAAGTCTGAACAACAAAAAAAACCAAATGAAATAAGATTTTAGCGAATCCAGCTTGTATCCAGTTTGTTTTCCATAGTGTAAACATCAAAAACCCCAAATGAAATCAGATTTTAGTGAATCCAGATTGTATCCAGTTTGTTTTTGATAGTCTCAACAGCAAAAAAACCCAAATGAAATGAGATTTTAGTGAATCCAGATTGTGTCCAGTTTGTTTTTGATAGTCTCAACAGCAAAAAAACCCAAATGAAATGAGATTTTAGGAAATCCAGATGGTATCCAGTTTGTTTTAGATAGTCTTAACAGCAAAAAACCCAAATGAAATCAGATTTTAGTGAATCCAGATTCTAAACAGTTTGTTTTCAATAGTCTGAACATCATAACCCCCAAAAGAAATCAGATTTTTAGTGAATCCAGATTGTATCCAGTTTGTTTTCCATAGTGTGAACATCAAAAAATGAGTGAAATTAGATTTTAGTGAATCCAGATTGTGTCCAGTTTGTTTTTGATAGTCTCAACAGCAAAAAAACCCAAATGAAATCAGATTTTAGTGAATCCAGATTGTATCCAGTTTGTTTTAGAGTCTCAACAGCAAAAAACCCAAATGAAATCAGATTTTAGTGAATCCAGATTGTATCCAGTTTGTTTGATAACTTCAACAGTAAAAACAAACAAATTAAATCAGATTTTAGTGAATCCAGATTGTATCCAGTTTGTTTTCAATAGTCTGAACATCATAACCCCCAAAATAAATCAGATTTTTAGTGAATCCAGATTGTATCCAGTTTGTTTTTGATAGTCTCAACAGCAAAAAAAACCCCAAATGAAATCAGATTTTAGTGAATCCAGATTCTAACCAGTTTGTTTTCAATAGTCTGAACATCATAACCCCCAAAATAAATCAGATTTTTAGTGAATCCAAATTGTATCCAGTTTGTTTTCGATAGTCTCAACAGCAAAAACCCTCAAATGAAATCAGATTTTAGCGAATGAGATTTTTAGTGAATCCAGATTGTATCCAGTTTGTTTTCGATAGTCTAAACAGCAAAAACCCACAAATGAAATCAGATTTTAGCAAATGTGATATTTAGTGAATCCAGATTGTGTCCAAATAGGTTTTTAGTAGTCTGGACAGTAAAAACAACCAAAATGAAATCAGATTTTAGTGAATCCTGATTGTTTCTAGTTTGCTTTTGATAGTCTGAACAGAAAAAAAAATTAATAAAATCAGATTTTAGTGAATCCAGATTATTTGTGTCCACCAAGACAATCATGGTACTAAAACTGCTTGATGTTTGATGGTGACTGTTACTGTAGTGAGAGTTTAGCTCATTTTGAGCCCCAGCTCTGAAACCTGTGTGCCTTATTAACGTGGAGTGCGTGTTTGGAGCTGACAGAAGCCATCAAAAGCTTCCCAGATCTCTTAAGCCGGCCGGCTCACTGCTCGCTGCCCGTCAGCCGCGTTATGGAGGCGCTTGTGTGCACAAGAATGGAGGGGGCATTCTTTTACCCTCTCTCTGCTGTACACTCAGCATCCTGGAGGTCTGAGCTTCTCGGAGATGGGAGTAGCAGAGCAGGCAGTGACAGAGAGACTTCATAGGCCGGCGTGAGAGAGAATTCAGCAGCGTTCTCCGAATTGAGCTTACTCACTTTCATTATTAGTTTCACTCTGACTTCTGCTTTGACCACAGGCGCTACCAGAGAGTTCGAAGAGTTTCAGTATTGTTAAAACCCTTTATCTGATCAATAAGTGTATGTTCACCAGTAAGAACAGCAGATCTGATTAGAACAGATGTAAATAATCATACATACAATACAAAGTATCATGAATATGTTATTGTGAGAGAAGTAGATCAGATCTTGATCCAGTTTGAAGAACTAAGTGTAGTTCCAGATTTCTCCTGGACGCCCCAGACATTGTATGAATGTGCTCAGTTCCTTCAGCAGCAATCTTGATTTAGCCTAATGAAGTACTGAGCAGTCAAAGCAGGTATTAAATGAGAACTGATAATAATACTGGGTTGTTTAGGAGAAGCTTGGAAAGGGTTAAATAAACACACTGACGTATGTAAAAGCACTACTTACTCTATTAATACTGTTTAAATATTTGTGACTATATATAGATATATATGAATAATGTTCTTAGGATATATATTATTTGATATAATATTTTCCAAAACATATTCTAAAATATGCTGTAACTGCATTATTCACTTGCAAAGTTGGACTAAGACTATAAAATATTGTCAGGTATCTCCAAAATAGTTACAGGAATAAACATAAACTTATTTTACTTTCAATGTATGTCAATGGAACCAAAACAAAAGATATTTTGGAGCATTTCTACTGGTCCATTCATCATGAACATTTTCTTACTATGTAAAAAGCAGTTGTCTTGTTAAAAATGATATATATATATATATATGTGTATATATATATATATATATATATATATATATATATATATATATATATATAGGCAAGAACATAACGATACAATACGCATCGTGATACCTACTATTAAAACAAACCACTATATGAACAGCTTTATCAGTGCCTACAAAAGCACTGCGTCCTTGTGCTGCTTGTTAATGTTGGAGTGGAGCTGAAAACGGATTACAACACTGCCATCTAGTGGTCAGATGTTTAAACACAACACACAATGATTTACTGCCTGCCAGGAATCTGTGTATCACTGAACATAATATTCCTATGTTCAATTTCGCTCTCTTTTATATATATATATATATATATATATATATATATTCCTGATCAGTGAGTTTAATTATACTTTTCTGCACTTTATTTGTGAAATGATTTACAAAATTGATTCACACTCTGACTCCGATATCAGACCAATACAAATAATAATAAAGTGAGCTACTAATGTGTTGGACTACATGCCAGTAGGAATATGAAACATGTATTTATTTTTTAATATCCTCTAAAGTGAAACAGACTGTGAATACGTAAATTAGTGAAATGATTGGTCAGTTGTTAAAACTATCAGAAAATTTCTGAATTGTCATTCCAGCCATCAGACACATGATTAAACAGTCAGACCAGAGTTCTGGAGAAGAGTGACTGAGTTAATCAGCGTTCTCTGAATCGAGCTGCAGTGAAGTGTCTGTACTTACTTCCTTTATTAATCCACTGCTTTCAACACTGAAAAATCTGAAAAATTCCCTGCAAATCTGCTTGATTGTGTAGATTAAGGTGTATATTATAGTTTATTGCAAGCTTCTGCATGTGGGTTACACCTGTTCGGTCAACATTAAGCTGCTGTGTGTTAATCCTGTAGCTACATTTATCCTCAAAGAGTCTTTTCCTGATAAGTACTCATCTCACACAACGAGTACAGAATTAGTGTTATTTATTATTTATTACAATAGAGAATATTTGTTGTGTGTTTCTTTAGTTTTTTAGATGTTGTAAGAAAATTATGATTTAATTTACTTTCTGTTTTCAGATAATTTAGATCGTATCCAGATTGTTTTTTGATACTCTGCACAACAAAAAAACAAATTAGTTCAGATTTTTAGCGACTCCAGATTGTTTTTTGATAGTCTGGACAGCAAAAAAACAAATCCGATCAGATTTTTAGCAACTCCAAATTGTTTTTTGATAGTCTGGACAGCAAAAAAACAAATCAGATCAGATTTTTAGCAACTCCAAATTGTTTTTTGATAGTCTGGACAGCAAAAAAACAAATCAGATCAGATTTTTAGCGACTCCAGGTTGTTTTTTGATAGTCTGGACAGCAAAAAAACAAATCAGATCAGATTTTTAGCGACTCCAGGTTGTTTTTTTGATAGTCTGGACAGCAAAAAAACAAATCAGATCAGATTTTTAGCGACTCCAGGTTGTTTTTTGATAGTCTGGACCGCAAAAACTAACAAACAAAAAAGTAAAACAGAAGAAATCAGATTTTCAGCTAATTTAGATGATCAAAAATGTTTTTGATAGTCTGCACAGCAAAAAAACAAAAACAAATCAGATCAGATTTTGAGCGAATCTAGATTGATTTTGATAGTCTGTGCAGCAAAAAAAACAAATCAGATCAGATTTTGAGCGAATCCAGATTGTTTTTGATAGTCTGGACAGCAAAAAAAAAAGAACAAATCAGATCAGATTTTTAGCGACTCCAGATTATTTTTTGATAGTGTGGACAGCAAAAATACAAATCAGATCAGATTTTGAGTAAATCCAGATTGTTTTTTGACAGCCTGGACAGCAAAAATACAAATCAGATCAGATTTTGAGCGAATCCAGATTGTTTTTGATAGTCTGGACAGCAAAAAAAAAAAAAACAAATCAGATCAGATTTTTAGCGACTCCAGATTATTTTTTGATAGTGTGGACAGCAAAAATACAAATCAGATCAGATTTTGAGTAAATCCAGATTGTTTTTTGATAGTCTGTAAAGCAAAAAAAAAAAAAAAAATCAGATCAGATTTTTAGCTACTCCAGATTATTTTTTGATAGTGTGGACAGCAAAAATACAAATCAGATCAGATTTTGAGTGAATCCAGATTGTTTTTTGATAGTCTGTAAAGCAAAAAAAAAAAAAAAAAAAAATCAGATAAGATTTTGAGTGAATCCAGATTGTTTTTTGATAGTCTGTAAAGCAAAAAAAAAAAAAAAAATCAGATCAGATTTTGAGTGAATCCAGATTGTTTTTTGATAGTCTGTAAAGCAAAAAAAAAAAAAATCAGATCAGATTTTGAGTGAATCCAGATTGTTTTTTGATAGTCTGTAAAGCAAAAAAAAAAAAAATCAGATCAGATTTTGAGTGAATCCAGATTGTTTTTTGATAGTCTGTAAAGCAAAAAAAAAAAATCAGATCAGATTTTGAGTGAATCCAGATTGTTTTTTGATAGTCTGTAAAGCAAAAAAAAAAAAAATCAGATCAGATTTTGAGTGAATCCAGATTGTTTTTTGATAGTCTGGACCGCAAAAACTAACATACAAAAAAGCAAAAACAGATGGAATCAGATTTTCCGCTAATTCAGATTGTATCCAGATTGTTTTTGATAGTGTGGATAGCAAAAAAAACAAATCAGATCAGATTTTAAGCGAATCCAGATTGTTTTTGATAGTCTGCGCAGCAAAAAAAGCAAATCAGATCAGATTTTGAGCAAATCCAAATTGTTTTTGATAGTCTGGACAGCAAAAAAACCCAAATCAGATCAGGTTTTTAGTGAATCCAGATTGTATCCAGATTGTTTTTTGATAGTTTGAACAGCAAAAACACATGAAATCTGATCTGAGGGTGGTATAAAATGGAATTCCCAGTGGATTTTTACAAACGCGTCTCAGTTTGGAAGCTCCGGCTGCTTAAATCGGATTTGAGAATGTCTTTTGCGCCAATCGCAGCGAGACAAACACGTGAAATCCAGAGTGATGGATGTGCAGGGCTTCAAGAAAAACATCAAAGAGCTGTGAACCGTGACCTGACAGAGCTGAATGACGCGCCGTCGTCTCTCTTAGGCTCCGTAGTTACAGTGCGGACCCCAAAAGATCCGATTAGCCACAACCTGTTACTGTGTAAACTCAGTTTAGTCACCAGAGTCGGTCACCAGTCGTCTACAGCTGCGGTGAGGTGTGAAGTTTATTGAGTTCAATCAACTTAAAGCTCATTCAGAGACTGCCTACAGTAACCAGGTCACACTTGTCACTGACGTCTGAGCGCCTGGTTATCTTGATCCTCATCCATTTCTCGGTCTTCTTTCTCTCTCCTTCGTTATTCCAGGATCAAAGCAACACTGAGATTTTAATTGGGGTCATGTCAGCTGGAGTAGTTGTTTACAAGAACAGGGTACGAATCAACTACTTTCCCTGGTGAGTAAATCTCCAAAACCTTATTGCATTTCATTTGGTTCATGTTGACAGAGTTATGTTGAAGCTGAACACGATTTGATTGCATTCGGTTTGGCTTCTTTATGAAACAGTTCATGGTTGAGTGTATATATATATATATATATATATATATATATATATATATATATATATATATATATATATATATATATATATATACACACACACACACACACACTATATTGGCAGAAGTATTCTTTCACCCATCCGAATCATTGAATTCAGGTGTTCCAATCACTTACATGGACACAGGTGTATTAAGATAGCACCTAGTCGTAGGGCTGCACCTAACGATTAATTTCATAATCGATTAATCTAACGATTATTGTATCTTTATTTTTCGATTATTCGATTAATCCAATAACTCATTTTTAGATTACTCTAATATGAGTGTGTTAGGATTTTTTTTAGTTTGTTATGGATTTATAACCAATGGATTATTTTGTGTGCATATATATATATATATATATATATATATATATATATATATATATATATATATATATATATATATATATTTTTTTTTTTTGTTTTTTTATTTTTTTATATTTATTTATTAAAGGGTACCTCAAACGCGTGTGATTTATAAATGATTAAAGACTAAGAGTCTACGCTCTGACTCGACTTTCAGAGGCACAAATGCCACGTAGCCTAAACAGTCGTTTTTAGTAGTTTTAGAAGTAAATAAAGAACTACGAGCTCCTCCACCATCGCCATGTTTGATGTACTCCGAACTGCCCTCTACTGGACGTGTTGCTCAGCAACCATGTCAACGGAGCTGACGCAGAGAAGTATGTAGGCAGTGGCGGCTATACCGTTTTAAACGCACGCAGACGGAGAATAAATCAGACTTTACATGTAAATAATTTTAAAATCTGTGTTTCTGTGTGAAACACTCCCACAACTTTAGATGCACACAGATAAATCCATGCTTTCAGTGGGCGTGGCCTTCTTGATGCATTTCCCCAGCCATACGTAGTGAAAGACATTAGTGAAAGAATGGGTCTCTCTCAGGAGCTCAGTGAACTCCAGTGTGGTACCGTGATAGGACTCCACCTGTGAAGTCCAGTGGTGAAGTTTCCTCACTACTAAATATTCCACAGTGGACTGTCAGTGTTATAACAAAGTGGAAGTGATTGAGAACGACAGCAACTCAATGTTCTGCAAAAATGCTCGTCTGCTCTCGGCTCGTCTTTCCTTTTCAGATCTAGCTCAAATCGTAAGCTTAGGAAATCGTTATTGTACATGAATACGTTCAATTCTGGATCCAGCTGCGTCGCAGACCGCCCCTATACCCGGGGTCCAAGGTTCAAGTTTCAAGTTTATTTGTCATTTGCACATCATGTCAGGACATAACATGCATTAAAATGCTTGCTTAAAACAGTGCAAACATACAATAAATAGACTATATTAAACTATATTAAAGTAAAAATAAGCTAGAATATATACATATAGTTATAACTGAAATATATAAAGGACTATACAAAACATACACAAGATCTATACATAAGATATACAGGAGGACATCTGTAAAACCTTTTGCTTTGGCAGGTTATCTAAGAAGATATATCTATTTAAAGTGATTTAAATATTGTCTATAGTAGCGATATCAGTATACATAATAAAATAGTATAATATAATATAGCAGTGATATCAGTATAAATAATATAATAGTGTAATATAATATAGCAGTGATATCAGAATAAATAATATAATAGTATAATATAACATAGTATAGCAGTGATATCAGAATAAATAATATAATAGTATAATATAACATAGTATAGCAGTGATATCAGAATAAATAATATAATAGTATAATATAACATAGTATAGCAGTGATATCAGAATAAATAATATAATAGTATAATATAATATAATATAGCAGTGATATCAGAATAAATAATATAATAGTGTAATATAATATAGCAGTGATATCAGAATAAATAATATCATAGTACAATATAACATAGTATAGCAGTGATATCAGAATAAATAATATAATAGTATAATATAACATAGTATAGCAGTGATATCAGAATAAATAATATAATAGTATAATATAATATAATATAGCAGTGATATCAGAATAAATAATATAATAGTATAATATAACATAGTATAGCAGTGATATCAGAATAAATAGTATAATAGTATTATATAATATAATATAGCAGTGATATCAGTATAAATAATATAATAGTATAATATAATATAGCAGTGATATCAGAATAAATAATATAATAGTATAATATAATATAATATAGCAGTGATATCAGAATAAATAATATAATATAATATAATATAGCAGTGATATCAGAATAAATAATATAATAGTATAATATAATATAGCAGTGATATCAGAATAAATAATATAATATAATATAATATAGCAGTGATATCAGAATAAATAATATAATAGTATAATATAATATAGCAGTGATATCAGAATAAATAATATAATAGTACAATATAACATAATATAGCAGTGATATCAGAATAAATAGTATAATATAATATAATATAATATAGCAGTGATATCAGAATAAATAATATAATAGTATAATATAATATAGCAGTGATATCAGAATAAATAATATAATAGTATAATATAACATAGTATAGCAGTGATATCAGAATAAATAGTATAATAGTATAAAATAATATAATATAGCAGTGATATCAGTATAAATAATATAATAGTATAATATAATATAGCAGTGATATCAGAATAAATAATATAATAATATAATATAATATAATATAGCAGTGATATCAGAATAAATAATATAATATAATATAATATAGCAGTGATATTAGAATAAATAGTATAATATAATATAATATAGCAGTGATATTAGAATAAATAATATAATATAATATAATATAGCAGTGATATTAGAATAAATAGTATAATATAATATAATATAGCAGTGATATTAGAATAAATAGTATAATATAATATAATATAGCAGTGATATTAGAATAAATAGTATAATATAATATAATATAATATAGCAGTGATATTAGAATAAATAGTATAATATAATGTAATATAGCAGTGATATTAGAATAAATAGTATAATATAATGTAATATAGCAGTGATATTAGAATAAATAGTATAATATAATATAGCAGTGATATTAGAATAAATAGTATAATATAATATAATATAGCAGTGATATTAGAATAAATAGTATAATATAATATAATATATCAGTGATATTAGAATAAATAGTATAATATAATATAATATATCAGTGATATTAGAATAAATAGTATAATATAATATAATATAGCAGTGATATTAGAATAAATAATATAATATAATATAATATAGCAGTGATATTAGAATAAATAGTATAATATAATATAATATAATATAGCAGTGATATTAGAATAAATAGTATAATATAATATAATATAGCAGTGATATTAGAATAAATAGTATAATATAATATAATATAGCAGTGATATTAGAATAAATAATATAATATAATATAATATAATATAGCAGTGATATTAGAATAAATAGTATAATATAATATAATATAGCAGTGATATTAGAATAAATAGTATAATATAATATAATATAGCAGTGATATTAGAATAAATAGTATAATATAATATAATATATCAGTGATATTAGAATAAATAGTATAATATAATATAGCAGTGATATTAGAATAAATAGTATAATATAATATAATATATCAGTGATATTAGAATAAATAGTATAATATAATATAATATAGCAGTGATATTAGAATAAATAGTATAATATAATATAATATAGCAGTGATATTAGAATAAATAGTATAATATAATATAATATATCAGTGATATTAGAATAAATAGTATAATATAATATAGCAGTGATATTAGAATAAATAGTATAATATAATATAATATATCAGTGATATTAGAATAAATAGTATAATATAATATAATATATCAGTGATATTAGAATAAATAGTATAATATAATATAATATATCAGTGATATTAGAATAAATAGTATAATATAATGTAATATAGCAGTGATATTAGAATAAATAGTATAATATAATATAATATAGCAGTGATATTAGAATAAATAGTATAATATAATATAATATAGCAGTGATATTAGAATAAATAGTATAATATAATGTAATATAGCAGTGATATTAGAATAAATAGTATAATATAATGTAATATAGCAGTGATATTAGAATAAATAGTATAATATAATATAATATAGCAGTGATATTAGAATAAATAGTATAATATAATATAATATAGCAGTGATATTAGAATAAATAGTATAATATAATATAATATAATATAGCAGGGGCTGAGTGAACGGTATTGGGGTCTTTCAGCCTCACAGTTTGTTCAGGAGTCTGACAGCGTGTGGGTAGAAGCTGTTCAGTAGCTGGTTGTTCTGGTCTGGATGCTGCGGAATCTCCTGCCTGATGGTAGTATGGTGAACAGGCCGTGTGCTGGGTGACGGCTGTCTATGAGGTTTAGGTGAATCCTAAACCTCCCCTTTAACCTCAGTAACCAGAAAGAAACAGTCTATGAACCAGCTCCAGCCTCGTTTTTTTCCTCTGCTCTTACTGCAGAGTCATAGCATCATGTCTCGCAAACGTACGAAAACAAACACAGACGCTCACACGCTCGCTCAGGTTTCTCACGACACACTCGTCCTTGTTCTCAGAAGCAGCTGCCGCCGGACTCGTCAAGCCAAGAACAACCTGCTGTTCTGAAACAGACACACAGATGCTTTCCAGTCAGGCTAAAATTAGAGCGGGAGAGGATGTACACTAGCTAACTTCCCCAGCACGCGCTCCCGTCCACCGCTCGCTCGGGTCGCCCGGCCGCAAGCGTCCACTCCTGGCTCCCGAGCCGAGCCAACGTTTGTGGATTCCTGTGTGAAATTGCTTATTTTCTCTTTCCTCGCTCGGCGCTGCGCCTTTACCGCGCTGGCAGCCTGGCAGGCATGAGTCAGTCTGTGTGTGTGTGTGTGTGTGTGTGTGTGTGTGTGTATGCACATACGCACACATATGTTTTTGCGCTTCTCCGCGCTCGAGAGCGGAGCCTCGTAACGTGAGATATATTTAGCTCGACAGTGAGTCAGGTCTTAATAGGAGAGGCGCTTTAGCAGAGGGAGCGGAGCCTAAGTGGGTCAGGAGACACCGCCGAACCATGAGCTGCTTTCAGTTTAAGCTTTTCCAGCGTTCTAACATCCCCTCCATCCTTTACAGGCTGAAGATTGTGAAGATCTCGTTCAAGTGCAAACAGTTTTTCATCCAGCTGAGAAAAGACGCGGTAAGTTCTCTACCACTCTCACCTTCAGAGCCTCAGCATCAGAGTCCTGGTCTGAGCCACTTCCATCTAGATATCATTAAAACAGAAGTTCACAAACACACACCTTTCAATCCAACCCAGACACCACTACACTGACCACTACACCACCGTACTAACCACTACACCACCATACTGACCACTACACCACCATACTAACCACTACACCACCATACTGACCACTACACCACCATACTAACCACTACACCACCATACTAACCACTACACCACCATACTAACCACTACACCACCGTACTAACCACTACACCACCGTACTAACCACTACACCACCGTACTGACCACTACACCACCCTACTAACCACTACACCACCATACTAACCACTACACCACCGTACTAACCACTACACCACCATACTAACCACTACACCACCATACTAACCACTACACCACCCTACTAACCACTACACCACCGTACTAACCACTACACCACCGTACTAACCACTACACCACCATACTAACCACTACACCACCTTACTGACCACTACACCACCGTACTGACCACTACACCACCATACTAACCACTACACCACCATACTAACCACTACACCACCATACTAACTACTACACCATATAGGTTCCATATTGTGGCTGGATTGTAAGGAAGCATTGAACAGTTCCTCAGCCGCTAAGACAATCCCATGATGCAACGGTCTGAGCCATTTCCATCTAGATGGATGGAGAACTCTCACCTTTCTGGCCCATCAAAAGTCTGAGACACCTGAGCTGATTGTATAATAAGTGTATGTTCATCTGTAAGAACACAGCGAGTCAACACCCGTCCGGACACACCCCTCGCCGCGCACCCAGGCTTGGAACAGCACACACTCACACACACACACACACACACTCTCACATCTACGGGAATTTAGAGTGAGCGATCAACCTAACATGCATGTGTTTGGACTGTGGGCGGAAACCGGAGTACTGTTTAAACAGCTGCCTACAGAGTCACTGCACTACTGGGGCAACTCACTAGGTTTTAAGACAGACCCGGAGTCTAGAGCTCCAGTTTGAAGAACAAAGTTAGGTTCCAGATTTCTCCTGACGCCCCAGACATTGAATGAATGTGTTCAGTTCCTTCAGCAGCAAATCTTAATTTAGCTTAATGAAGTACTGAGCAGTCAAAGCAGGTATTAGATGAGAACTGATAATAATACTGGGTTGTTTATAGAAGGAGAAGCTTGGAAAGGGTTAAATAAACACACTGACGTATGGAAAAGCACTACTTACTGTATAAGTACTGTGAGTTGAAGGCATCTTGTTCTGGAAGTAATAGCTTTTTAGGTATAGTAAAGTCCCCAAGTGCCTAAACTTTTTACACAGGCCTGTAAATTCGCACCCACAAGATTAACCAGCGTGGTTTGTGTGCGTGAGTTCAGCGACCGAGCAAAACAGCTGTGGACAGCCGAGAGGAGACTCCACGACAACAGCTCTGAACTTTATTGGTGATGAAATGCCACACAAGATGAAGCCAGTTCCACCGCGAGCTGCGTGAAACCACACTGACGTATAACCTCGCCGAGCCAGATCGGGAGACTTTCCAGTTCTTCTGGCTGTGATAGAAACATGGGCGGTTTGACCGACAGCCAGAGTGACCAGACAGTCTATTTCACCTCACTCGCCGAGTGGAGACAAACTTCCTGCAGTGGAGTGAAGATAAAACCGGGATTGTGTTCTTCGGGAATAGCAGCGAGAGTCATAGATCAGCTGCCTGTCTGAATTCAAGAGCCCTAAATTTAAAGAACTGGTGGTACTGAAGTAAGTGTCCACAAACTTATGGACAGCCAGTGTTGGAACATAGACCTTTGTAAACAAACTGTCCGTGTCCAGTGAAAAACAAGACTTCCTAGTTTTCAGTCTTTGGCTCTCCAAGCCTGGAACCGTGAAAGGAAAGAGCTATGGCTAAACTGGAGAAACTAAATAAATAAATAAATAAATAAATAAATAAAAGGCTTCACAATCCTCTCTTTAACGGCGGTCCCGTTAGGCCGTCAACACAGGCCTCCATTTGGAGGGGCCGAGTGAAGCCTCCGCTCTTGCGAGACCTATTAACTGCAAAGCTCCGGTCTTTGAGGCTCCATTGGGCGCTGGGGACGGCCGCAGTGCTGGAAATGCATTACTCCGCTGCCTTTTTTAAAACCCGGGTCCACTCGCGTACGAGAAAATAATCAAAAATAAATAAATAAATAAGAAATCGGAGCTAGTCAGGCACACGGCGAGCCAGCTGGCTATGAATTATGGATCATGACACTATTGAATCCTGCTTTTAGAACAACTGCCTCCGAAAGGGGCCTCCATGCATTATTCACCCGGACCGGGTGCTTTCAGGACTCTGGGGTGCCGGGCCGTCGCCGTGGAGACATGGCGCTGGCACACGGGGTCCCGCCTGGCGTTCTGCTCTCCCAGCACCCCACTCATGTGCTGAGTGCATTATCTACTCTTCATAATTAATAGGCAGTAAATAGGCTCTCTCGGCTGCAAGTAATTAACGTGCTGTGTTGTCCTAATAAATAGGGATCAGCGGCGCCACGGCATCAATAAGAGCTTTAATTTGACACGGACAGCTCGCGAGGCACTTGGCTACAAGAGATCCCTGCTCACGGGCGGCTCCTGAGGGGTGTGCATACACTGTGATGGTGGTTGTGGTTAGAGCTGTACCGATACTGATACTGTGCTGATCAGTGCACCGATACTAGTGCAGCGATACCAATGTTCCGATACCAGTGTCAAACATTCAGCCTTGGCAGATTCCCAGGTTTTAGCCCATTTCTATTAGGGCAAGAACCTGGTGATACAATACGTATCGGGATACAACGGTCACGATTCAATATATCATGATATACTGTGATACAGTAAAGTGATAAACTGTGATTTTTCTAATCTCTCTATTAAAACACACCACTATATGAACAGGTTTGTCAATGCTTACAATATCCTTGCACCCTTGTGCTGCTTGTTAATGTTGTAGTGAAGCTGAAAACTGATTAGAACACTGCCATCTAGTGGTTAGAGGTTTAAACACAACACATTATTATTGAGAATCCATACAGTATCACCAAACGTAATATCCGATATTTGATATTTCAATATTTTCTTACACCCCTAATTTCAATACACACAAACACAACCACAGCCACTTTCCAAATGAAGGCGGAGACAAGACCAGAGAAACGAGGTCTCAGCATCTCCTACCAATGCCTTTATATCCTGACTTCACTCTGTTTGACTGAATTAACTACAAACTATCCATCCATTCATTCATCCATCCATTATCTTCTGCTTTATCCCGCTAGTCAGGGTCACAGGGGGGAGCTGGAGCCAATCCCAGCGTCATCGGGCAAAGGTGGGGTCCACCATGGACAGGTTGCCAGTCCATGGCATGACCAACACACACGCACACTCACACCTACGGGCAGTTTAGAGTGAGGATCCTAACATGCATGTGTTTGGACTGTGGGAGGAAACCAGAGTACCTGGAGGAACCCACTCAAACACGGAGAGAACATACACACTCCACACAGAACCACCCAGACCGGGAATCCAACCCAGATCATCTTACTGTGAGGAGACAGTGCTTATAAAAAGTATAGTAATAATAATAAAAGCACTGTAGTGAAAGGAATCTCCTCAGTAAACTCCACTGAGTCTGTCCAAACCGTTCTTTCAGCTCAAAGCTGAAAACATAAAAACATAAACTCCACTCTCTCTTTTTGGATCTTACCTAAACAAACTAACGGCCCACGTTTTCTTTCGTTTTCTTTAACCAAACTTCAGAAGCGCAGCCTGTTGATCCCACCGTGTACGTTTCAGTGTGCAGCTGAGGCTCAGTTGCTCAGCACTCGGCGTACAGCGTGTTGCTTTGAATGTAACATAGACTTATAGACATAGTCTCTTCAACCAGCTGGATTTTACTGGTTAACTTTTAAGAGTACTTAATAGCGTGTACTAGTACTTAGTGTGAAAAACACAGTCATTGACGCATCCATAGTTATGGTTTCTGTGATTGATCCTAAGCTGGAGTACGGAATTATCCCTACCTTAACCTCTAATGTGGCCAATCAGCTGACACGCGCATGCTTGGTGTTGCTTCTTTAGTTTGGAGATACTAAAGCATGCCAGCAAGTGACGTAGTATGTACGATAATTATCACAGAGCAAATCTCATCAGCTATTTTAAACAGATTGCTATCATTTATTGGCCCCAATTATTTTCTTCTACGATTACAAATTTCATTATACACATGTTAAAGCTGCTACACACCACAGACGGACCGGTCAGAGTGTTTGAGGCCGATGTTTGAGGCTGAAGTTTACAGGACTGAAGGTCTTAGAGGGTTAAAAGTAGAAGTGCTGACCGATACTAAACCAGCTCTGGAGCACAGCAGTGAGTACGTTTGTTTATGTGATGTACGCAAGATATTCTTGGCTGCTGGTCTATCTGTAAGCTAAACAGGCTGGTTTATTTATATAGCAACTTTCATACGCAGTGTTCATTCAAAGAGCTTTGCATACAAAAATATAAAAATATAACCTAAAGTGATAATTAAAGATATGCAGGTAAATAGAAATAAAACAAGAGTACAAATGTAATTAGTGCTGAGTCAGGATAGAAGTGTTGTAGAGCCTTGCAAGCTTTTAAACTGGGCTGGAGATAAAATGGTCCAGTGTTGGGACTCTTCTAACATCCAAGAGCAGCACAGCAGCTAAACACAGCTTCTCCTTGTTTAGTCTTTACTTTAGGCAGGACTCACTGACTCGTTCCTGATGATCTAAGAGATCTGCTTGGCTCATGTTGCTGTAGTATATCAGATAAATATACTGGTCCTACACCATTCAGCCGTTTATAGACCAGTAATAGCACCTTAAAGTCTATACTGGTGACCAGTGTAAGGATGTAGGAATGGACGTGATGACTTGTTTTAGTCATAGTGACTCGGACAGCTGCATTCTGACTCAACTGAAGCTGTCTGGTTGTCTTTGTTGGGAGTCCAGTTAGACGACCATTGCTGTGATCAACCCTGTTAGTAATTAAGGTGTGGATGAGCTTCTTCAGGTCTGGTTTAGTCAGAAAACCTCCAAGCTTGTTGATGTTCTTAACACTTACAATTCTAATTCTTTGAAGATGGAGTGTTTATTATTAGACCTTCGATAAATTCTTTACTAACGTTTAGAACAGACTGTGGGTTTGAGCAAAGTTCAGGTGAACATCAGGTTTTTCTATTGAAAAACATTGGAACAGTGATGATTTACAGTCTCAAAGGCTTGTTAATCAAACAGAGTTAAAGGCTAAGCACCATTTATGGACCCCCCCTGGTGATTTCACATTGTTTTAGATACTGAAAACATAGAAACATCATCTTAAATAAAATTTGCTGCTTAATTTGCTTTAAAATAGTTGCGGTACAACAGCACTATGACTGACTGGGACTGAGAATGTTCCAGAACTGCTTCTTCAGATTCTGATGATGTTTCTGAATTTGAATCTGAAAGAGCTGTAATGTAGAAATAGACCACCATATCACTTAGTCCTAATACTTTTAGTCCAACCACACCCACAACAGCAGCTCATCCTGAGTGTAAACAGTATCTAGATACATAACCAACAGTATTCGTGACAACAGCCGCCTAGCAACCAGCTACACTCAGATATAGAGGTACAGTTATTGTAGTAAATATGATTAAAGTGAACTCGCTCTCATACGACTCTATACATCTTCATAACTCAGCTACGTTAGCTTAGCATAACCACCGAACTTAGCAAGTGAAGCTAACGTTAGCTAACATCAGCTAAAGCAGGCTCAGTAACTGAGCTTACCTGGTTTACCTCCACGTACACGGAGGGTCTTGAACTCCTCTCGCTGGTTTCCTACACGCCCATATTGTTGAACAGAGTCAGACTTAAGATCCAGTTGTCGTGTAAGCCTACGTCCCATAGTGATAATCTTCAGACCTGAGATGATCTACAGATGATGGAGTGAGAGGACGCTCCTTTCCAGTGTATCTGTTTAAAGTTGACAGGTTTAGACCACTTTCTGGATATTTGGGGGTCTTTGGGTCATTTGTGCTCAGGGGTCCACTGTACATCCAATTACTGCAGCCAGAAACAACAACACCTTTCTGTTACTGTGTATTACTGTAAGTACATCTTGTAGTGTTGTTGTCCACCATCTACGTCACAGGCATAACACCTACAGCAGTTTCTGAACAGTGGGCGGAGCTAAACAGTCTTTTAAGAGGTGTTTCATGACTTTGTACAAAATAAAACATTTTCTGACTTTTAATAATCACAAGTTAGGACCTTAAACTCCGCTGTAGTTATGAGTCAGATTAGCTGGTGCTCAGACTTTAATTATATATATATATATATATATATATATATATATATATATATTTATTTATTTTTTTTTTTTTTTATATATATAGTTTTGCTGTATATCTTATCATAAAGCTCTGTGTTCCAAGATTGGGTGTCCATAAATTTGTAGACACTTACTGAAGGATGTTAATAGGGAAGTTGTCCCTCTTTACCTGCAGTACAGTCTATACTGATCTGGAAGAGGCTTTACACTAGATGTTAGAACATTGCTTTGAGGATTTGATTGCATTCAGTCACAAGAGCATTAGTGAGGACATGTGCTGATGTTGGATGTTCAGTTCTGGATCACTCCAGCTCATCCCAAAGGTACTGGATGGATGGAACACAGATCTGCTGAGGGTCTTTATAACCCGTTAGCCAATGCTTGGTAATGGTCAGGTGATCCACTCCCATGGTCAAGCTGGTGACCTTAAAGTAGCTGAATGCCAGTGTATAATCTTCTTGCTAGCTTCGTTTGCTGACGTTTCTCCATTCTTCTTCCCCCTCTGCTTCCAGAATGAGACTCGAGAGACGTTACTGGGCTTCAACATGGTGAATTACAGAGCCTGCAAGAACCTGTGGAAGACGTGTGTGGAGCACCACACCTTCTTCCGGCTGGACCAGCCCGTTCCTCCTCAGAAGAACTTCTTTGCACACTACTTCAGCCTAGGGTCCAAGTTCCGCTACTGGTGAGAACTTCACATTCCTTGAGAGGGTCTGGCGTACAGTGGAGAAGCCTCAGTGTCACGATGGGCTCACTTAGGAGTTCCAGTGTGTGATAGCGAGTAGACTGCAGAGCGTTCCCAGATGGAATAATGTTTTCTCCTGTTTGTGGACTACACGTCCCATAAAGCTTGACCTCAGTCAGCACCACCCACCGAGCACTGAGCACTGAGTTCTCCGCACTGAGTTCTCCACACTGAGTTCTCCACACTGAGTTCTCCGCACTGAGTTCTCCGCACTGAGTTCTCCACACTGAGTTCTCCACACTGAGTTCTCCGCACTGAGTTCTCCGCACTGAGTTCTCCGCACTGAGTTCTCCACACTGAGTTCTCCGCACTGAGTTCTCCGCACTGAGTTCTCCGCACTGAGTTCTCCACACTGAGTTATCCGCACTGAGTTCTCCACACTGAGTTCTCCACACTGAGTTCTCCACACTGAGTTCTCCGCTCTCCTCCTGAAATATAGATGATGCTTTTCAGGACGTTTCAGTTCTTTTAGTGGAAAAAGTCACCCACTTTACACTACTGTTCAAACACACACACACACACGCACTATAAACACACACACACACACACACACACTATAAACACACACAGACACACTATAAACACACACACACACACACACTATAAACACACACACACACACACACAACACACAAATACTACAAACACACTACAAAAACACACACACACACTACAAACACACACTCACACAACACACTACAAACACACACACACACACACACAACACACAAATACTACAAATACATACAAACACACACACACACACACTACAAACACACACACTCACTACAAACACACACACACACACACACACACACACACTACAAACACACACACACACACAAATACACATACTACAAACACACACAAATACACACACTCACACAACACACTACAAACACACACTACAAACACACACTCACACACACTACAAACACACACAAATACACACACTCACACAACACACTACAAACACACACTCACACAACACACACACACACACACACACTATAAACACACACACAACGCACAAATACTACAAACACACACTCACACAACACACTACAAACACACACTCACACTCAGAAACACACACACACTACAAACACACACACACACAACACACAAATACTACAAATACATACAAACACACTACACACACACTACACACACACAAACACACTACAAACACACACACACACACTACAAACACACACACACTACAAACACACACACACACACAAATACACACACTACAAACACACACACACACACACACACTACAAACACACACTACAAACACACACTCACACAACACACTACAAACACACACACTACAAACACACACTCACACACACACACTCACACACGCACACTACAAACACACACTACAAACACACACTCACACAACACACTACAAACACACACACTACAAACACACACTCACACACACACACTACAAACACACACACACTCTACAAACACACAAATACACACACTCACACAACACACTACAAACACACACACACTACAAACACACACTCACACACACACTACAAACACACACACACAAATACACACACTCACACACACAAACACACTCATACGAGGTGCAGTAGCTGTATCTGGCTGCAGTATGATACAACTGAACAGACAGGAAGCCGGCGCAGAGCCTCTGACGGGCTATACATACAGCTGCTCATCACCGCCCAAAGAAAACCATGCATCTCCATTTTTGTTAATTTTTTTTTTTCAACATCGTTTGAACATGACTGCTGTCGTTTACACTGTATGTGAATTTCATGATGAGTGGACCAATAGAAATACTCCAAAATAGCCTGGAAAATATTCTGGTTCCATTGACTTACATTAACAGTGAGTCAGTTTTTGGTCTCTCCTGTAAAGTTGTCGGTTTGGAGATACTCGTGTTTCTTTGGACGGGGACGATACGCTGTAAAGAACGTTGAAACTGACCAGTCCTGCTGAATGTCTGTCTCTCTTCACAGTGGAAGGACAGAAGCCCAGTCTGTGCAGTATGGCAAGGAGAAGGGGGTCAAGGACAGGGTGTTTGCGAGGTAATGAGCCCGTCACTGGTGTATTTACCGGAGCCTGTAGGACTGATTTCTTTGTTGCAGCAGCTTCCAGCAGATCAACATTAATAAATACATGAGTAGTGAGATATATGTGGAGTCCACTGTGACTGGACCTGACGCAGGGAGGAGGTGTACTGCTGGTAGTGTGAGTACTCAGTGAGTGATCTTATCCCATCATCATGAACGTAGCCATATTGTGGATACTGTGATAAGCCCAAAAGCAAACAGCCACACCCCCGAGACCAAATATTTAGCCCTAACGTTCACACAGCCACAAGTCATTTTCTAAAGTCAACAAACCACATAACCAGATCATCACAATATGAATAAAAATCTAATATTAACAGTTATTATTTATGTGCTTGTGCAGTCTTAAGCAAACGTTTTTATATTTTTCTACGTCCCCAGTGGGTGTGTTCACTTATTTTCACTTATAAAATTAATAAAACCTGTAAATCTGTATACATATTTATTATAATATAGTATTGTAATTATTTAGTACATGAAGGAGTTTTAAAATAGGTTCTAGAATTAGTTCTAATGAATTTTCTACTAAGTTCTAATGTGTAGCTTAATAACTGAACAGTATAATATTATATTACTGTGTGTAAATGTAAACGATATTCATTATTATTTTCATTATAATTAGTAGTAGTAGTAGTAATAATATCACCCCAATAAAATCCATATCATCTGAAATCTGGCCAAAATATCGATAGAAACATATATTATGAGATTGTTATAGCAATATTAAAAGATAATTTAACTACTGTTCTCTCTAATGAAGTCACATTATTCTCTTAATTAATCACTTAAACCTTTGCTTGTTCTAAGCATCATTTTCTATTAATAACAATCATTATTCTTCATATTAGCCAAATTATCTGCCAACGTAGTGAGACACTTTTACTGGAGGACAATAACTTAAAAGTGGTGGTGATATTTCAGGAGCCGCTCATAATTCTCTATTACAGGTGTTGGCCGTGTTGGTAGAAGTTTAGATACTAGGGTTTAAAAATACTTCTCTAATAGTTGAAGTATCAACTTAAGCTTTTTACTCCAGTAAAAGTGTAAAAGTACTGATTTCAGAACTACTTAAAGTATAAAAGTAAAAGTAATGTAAGGAAAAATGCCATTAAGGACAAAAGCTTAGGCTGCACCACAGGGGTCTATAGTGCGCTAGCCCACCTCCCCCAAAACCCCATTTTTCTAAAAGCCATAATGACTATAATGTTATATTAAAATGTTAATGTTGATAAATTTGGGATGCACTAGGCTTCCTGTTTCAGCTCATATACACCCATTGAACATGAATGTAGTTTAGTACAATGTAAATATATTAAAGAAGCATATCTGTTACTACTGAACATTAACATGTGTTTCATGGAGCTGAAGATATGATGACTAGTCGTCTATAAGTATTGTAATGAAGTCAAACTTCAAAGTCATGTTATCAATAATCTTTACTGGAATGTAAATGTACCTGAATGAAAACAAGCTGAAATGAAATAGGAGTAACGAGACTATGTTTAAAATGTAAGGAGTAGAAGTAAAAGTAAAAAGTCAGCTGAAAAATAATTACTCCAGTAAAGTATAAATAACCAACATTTCTACTTTACAAGTACAAGTATTTGTACTTCATTACTTGACACTTGAATGAGGTTGTAGGTTCACCTGTTTAACATGTTTAAAAAGTGGCAAAAGTCTTTACATTTAAAAGTCTGTGTCTGATCAGTAAGTGTGTTTTCACCAGATCTGATTAGAAGAGATGTAAATAATCAGACATACAATACAAAGTAACATGAATATCTTATTGTGAGAGAAGTAGATCAGATCTTGATCCAGTTTGAAGAACTAAGTGTAGTTCCAGATTTCTCCTGGACGCCCCAGACATTGTATGAATGTGTTTAGTTCCTTCAGCAGCAAATCTTGATTTAGCTTAATGAAGTACTGAGCAGTCAAAGCAGGTATTAGATGAGAACTGATAATAATACTGGGTTGTTTATAGAAGGAGAAGCTTGGAAAGGGTTAAATAAACACACTGGTGTATGTAAAAGCACTACTTACTCTATTAATACTTTTGAATGGAGTACTATATATATGACTATATTTATAAACAAGTGCTGCGGGCTGCCTTAGGTTACTTGTTGCTACTTGTTGTTGGATATTTCTGTGTATTCTGTGGTCTTCTGTTCCTGACATGACTCCGGTACTACTTCTTGGAATAAAAATTCACTTCTTCCTAGAAGTTCTGCTCAGGAAAGATTAATTACTGCTGGTTATACTGTCACATGTCAAGCTGGACCTCAGCAGTTAAACATTTGTGATAAAAGTGTAACACTTTAAATGCATTAACTTCACAAGATTAACATGGAATTCAGAGGACGTGGAGTTTTGTGGAAGGGGAATCACAGAACAGAGGTTTGTGCAGCAAGTGTGAGGACTCAGCTACCTTAACCAGCTTCCACATTGAGAGTGAGGCGGAGTTTAACTCAGCACTCTGCTGTCGCTTAGTATCACAGAATCGCTCGTTCAGGGTTCGCAGGTTGTCAGAAAGTATGTAACTGACCTTTTTCGCCCGATTTGATCAAATTATGTTGACGTATAACAAAGTACATCTCATGTTTGCACAGATCTCCCAGCAAACCGTTGGCCAGGAAGCTGATGGGCGTGACAGACTGGGAAGCAGTGAGCAGGAACTCGCTGTCTGAGGAGAGGCTAGAAACCCAGAGCCTACCCACCCGCTCGCCTCCTGGGACACCCAACCAGTGAGTGACCTTCAGCTACAACCTTTAGAGCCTCAGTCGATGCTGATCAATTGAACCTGAATATGTCCTAACAGAGTTCCGCCCTAGATGAACTGGTTCTGACCCAGAGCACCTCATTTTCCGTGCAAACTCAGTTCTGTGAAATTCTAAGTGTCAACTGTAGTGCAGTGGAATTCTGTCCCAGTCCAACTGTAGCCTGAAAACATTCTGTTGTATTCCGACTGTAGCCTAAAAAATACATCTCAGTCTTAGCGTGGCCTGAAAATCGCTGTCCCGGTCCAACTATAACCTGGAAAATTCTGCTCCAGTTCAACTGTGGCCTAAAAAGTTGTCCCAGTCCAGTTGTAGCCCAAAAAAAGTTCTGTTGTAGTCCAACTGTAGCCTAAAAAATGCTATCCCAGTCCAACTATAGCCTAAAAAGGTCTGCCCCAGTCCAACTGTAACCTAAAAACTTGTCCTGCCAGGATTCTGTACCATTCTGACTGTATCCCAACAGCATTCTGGCCCAATCCGACCGTACCCCCAACAGCATTCTGGCCCATCCAACCGTACCCCCAACAACATTCTTGCCCATCCAACCGTACCCCCAACAACATTCTTGCCCATCCAACCGTACCCCCAAAAACATTCTGGCCCAATCCGACCGTACCCCCAACCACATTCTGGCCCAATCCAACTGTACCCCCAACAACATTCTGGCCCAATCCAGCAACGTTCCAGAGGTTTTTCGTCTAGATAGACGCGAGCCGTGTTTTTCCTGAGCTGACACACCCGATCAACTAATCGTCTAATTAACGAGCTCGTCCTGAGCTGCAGTGGGCGCGTCATAGCCGGGAAAGTAAACGGCGGATGGGTTCTCCAGGAGCGGGGTTGGGAACCTACGGCCTGCCGCATCTGCTGCGAGCACACGCCCTGTCATTAAAGCGCTGGAAGCGGTTAGAGGCGGAAAGGAAGGGAGCTGATGGCAGGTGCCTCGTGTATGAACGAGGCTGGCGTCTGTAAGGCAGCACAGAACTTCAAGTCTTACCCGCAGAGTCCTGCAGGAGAAAGGCGACGAGATGGGCTCCGACAGCTGCCTGCGGGGCGGGGCATGGAAACCAGGCAGTGCCAGACTGCACGAGATCCCGTACAGCAGGGGCAGTCACCGTGAGGAAGCTCGGGAGAGAGTTTTCAAAGCCTGTTGCTGTTTTTCTATACATGTGACCGACATTACAGGATTATATAGCTGGATAATTCCATTGGTAGTTGCAGAGTTATATAATCTCATCATCAGGCATGACTTAAGTATAGTTATAATAATTATTATAAATAATAATTGATTAAGTAATCAAAGAATACATTAAATTTATTTCTTTCTCTGCTAAAGACAACATGGAATGTCTTATAACCGTCTTCTGCCAAGACATTTAGATAGAGATCTTTGGACTACACTTGAGAAATAACCCATATAAACTAGGGCTGTGTATTGGCAGCATCCTGGTGATACAATAGTATCATGATACAGCGGTCGCGATTCAATATTTTGTGATATACAGCGATACTGCAAGCAAAGTGATGTATTGCGATTTTTTAAATCCTACTATTAAAACACACCACTATATAAACAGGTTTATCAATGCCTACAATAGCATTGCGCCCTTCTGCTGCTTGTTAATGTTGGAGTGGAGCTGAAAACAGATTACAACACTGCCATCCAGTGGTCAGAGGTTTAAACACAACACACAATGATTCACCGTCTTCCAGGAATCTGTGTATTGATACTGTGTTTTTGAAAATCGATACAGTATCACTAAACATAATATCCTGATATTCAATATTTCAATATTTTCTTACACCCCTAATATAAACCCATATAAACGCTTTCCCCAGCACTTTTCCGAATTTTTTTTTTTTTTAATTGAGGTGCGAATAAAGTCTTTCAGAGTTCTTTAAGGTGATGTAATGTCTACAACACAAATATAAACATTTTATTAGCAATACAAAACAACCAGGTGAACCACCACCTTCATTCTGGGTTAATACACTGTGGAAGGCACCCTCAACCGACTTGGGTATGAATCCATCCCTGCAGATCACGTACACCATGCATGCTGATTGTATGCCCTGGGGCATATGGGATCTTCCAGCAAAACAATGCAAAGCATCACATGGCTAGAATTTCCAATGTCCCACATTGGTTGGAAGAGCTGACTTCCAAGTACTACCCTGGACCCCTAATTCCCCAGACTTGAACCCAATTGAACATCTGTGGGACCACCTGGATGGTGGTGTTGGCTTTGTGGATCCTCCTCAATGCTCCCTCCAGCAGCTGTGGGATGCACTGCAGTCAGCATGATACCTCCAGATACCTGTGGCCACCTACCAGGACCTTATTGAGTCTCCCAGTCCGTCTAGCTGCTGTCCATGCTGCACACGGTGGTCACTCTGGATATTAGCTGGTGGTTGTAATAATGTGTGTATATGTAAATATCGTCGCTGTCCTATAAAAAACAAGTCCAAAATTGCCAAAAACATACTTCACTTTCAATGTAAGTCAATGGAACCAGAATTATTTCCAGGCTATTTTGGAGCACTTCTATTGGTGCATTTATCATGAAATTTACACACAATGTAAACGGCCATTGGCCTTTTCAAATAACTTAGAAACCTCAAAATCGAACACTCAAAAATGGAGATGCATGTTTTTCATTGGACAGCGACGAGATGTAAGGAATGAGCTCTGTATGGACGTTTTCGGCATGTAACAACTGACCAGGGTAAAACTGCAGAGGAGGAAAATGACAGACGTGAGAGTACAACACGAGCGGACACGCCCCATGTAAGACAGGAGTGGGGTGAGCAGTGACTCATTAGGATTTAAAGCAATAGACAGTGAAGCCCTGAGCAGGGCTGTTCAGACAGGGGGGAGACGGGAGCTGCGGCGCTTCATCCCGCTGGTATTTTGACCAAAGCTGGTGACAGACTTTTAGTAGGACCCCAGAGAGACTGTGTTCGCTGATGGAGAATGGATATAATATGAGACCCTTTAAAAAATATCTTTTAGGCCAGCATGCAGAGATTTCGGTAATCACAATTTCATGTAATAACAGAATTCTGGCCCAGTCCGACCGTACCCCAACAGCATTCTGGCCCCATTGACCGTACCCCAACAGCATTCTGGCCCCATTGACCGTACCCCCAACAGCATTCTGGCCCAGTCCGACCGTACCCCAACAGCATTCTGGCCCCATTGACCGTACC
Organism: Megaleporinus macrocephalus; assembly: GCA_021613375.1. NCBI lineage: Eukaryota > Metazoa > Chordata > Actinopteri > Characiformes > Anostomidae > Megaleporinus > Megaleporinus macrocephalus. The sequence goes on from CM038709.1 coordinate 43,395,538, forward strand.
CCCAACAGCATTCTGGCCCAGTCCGACTGTACCCCAACAGCATTCTGGCCAGTCCAACCGTACCTCCAACAGCATTCTGGCCCAATCCAACTGTACCCCCAGCAGCATTCTGGTCCAGTCCAGCTGTACCCCCAACAGCATTCTGGCCCCGTCCGACCGTACCCCCAGCAGCATTCTGGCCCGTCGACCATACCCCCAACAGCATTCTAGCCCAATCCGACTGTACCCCCAACAGCATTCTGGCCAGTCCGACTGTACCCCAACAGCATTCTGGCCCAATCCAACTGTACCCCCAACAGCATTCTGGCCCAGTCCGACCGTACCCCCAACAGCATTCTGGCCCAGTCCGACCGTACCCCCAACAGCATTCTGGCCCCATCGACCGTACCTCCAACAGCATTCTGGCCAGTCCAACCGTACCCCCAACAGCATTCTGGCCCAATCCAACTGTACCTCCAACAGCATTCTGGCCAGTCCAATCGTACCCCCAACAGCATTCTGGCCCAATCCAACTGTACCCCCAACAGCATTCTGGCCAGTCCAATCGTACCCCCAACAGCATTCTGGCCCAATCCAACTGTACCCCCAACAGCATTCTGGCCAAATCCAACCGTACCCCCATTCCAGTCCAACCGTACCCCCAACAGCATTCTGGCCCAGTCCGACCGTACCCCCAACAACATTCTGGCCCAGTCCGACCGTACCCCCAACAGCATTCTAGCCCAATCCGACTGTACCCCCAACAGCATTCTGGCCAGTCCGACCATACCCGCAACAGCATTCTGGCCCAGTCCAACCGCACCCCCAACAGCATTCTGGTCCAGTCCAACTGTACCCCCAAAAGCATTCTGGCCCAATCCGATTATAAAATTTCACAATTTCATGTAATAACTTTCTGTAAGGAAGCTTGTTTTAAAGGCGGATGTCTGGTTACTATCAACAAACAGGGAACAATTCTGATTTAGTAATGCAGTCATTCACATCAAGCTACCCCTTTAAGACCTCTGAAATCTGAAAATTATGTGGAATTGCCCTTCAGTATGTTCAGTAAACAGTGTTGTATGCTCTATTCAGTACAGAGCTGCAGTCTAGCTGGCGGATTGATTCTCTATTACTGTGAGGCCTATATTTTAAGGTTTGACTGTGTGTTAACGTTCATTCTGGTAACTAACGACGACAACGCCGCCCCTTTTTTGTTTCGCGCACCCACAGCAGGAATTCGCTGTTTGTGCAAGAGGGGCCCCGGCCACGGCCATCTTCCATGGGTCATTTGGTGGAACACGTTATTCACGCCTCACCCAGCCTGCCTGCCTTCACCAATCACAAATCAGCCTCGTCCACGCAGGCCAACAGCATCAGCCTGGACACCACACCGTAAGTCTATCCAGAGTGTATACCAGAATCCCCCCCACCCCACCCCAAAAAAACCCACCACCACCACCTCAACCTCTCCAAAGCTTTATAACATTCACACCATCAACATGAACAGTGCTTCAGATCACACTGCAGGAGCGTGACTTTAGTTTCACAACCGTTTGATACCTCCAAGTCTCACTGACCAATCAGAACACAGAGTTCTGTAGTTATGGTGTTTTGAGAATATCTCTGGATCCGCTCGTACAGCTGTCGAACACCACTGAGTTAGATTCGCGCTGACGTCGTTCTTTGGATTTCACGGATGCTCGATAAGACTGCGGTCGGCGCTGCGAGCCTGTAAGCCAGCGTTTTCTTCACACATGGTCAGAAGCAGAGCTTAATTTGCGCGGCCGCTCCTCGCTACCTCTTTTTATTATGGCAGGGAACCTCTATTTTGTTGTGTCTGTGGCTTGCAATTACGGCTCCCGCCCTCCGTCACTGTCATTAAAGCGTCTCAAATGGAAACAGAGCGCACTCGGAGCGGCTGTAAAACGTGTTTACGGCTCTCCGAGCGCCAGCACACTGCTTCGGTTTGTGGAAAACATGCCGGACTCCATTGTGCTCCCTTTGAAAGGCTCTGCTATATACTTAAGCCTAATGACCCTGGCAGATATTTTCATGGCTTATGGTTGTTTTTGCTTTCAAACGCTGAACTAGTCGAATAAATCCCTCACAATGCCACCCCCCCCCCCCACACACACGCATACAACCCCCCTTCCTTAGTGTCTATCTGCTTTAAAGCTGTCGCTGGAGAGGATAAAAACTGCTTATTTCGCCCTGTTGGCCATTCTACACAGAAGGAGTGATGCTTTTTTAAAAGAAATAATTCACACCTTTAGTTTTTTAACCTGTCCTTAAGCCCCAACAGCATTCTGGCCCAATCCAGCCATACCCTCAACAGCAGAAGCTTGTTTAGAGGCGGACGTCTGGTTACTATCAACAAACAGGGAACGATTCTGATTTAGTAATGCAGTCATTCACATCAAGCCACCCCTTTAAGACCTCAATAATCAGATTATGCAAATCTGAAAAGTAGGTGGAATTGCCCTTCAGTATGTTCAGTAAACAGTGTTGTATGCTCTATTCAGTACAGAGCTGCAGTCTAGCTGGCGGATTGATTCTCTATTACTGTGAGGCCTATATTTTAAGGTTAGTCTGTGTGGTAACGGTAACTAACGACGATAATGCCACCCCTTTTTGGGAACTTTGAACACCTTCCATGTTTTATGGAAAGACGTGGAGCCCAGCATCCGAAAGGTTGTGGGTTCATATCCCAGGACTAATGTGAAATACCAGCTTTCCAAAAAAACCCTAACTGTACAGTAGAGGCCAAAAGCAGTCTTTACTTTCAGTTTAAGTCAATGGAACCAGAAAGGTTTCCAAGCTATTTTGGAGTGTTTCCATTGGTCCCTTTATTATGAGATCCAAACAATACAAACAGCTGCTGCGTTCATATGATGTAGAAAAATAAAAACGACTAATATAAAAAAAGACTAATATAGTGACAGCGACGATGTGCAAAATCTGTATCTCCAAAATTGCTACTTCACAGGAGAGCCCAAAAGCATACTTTACTTTCAATGTAAGTCAGTGTAACCAGAATTTTTGTCTTGGAGCATTTCTATTGGTCCACTCATCATGAAATGTACTTAAAAATTGGCAAAAATGTTTTTCATTGAACAGCGACTATATATATATATATATATGCTCAATTGTTATGCACAGCTGAAAAACATTCTACTAATAAGTGAGTATAAAAGGGAACAACATTCTAGGTTAGTTTAGTATCTGAAGATCAGCAGTTGATGGCTTGCTGACCGACTCAAAATGACCAGAAAGAAACAACTTTCTTTAGAGACCCGTCAGTCCATTGTTGTGTTAAGGAAGAAGATACTCCATTAAAACAAGAACATCTCACTGTGATCCCAGCCGAAGTGTGTGTATATATATATATATATATATACTGTATTGTAATTGATTTATATAATAAAAAAGAAGAAACTAAACTTGATCTACGCCCTCCTTTATAATAATTGGCCATCGAGCTTATTAGCCTGGCCTAACTTAGGGTATTGGCTAATACACAGTATTAAAACATGAGGATCAGGAATGATGGAGAAACAAAACTCATTACATTACATACCATTACATGGTATTTCGTACCATGTGGTATTACTTTGCTGTATTTATTTATATATTCTGTGTGTGTATCTTTGTTGTAGCTCTCCGGACGGTGTGGAAGGGCCGCCTCCAGCTTTGCCACCCAAGCAGTCCAGGAAGAACCTGAGCCAGCTCATTCTCTCCCACTCGCAACAGGACCTGGACAACCACGTCAACGAGATGTACGATGTCCCCGTGGCGACAGACAAGGCGACGGTACGTCACAAGCACCAGCATCCTATCAGCTTCCACAGGTTAACACAGCGCAGGTCACTCAGGGCTAGAGCAGTCCCCTCTCTGAGCCCGTACTGACCCTGAATCAGGACTAATTGTGGAGTTGCTGTTATTGAAGCAGGCTGGCACACGTCTTAATAGCCCCTCTGCCCCGCCCTGCGTTGGAGCACCACTGATGTGGTTTCAGTCAGACAGTGTAGTAAAACTAGTTAGCTGTGTTGTTTATGCATCTAATTGAGTTTCGTGGTCAATAAAAGTATGGAGTATTAAAGCTGTATATCTTCTTAAATCAGACAAACATACATCAGAGGCCTCACTGTACAGCTGCTTTACATCTCTGTACTACTTTCTGAAATTAAAACTTAATTTGGAGGGATTAAAAGTTCCAAAATCTATAAAAATATATATTTAATTAGATTTTTATGCTCATTTCAGTTCCCAGAGCTTCATTGACTGACATGATGTCGGATATAAAATGATTGTCAGTTCTCAGCTGGCTTATTTTTTGAGAAACCCAAGTTTTGTTTACATTATTTAATTATATTAAAAATATATATGTAAATATATATGTAAATACCATAACGCTGATGGCGGAGCAACACAGAATTTTATTAATTGTTAGTTTATTATCATTATTATTATTATTATTACTATTATAGTATATTATTATTATTATGTTTTCATTATAACAAGCTATCCTCGTGGTAGAGGTTAGATGTTTATTATGACTAGCTGTGGTTATTTAAAAGGTTGGCAGTGTCTGTTGACACTAAGTGAAAATAGTATTAGCCACACAGTCTGGCTATTTGCTATTAACTCTGCCAAATGAATCATGTGACAGCACCAAAATATCTAACACTGCTGTAGGTTTATTTATAAGGTATAAGGTTATTAATTCTGCAATAACCAGACCATAAATATGTGCAATTTTCTTATATATGATTTTTATATTATATGGTCGGTATGAAGTGTAAATAGTAAAATCATGCTGGTAGATCGGTGCATTATTCTATTTGCGTTTAGTGTAAAAAGCACTTGCCATCTTAAATGCCACCTTAAATGTTTGTTCTCCATAATTTTATTGATGCAACATTTACGAGACGATACTTGTAGCTCTGCTGGACTTAAATATTGTTTAAATATTAAATATTGTAAGTTATAAAAAATTATTATTATTACTTTTCCAAGAGTATCATTTCGTTTTTGGCAGCAGTTGTTGGATTTCAGGTTGTCATCGTTTGAGCTGTTGCTTTGCAGATTCCTGCAGTTTTGCTCCCAAAATGCTTTTATACCCCTCGGAGTTTATGATCCCATTAGGACGATTGAGCAATGTAATCGGATATCAGCGATGACCTGATGCCGATGCAGTTAGGACTGTGTATTGGCAATTATAATACAGTGATCACGATTTAATATATCACAATATATTGCGATATTGCAAGCAAAGTGATGTATTGTGATTTTTCAAATCTTACTATTAAAACACACCACTGTATGAACAGGTTTGTTAATGCTTACAATAGCATTGCGCTCTTGTGCTGCTTGTTAATGTTGGAGTGGAGCTGAAAATGGATTACAGCACAGCCATCTAGTGGTCAGAGGTTTAAACACAACACACAATGATTCACTGTCTGTTAGGAATCTGCGTATTGATACTGTGTTTTTGAGAATCGATACAGTATCACTAAACATAACATCCCAATATTCCATATTTTGATATTTTCTCACACCCCTAGCGGAGAATCGTTGTCTGGGAGTCCGGGGGACTAGAGATCTCTACAGCTGATCCTCCAGCTCTAATCTCACGTTTGAACATTTAATGATGGAGCCCCTTCCGTCTGTTTAGTCTCCGTATTGCACTCAGTTTTGTTTCATAGTATTTAATGTGAGTGAATATAAAAGGAGTAACACTGAATAAGTCACATTCATACCTAAGTTTAATTTATATTACGTACTCAAATCCCACCACCGTCCCCTAGAAAAACAGGGGGGAGCAAGATCACAGATTATTTAGATTATTTAATGAGGAAATATCCTGATAATACATTCTCAGACCTGTATCAGTAAACACAAGCTCACTGTAAGAACCACTATCCCAGAAGGTCAGGCTGGTTAGCTGGTTCCTAATTAGTGGCTTTATTATATTGAAGTCATTGATTAAATTTCTGTTTATATTTCTTTCAGCTCAATGGAGTCGTTCCTCATGATAACCTTGTTCTGATCAAGATGAGACCAGATGAAAATGGAAGATTCGGATTCAACGTGACGGTAGGTTTTTTTTTAAAACAGTCTAAAGCTTAAAGAGTTGGATGATAGAACCATTGTTCTTCTAATGTTCTGTCCATCCTGTTTTATTGTGTTTGTATGTTGTTATATGTGAAGGGTGGTTCTGATCAGAAGATGCCTGTAATTGTGTCTCGAGTGGCTCCAGGAACGTCTGTAAGTACCCGTCGAAGTCACAGCTGGTTATGAGGGTGTTCCTTCGCTAATCTAATTTTATGGGATTTTTCGATGGGGCTTTATTGGGTCTTTTGATGAGGATGTAAAACTAAAGCCGCAGAGGAAGCAGTGTAGACTGTAAAAGGGTTTGTGAGCTGGCCAGCTGAACCACTTACATAGCAATAATACGCTTAAATAATACAGAACTGGCAACCTTGAGGCAGTGCTGCGCACATTTCCGTACCAATACAGTACACATTAATCAGTGTTCATATCAACTACTTTCTAAGGCTTAACTGTAGGCTTACGTTCTTGTCCCATATAGTGAGTCTGGCTTACTATTCTTGGAGGGGTTTGAACTGGCTCTCTCGGTAGAGCAGGTGTGACACCCATCATTGTTCAGTAAAATCAAAAATTTAATTTATCCAACTTTAAGTAAAGTAAAAAAAAAATTTCAGCAAACTCCCACCTACAGCCTGTTTAATCCCGCTCCCGCCCCCAGTCCCATATAACTGGTTTTCATCTGTTAGTGTAAAAGTCTTTATCTTATCAATAAGTGTGTGTTCACCAGTAAAAACAACAGATCTGATTAAAACAGTAACATGAATATCTTATTGTGAGAGACGTAGATCAGATCTTGATCCAGTTTGAAGAACTAAGTGTACTTCCAGATTTCTCCTGGACGCCCCAGACATTGTATGAATGTGTTCAGTTCCTTCAGCAGTAAATCTTGATTTAGCTTAATGAAGTACTGAGCAGTCAAAGCAGGTATTAGATGAGAACTGATAATAATACTGGGTTGTTTATAGAAGGAGAAGCTTGGAAAGGGTTAAATAAACGTATGGAAATGACTATTTACTGTGTTAATACTGTTTGAATGTTTAAATAATATTGAATTTGTTTTGCTGAGTAAATAAAAGCTTCCTGTCTGGAAACAAATAGCTTTTTAAATATAATAATGTCCCCAAGCGTCTAAAACCTTTGCACACTATTTTATGTCAGACTTGTATTTATTTAGCTTTATATTGTTGTGCCGCTTCCAAAGTAATATAAGTTAAAGGTGGTCTTACAGTGGTCCTTTTCCATTGATGGACAGGACGTAGGTGGGCTGTATAATAATATGTATGTTCATGTTCATGACGCAGCATGCAAAGCCCAGTGTTACAGTGTTGTCTTCCTCAGCTCATCATCTGCAGTCTTCTGATCATGTCCTCTCCGTGTTCTCCTCAGGCTGATATGTGTGTGCCGCGCCTGAACGAGGGCGACCAGGTCGTGCTCATAAATGGCCGCGATATTTCCGAGCACACTCACGACCAGGTGGTCATGTTCATCAAGGCCAGCTGTGAAAGCCACTCAGGGGAGCTCATCCTGCTGGTCAGGCCCAATGGTGAGAGCCGAGTCCGATTCTTTTTACTGGGGAATATAAAACTTTGTACCTGAAGAGGTGATAGTGAGTCACTGTAGTATCACTTTCTACCTGAAGAGGTGATAGTGAGTTGCTGTAGTACCACTTTAGTACCTGAAGAGGTGATAGTGAGTCACTATAGTATCACTTTAGTACCTGAAGAGGTGATAGTGAGTCACTGTAGTATCGCTTTCTATCTGAAGAGGTGATAGTGAGTTGCTGTAGTATCACTTTCTACCTGAAGAGGTGATAGTGAGTTGCTGTAGTATCACTTTCTACCTGAAGAGGTGATAGTGAGTTGCTGTAGTACCACTTTAGTACCTGAAGAGGTGATAGTGAGTCACTATAGTATCACTTTAGTACCTGAAGAGGTGATAGTCACTGTAGTATCACTTTCTACCTGAAGAGGTGATAGTGAGTTGCTGTAGTGCCACTTTAGTACCTGAAGAGGTGATAGTGAGTCACTGTAGTATCACTTTCTACCTGAAGAGGTGATAGTGAGTTGCTGTAGTGCCACTTTAGTACCTGAAGAGGTGATAGTGAGTCACTGTAGTATCGCTTTCTACCTGAAGAGGTTATAGTGAGTTGCTGTAGTATCACTTTCTACCTGAAGAGGTTATAGTGAGTTGCTGTAGTGCCACTTTCTACCTGAAGAGGTGATAGTGAGTTGCTGTAGTGCCACTTTAGTACCTGAAGAGGTGATAGTGAGTTGCTGTAGTACCACTTTAGTACCTGAAGAGGTGATAGTGAGTCACTGTAGTACCACTTTGTACCTGAAGAAGTGATAGTGAGTCACTGTAGTATCACTTTGTACCTGAAGAAGTGATAGTGAGTCACTGTAGTATCACTTTGTACCTGAAGAAGTGATAGTGAGTCACTGTAGTATCACTTTCTACCTGAAGAGGTGATAGTGAGTCACTGTAGTATTACTTTGTACCTGAAGAGGTGACAGTGAGTTGCTGTAGTACCACTTTGTACCTGAAGAGGTGATAGTGAGTCACTGTAGTATCACTTTCTACTTGAAGAGGTGATAGAGTTGCTGTAGTACTACTTTCTACCTGAAAAGGTGATAGTGAGTCACTGTAGTACTACTTTGTAGCTGAAGAGGTGATAGTGAGTCACTTTAGTACTACTTTCTACCTGAAAAGCTGATAGTGAGTCACTGTAGTACCACTTTGTAGCTGAAGAGGTGATAGTGAGTCACTGTAGTACCACTTTGTAGCTGAAGAGGTGATAGTGAGTCACTGTAGTACCACTTTGTACATGAAGAGGTGATAGTGAGTCACTGTAGTACCACTTTGTACCTGAAGAGGTGATAGTGAGTCACTGTAGTACCACTTTGTAGCTGAAGAGGTGATAGTGAGTCACTGTAGTACCACTTTGTGCCTGAAGAGGTGATAGCGAGTCACTGTAGTACTACTTTGTACCTGAAGAGGTGATAGTGAGTCACTGTAGTACCACTTTGTAGCTGAAGAGGTGATAGTGAGTCACTGTAGTACCACTTTGTGCCTGAAGAGGTGATAGCGAGTCACTGTAGTACTACTTTGTACCTGAAGAGGTGATAGTGAGTCACTGTAGTACCACTTTGTAGCTGAAGAGGTGATAGTGAGTCACTGTAGTTCCACTTTGTACCTGAAGAGGTGATAGTGAGTCACTGTAGTACTACTTTGTAGCTGAAGAGGTGATAGTGAGTCACTGTAGTACCACTTTGTAGCTGAAGAGGTGATAGTGAGTCACTGTAGTTCCACTTTGTAGCTGAAGAGGTGATAGTGAGTCACTGTAGTACTACTTTGTAGCTGAAGAGGTGATAGTGAGTCACTGTAGTACTACTTTGTACCTGAAGAGGTGATAGTGAGTCACTGTACTATTACTTTCTACCTGAAGAGGTGATAGTGAGTCACTCTAGTTTCACTTTCTACCTGAAGAGGTGATAGTGAGTCACTGTAGTATCACTTTCTACCTGAAGAGGCGATAGTGAGTCACTGTAGTATTACTTTCTACCTGAAGAGGTGATAGTGAGTCACTCTAGTTTCACTTTCTACCTGAAGAGGTGATAGTGAGTCACTGTAGTATCACTTTAGTACCAGAAGAAGTGATAGTGAGTTGCTGTAGTACCACTTTTTTACCAGAAGAGGTGATAGTGAGTCACTGTAGTATCACCTTCTACCTGAAGAGGTGATAGTGAGTTGCTGTAGTACCACTTTTTTACCAGAAGAGGTGATAGTGAGTCACTGTAGTATCACTTTAGTACCAGAAGAGGTGATAGTGAGTTGCTGTAGTACCACTTTTTTACCAGAAGAGGTGATAGTGAGTCACTGTAGTACCACTTTTTTACCAGAAGAGGTGATAGTGAGTCACTGTAGTACCACTTTAGTACCTGAAGAGGTGATAGTGAGTCACTGTAGTACCACTTTTTTACCAGAAGAGGTGATGGTGAGTCTCAGTATTGTGGAGTGGAATCAGTCCAACATGTGAGGATGAGGAATTAGTGCTGAAAAGGGAGCAGGAGCATACTCTGGTGTAATGTCGCCCCCTGGTGGTTGATGGATGAGTTTGACAGGTCGCCTGGTCCTACTAGTGTCTCATGTAAACCAAGTTTCCCTCCAAAACAAGAAACTGTTCCTTTGTACTTGCAGCTTTTTGCAAACGCTCTGAAATCTTGACCAGTTCTTTCGACCTTGTGCTGATAATATTTTCAAGTTCACCAAAAGCCAGTACAGTATCAGATGATAGACATTCTTACACGCTCTCAGACCGACTGTCCCTCTCCTGTCCAGCTATCTATGACGTGGTGGAGGAAAAACTGGAGATGGAGCCAGACTTCCAGTACATCCCAGCCAAGTCCCCCTCAGACCCCTCCCAGCTGGACCAGGACGCCTGGAGGGACTCCATGCAGCAGCTCAAAGACGGCCTGAGCAGCGGCGGCGTGCTAGCTCAGTTTGATGTAAGTCTTTACGAGAGTGGATGTCAGAAAGGTTTTGTTTGTTGTGCACACAGACACCACTTTACACAGATTTCCTTTCCTTAATATTTTTTTACTAACATTTATAATACTATTTATATCTATATATCATCAGCGTCCAAAGAAAAAGTGGTATTTCCAAAACGGCAACTTTACAGGAGAGGCCAATGTGAGCCAGTGGAACCAGAATTTATATATATATATATATATATATATATATATATATATATATATATATATATGTGTGTGTATATTAGGCTTGTTAATCGACTAAACATTAGCTAAATAATTACACATTTAAAAACTGAAGCTTTTAATAATGGATAAAATCAGCACAGTGGAGTTATATTTTATTCAAACGTATAATTGTATCTTTAAACTTTTTTTTTAAAACTGTTTCTAGATCAGAGCTGCTTCTCCTGAGCTGGTGTGTAAATCCAAAGATCTTTAATTGGTGTCCCAGCTGTTTTTGGTGACTATAGAGTTCTAGTGATTGCTATCAGTGATAGCTCTCTTAGTCAATTAGAGAGCCAATGCAGCTACGTCTGAGGTATATGGGAAAATGGGTTAAATTAGATGTCAGTATGTTCTCTGCTAAACTGTAAGAACATTGAATGATCTAACCCTGTGGAAGTCACTTGGGGTCTTCTTTATGGCGCAATACCTCACTCTTTCCTAAAAGCATGTCATAATAAAAGTTAATAGTCGGTTGTGCCGTTTGCCATTTGAGGATTTTGTTTTTATGTTTAATTAATTAGTTTATATTTTTATAAACGAATTAATTTATGATTTAAACACTTAACCATTCAGTTCAAAACACTTTACCTGCTCTGTATATGGAGGGATGGCTGTACCAGCTGTTTAACTACCCATAATGGCAGCCGTTTCAGACAACACTGACTACCTTATTTACAAATGCATTTGCCACAAATTCTGTTTCTAGATCAGAACTCTGGCTGTTTTGGTGACTGTTGAGATCTAGTGTTCATTCACGTTAGCCTTGTAGCTCCAGTTCCAAATGAAAGAGCCAGAATTCAGGTCTGAATGTAGCCGCTTGACTACGTCTGAGGCATATAATAAATATACAATATAATTAAAATACCTAAACACTTCACCTGCTCTGTATATGGAGGGATGGTTGTACCACCTGTTTAACTAGCTGTAAGGGCAGCCGTTTCAGAAGACATCTCTCCAAATTCTGTTTCTAGATCAGAACTCTGGCTGTTTTGGTGACTATTGAGTTCTAGTGTTTATCGATGTTAGCCTTGTAGCTCCAGAGCCAGAATTCAGGTGTGAATGTAGCCGCTTGACTACGTCTGAGGTATATGGGAAAATAGGTTAAATTAGATGTCAGTATGTTCTCTTCTAAACTATAATGGGGCAAGACATCTCTACAAATTCATTAAAGATTTTGACCCAAATTCTGTTTCTAGATCAGAACTCTGGCTGTTTTGGTGACTATTGAGTTCTAGTGTTCATTCACGTTAGCCTTGTAGCTCCAGTTCCAAATGAAAGAGCCAGAATTCAGGTCTGAATGTAGCCGCTTGACTACGTCTGAGGTATATGGGAAAATAGATTCAATTAGATGTCAGTATGTTCTCTTCTAAACTATAATGGGGCAGGAACGTTATGAATGATCTAACCCTGTGGGAGTCAATCGGGGTCTTCTTTATGGCGCAATACCTCACTCTTTCCTAAAAGCATGTCATAATAAAAGTCCTTAGTAGTTGGTTGTGTCGTTTGCCATTTGAGGGAATCAAATCTGCAGCCAGTTTACAGCCATTGCAACATTTTGTTTTCATGACAAACTAATTTGTTGGACTTATATGTAATAAAAGTACAATATAATTAAAATACCTAAACACTTCACCTGCTCTGTATATGGAGGGATGGTTGTACCACCTGTTTAACTACCTGTAAGGGCACCCGTTTCAGAAGACATCTCTCCAAATTCTGTTTCTAGATCAGAACTCTGGCTGTTTTGGTGACTATTGAGTTCTAGTGTTTATTGATGTTAGCCTTGTAGCTCCAGAGCCAGAATTCAGGTGTGAATGTAGTCGATTGACTACGTCTGAGGTATATGGGAAAATAGATTCAATTAGATGTCAGTATGTTCTCTGCTAAACTGTGAGGGGCAGAAACATTGTGAACCCAAACACATCCTAAACTTAATAACAGTAGTTTAGTTTGGCTGAAATTGAAAATATTCAGACTTCAGCTTGAGCCATTAACGTTATGAGCATGCTTTTGAAAGACAGGGTTACTTTAAACCCTCTTAATCGTTATGTAAACATAGAGCAATCAAGGCGTTTACCAGGATGTGGTCGTATCTACAAGAACTTCCTATTACTTCCTCTCTTTCATCAAACAGACTGTAATATCTCTGTGTTTGTGTGTGCACACTGTGGGGTTTGCTTTCAGCCTAGAAGCACGCTCGAGTGCACTTACTCTCCATGCGGAGCTCCAGAGTTGTTGATTAATACTCGAATATTTACTGTACATATACGTGGCATCTCGCTCTGCGGCTTCTTTCACTCAAAGACCGCAGCAGCTGCGTTACCTCCACGTGTGTGATCGTGAATGTTGATATCATAATGCACAGATTAGGTAAAACCCCTCGAGTAGCTGACTCAGCAGGTAGCGCAGGCTTATCTGGAATAACAGAGCTCATGTCCAAGATCCGAAGACCCGCTTCCCAGCGTTCTCTCCCGGGATTGTTGTGAGGGGGGATTTTATTTCGTATACTTCTCAAATCTCTGTGTGCGCAAGTCTTAGATGATCAAAGGACCGGGTACCATTCAGGGACCACAAGTTGGTTCCTATGTGATAGGGCTGGGGCGATGCCTCGCAAAGATGGGCGCTTCTACTGAAAGCATGGATTTATATCCAGAGAGCAGCGGCGGCGTGCTAGCTCAGTTTGATGTAAGTCTTTACGAGAGTAGATGTCAGAAAGGTTTTGTTTGTTGTGCACACAGACCCCACTTTACACAGATTTCCTTTATATCTACTGCTGGTGACAAATCATATGCATGTAATGATGCATGATCTAATTTAGTGTGTTAATATTTTTTTACTAACATTTATAATACTATATATATCTATATATCATCAGCGTCCAAAGAAAAAGTGGTATTTCCAAAACGGCAACTTTACAGGAGAGGCCAATGTGAGCCAGTGGAACCAGAATTTATATATATATATATATATATACATACATTAGTATATATATTATATATATATATATTAGGCCTGTTAATCGACTAAACATTAGCTAAATAATTACACATTTAAAAACTGAAGCTTTTAATAATGGATAAAATCAGCACAGTGGAGTTATATTTTATTCAAACGTATAATTGTATCTTTAAACTTTTTTTTTAAACTGTTTCTAGATCAGAGCTGCTTCTCCTGAGCTGGTGTGTAAATCCAAAGATCTTTAATTGGTGTCCCAGCTGTTTTTGGTGACTATAGATTTCTAGTGATTGCTATCAGTGATAGCTCTCTTAGTCAATTAGAGAGCCAATGCAGCTACGTCTGAGGTATATGGGAAAATGGGTTAAATTAGATGTCAGTATGTTCTCTGCTAAACTGTAAGAACGTTATGAATGATCTAACCCTGTGGAAGTCACTTGGGGTCTTCTTTATGGCGCAATACCTCACTCTTTCCTAAAAGCATGTCATAATAAAAGTTAATAGTCGGTTGTGCCGTTTGCCATTTGAGGATTTTGTTTTTATGTTTAATTAATTAGTTTATATTTTTATAAACGAATTAATTTATGATTTAAACACTTTACCATTCAGTTCAAAACACTTTACCTGCTCTGTATATGGAGGGATGGCTATACCAGCTGTTTAACTACCCATAATGGCAGCCGTTTCAGACAACACTGACTACCTTATTTACAAATGCATTTGCCACAAATTCTGTTTCTAGATCAGAACTCTGGCTACAATCAATCGCTCATGTGTATCTAAAGTTGTGGGAGAAACACAACAGTGTGGTGCTCTGTCAGCTCTGCACAGTGGAGATGATCACAACAGTACAACTGCTATACACGAGACCTTGAAGATCAAACATCCCGTAGAGCTTCATCAACACATCCACTTATGCTGACCATCTACTAGAAAACTTTTAAAAGACTCTGAAAAGATGTTTAATAGACTAAAGTCTGACTCCCTCTCACATCTAAAGACTAGTCACAGATTCCTCCTTTCCTTTTCCACTCTGTCGTGGGATAAATGCGAAGACATGGCAAAGAGACACTCTTGCTCACTCCACAGCTCACTCCACAGCTCCAAGAGTTTCTCCTCCTTTTGTACAGTCAAGGCGAATCGCTTGCCAGACTTCCCTTCAAGTCTAACTTCTTTACCCGCCAGACATTGCTGTGCGCTCGCGCGCCGTGTTGGTGGTGAACAGAGCTCTCCTATTGGTTGTCAGCAATGTTCACGTCACTATGTGCGTGAGCCAAGACTTCAGACTTACAGTTAATTTTATTGGAACGCCAGGACAAGAAAAAGACTGACTTACACCTGCAGTCTCGCCCACCTTACACTAAACCATCGGGACGGCGCGAGCGCGACTCAACTCTAGCAAGACTTTCATGATTTTATTTTATTCCAACACTGGAAACTTGTTTGCGACAGTAAAATCCCTTAAAAATCGTTTGGTATAAGCATTAACAGATTATTTTAAGATTATTACCACGTGTATCATGTTTCTTTCAGTAGACTCAGTTTGGGTAAGTCTCATTGCTAACCGTTTCTTAATCGTCCAGTGTAGAACCTAAGACTGTTCTAGATACCGCGGAGGCTTTAAACACACGTAGCTGCTTCTCAAACGACTCTCTGTTAAAATATATACTCCACAAACTGTCCGAGTTCATGTGTGTGAGGCGTGTAGGCTACGTGACATTTATGCCTCTAAAAGTCGAGTCAGAGCGTAGACTCTTAGTCTTTAACCATTTATAGATCACATGCATTTAAGGTACCCTTTAATACAATAAGACTAGATTGGCCATGCTGTGTGTGTGTGTGTGTGTGTGTGTGTGTGTGTGTGTGTGTGTGTGTGTGTGTGTGTATATATATACATATATATATATATATATATATATATATATATACACTACCGCTCAAAAGTTTAGGATCACTTTAGAATTTCATTTCATGCAATTTTCATGCATTTTTCATGCATTTCACAAACAATATTGTTCATTTCACAATTAATGTAAGTGTATCAGATGATTTTTACAGAATAAAAATGTTTGTATTAAAGTCTATTTTTGTATAGAGGCTTATTTTACATATAGTTCTATTATCAGTAATTCTCAGTCCTCTGTCTAAATCTCCTGGTACGAACACCAATCCAAGTTAAGTATGTTATTGGACTAATTGGTTGTTAGGACACTCTTGCTCAATTGTGATCACAGCTGAAAAACATTCTACTAATAAGTGAGTATAAAAGGGAACAACATTCTAGGTTAGTTTAGTATCTGAAGATCAGCAGTTGATGGCTTGCTGACCGACTCACAATGACCAGAAAGAAACAACTTTCTTTAGAGACCCGTCAGTCCATTGTTGTGTTAAGGAAGAAGATACTCCATTAAAACAAGAACATTTCACTGTGATCCCAAACTTTTGAGGCTATATACGCACAAAATCATCCATTGGTTACAAATCCAAAACAAAATAATAAAAATTTTAGTTCCTAACACACTCACATTAGAGATTAAACATTATGTGAAGCCCTGCTATGTGAACATCTGTGTATGTTTAAGAATGTTTTCATATTGGCTCACATTTTCGTGTTGTTCTCTGCAGCAACTCTACCGCAAAAGGCCTGGAATGACAATGTCGTGTGCCAAATTACCTCAGAACATTTCCAAAAACCGCTACAGAGACATCTCACCTTGTGAGTATCATCACCTCCCAACACTTCCGCTGTATATGCCGCAGGCTGGGATGCTAACGCTTACCACTTTGTGCTGTTTTGTTTTACAGACGATGCCACACGAGTCATCTTAAATGGCACAGATGACTACATCAATGCAAACTACATCAATGTGAGCTTCTACTGTTACCACTAATATTCATTCTTTACATGCAACCTGTGAGTATTGTTGTTGTTATTGTTGTTTTTGATAAATACGTCTGTTTTTTGTCAGATGGAAATTCCCGCTTCCAGCATCATCAATCGCTATATCGCCTGCCAAGGGCCCCTGCCAAACACGTGCACTGACTTCTGGCAGATGACCTGGGAGCAGGGCTCTTCCATGGTGGTCATGCTCACCACTCAGGTGGAGAGAGGCCGGGTAAATGTCACCCTACGCTTTATTCTGGACTGGGCTTCTGCAGCGGGGTTCCTCAGGGCTCGGTTCTGGGATCGTCTTAATTGCTAGAGTTGTGATTTTCAGACACTGTCTGAGTCAGTGCCTAACCCTCGCTGACCTGTTGCAGGTGAAATGTCATCAGTACTGGCCCAATCCCTCAGGTAGTGCTACCTATGGTGGCTTCCAGGTTTCCTGCCAGACGGAGGAAGGAAACTCTGCGTTCTTGGTTCGAGACATGACCCTCACTCACACAGAGGTACATCTACATTACAGCTTCAGCACTTCTCATGTACCTGTTTGTTATAATGGATGGATGGATGGGTGGATGGGTGGATGGATGGACTGAGAAGGATAGATAGATAGACTGAGAGGGATTGATAGACTGAGAAGGATAGATAGATAGACTGAGAGGGATTGATAGATAGATAGACAGACAGACAGACAGATAGACTGAGAGGGATGGATAGACGAATATACTGAGAGGAATAGATAGGCAGATAGATAGATATACTGAGAGGGATGGATAGATAAATAAATAGATATACTTAGATAGATAGATAGATAGATAGACAGACTGAGAGGGATGGATATACTGAGAGAGACAGATAGACAGACATAGATATACTGAGAGGAATAAATAGATAAATAAATAGATATACTGAGATAGATAGATAGATGGACTGAGAGAGATAGATAGGTTGACAGACTGAGAGAGAGAGATCGATATACTGAGAGGGATGGATAGATAAATAAATAGATATACTGAGAGAGAGAGATAGATGTATAGACAGACTGAGGTAGATAGATAGACTGAGAGGGATGGATAGATGGATATACTGAGAGGGATGGATGGATGGATAGATAAATAAATAGATATACTGAGAGATAGATAGATAGATAGACTGAGAGGGATGGATAGATAAATAAATAGATATACTGAGAGATAGATAGATAGATACATAGATAGATAGATAAATAGCATATTACAGTGAAGAGCAAGCAGTAGCAAAATATCCTCCCATACGTACAGATACATAAATAAATAAACAAATAATATCATAAGAATAACTAATTACAGTGTAACGTGTGGTAAGTAAGTAAGTAAGATTATAAAATATTAATATTAATAATAGAATTATTGTTTTATGTTCTGCTGAACGCTCTGAGTGGCAAGAAACGAATATCCAGACTCCAGATCTACAGGTAGTTGCTGTTGGCGTTACTGTTGGTGTTTGGTGTTTCAGACAGAGGAGAGCAGGGAGCTGACCCAGATCCAGTATCTGGCTTGGCCTGACCACGGGGTGCCGGACGACTCCACCGACTTCCTGGACTTCGTGGCTCTGGTCCGGAGTAAAAGGGCGGGAAAAGACGAGCCGGTGGTGGTTCACTGCAGGTAGAGGAAGTTAAGACTCTGCTGTTGTTATTTAGTGTACTGAAGTAGGTACTGAAGTAGGTACTGAAGTAGGTAGTGAAGTAGGTACTGAAGTAGGTAGTGAAGTAGGTAGTGAAGTAGGTACTGAAGTAGGTAGTGAAGTAGGTACTGAAGTAGGTAGTGAAGTAGGTAGTGAAGTAGGTAGTGAAGTAGGTACTGAAGTAGGTAGTGAAGTAGGTAGTGAAGTAGGTACTGAAGTGGGTAGTGAAGTAGGTAGTGAAGTAGGTAGTGAAGTAGGTGCTGAAGTAGGTAGTGAAGTAGGTAGTGAAGTAGGTACTGAAGTGGGTACTGAAGTAGGTAGTGAAGTAGGTAGTGAAGTAGGTGCTGAAGTAGGTAGTGAAGTAGGTACTGAAGTGGGTAGTGAAGTAGGTAGTGAAGTAGGTGCTGAAGTAGGTAGTGAAGTAGGTAGTGAAGTAGGTGCTGAAGTAGGTAGTGAAGTAGGTAGTGAAGTAGGTACTGAAGTAGGTAGTGAAGTAGGTAGTGAAGCAGGTACTGAAGCAGGTACTGAAGCAGGTAGTGAAGTAGGTAGTGAAGTAGGTAGTGAAGTAGGTAGTGAAGTAGGTAGTGAAGTAGGTAGTGAAGTAGGTAGTGAAGTAGGTAGTGAAGTAGGTACTGAAGTAGGTAGTGAAGTAGGTAGTGAAGTAGGTAGTGAAGTAGGTGGTGAAGTAGGTAGTGAAGTAGGTACTGAAGTAGGTGGTGAAGTAGGTGGTGAAGTAGGTGCTGAAGTAGGTAGTGAAGTAGGTAGTGAAGTAGGTAGTGAAGTAGGTAGTGAAGTAGGTAGTGAAGTAGGTGGTGAAGTAGGTAGTGAAGTAGGTGGTGAAGTAGGTAGTGAAGTAGGTAGTGAAGTGGGTAGTGAAGTAGGTAGTGAAGTAGGTAGTGAAGTAGGTAGTGAAGTAGGTAGTGAAGTAGGTAGTGAAGTAGGTAGTGAAGTAGGTACTGAAGTAGGTAGTGAAGTAGGTAGTGAAGTAGGTACTGAAGTAGGTAGTGAAGTGGGTACTGAAGTGGGTAGTGAAGTGGGTAGTGAAGTAGGTAGTGAAGTAGGTACTGAAGTGGGTAGTGAAGTAGGTAGTGAAGTAGGTAGTGAAGTAGGTGCTGAAGTAGGTAGTGAAGTAGGTAGTGAAGTAGGTACTGAAGTGGGTAGTGAAGTAGGTAGTGAAGTAGGTACTGAAGTAGGTAGTGAAGTAGGTACTGAAGTGGGTAGTGAAGTAGGTAGTGAAGTAGGTACTGAAGTGGGTAGTGAAGTAGGTAGTGAAGTAGGTAGTGAAGTAGGTGCTGAAGTAGGTAGTGAAGTAGGTAGTGAAGTAGGTACTGAAGTAGGTACTGAAGTAGGTAGTGAAGTAGGTACTGAAGTGGGTAGTGAAGTAGGTACTGAAGTGGGTAGTGAAGTAGGTAGTGAAGTAGGTAGTGAAGTAGGTGCTGAAGTAGATAGTGAAGTAGGTAGTGAAGTAGGTACTGAAGTGGGTAGTGAAGTAGGTAGTGAAGTAGGTGCTGAAGTAGGTAGTGAAGTAGGTGGTGAAGTAGGTAGTGAAGAAGGTACTGAAGTGGGTAGTGAAGTAGGTAGTGAAGTAGGTGGTGAAGTAGGTAGTGAAGTAGGTAGTGAAGTAGGTAGTGAAGTAGGTAGTGAAGTAGATAGTGAAGTAGATAGTGAAGTAGGTAGTGAAGTAGGTAGTGAAGTAGGTAGTGAAGTAGGTACTGAAGTAGGTAGTGAAGTAGGTACTGAAGTAGGTAGTGAAGTAGGTAGTGAAGTAGGTAGTGAAGTGGGTAGTGAAGTAGGTAGTGAAGTAGGTAGTGAAGTAGGTAGTGAAGTAGGTAGTGAAGTAGGTACTGAAGTAGGTACTGAAGTAGGTAGTGAAGGAGGTATTGAAGTAGGTAGTGAAGGAGGTAGTGAAGTAGGTAGTGAAGTAGGTACTGAAGTAGGTACTGAAGTAGGTAGTGAAGGAGGTAGTGAAGTAGGTGGTGAAGTAGGTGGTGAAGTAGGTAGTGAAGTAGGTACTGAAGTAGGTAGTGAAGTAGGTACTGAAGTAGGTAGTGAAGTAGGTAGTGAAGTAGGTACTGAAGTAGGTAGTGAAGTAGGTACTGAAGTAGGTAGTGTAGTAGGTAGTGTAGTAGGTAGTGAAGTAGGTATTGAAGTAGGTAGTGAAGTAGGTAGTGAAGTAGGTAGTGAAGTAGGTAGTGAAGTAGGTAGTGAAGTAGGTAGTAGGTAGTGAAGTAGGTAGTGAAGTAGGTAGTGAAGTAGGTAGTGAAGTAGGTAGTGAAGTAGGTAGTGAAGTAGGTATTGAAGTAGGTAGTGTAGTAGGTAGTGAAGTAGGTATTGAAGTAGGTAGTGAAGTAGGTAGTGAAGTAGGTACTGAAGTAGGTACTGAAGTAGGTAGTGAAGTAGGTAGTGAAGTAGGTAGTGAAGTGGGTACTGAAGTAGGTACTGAAGTAGGTACTGAAGTAGGTAGTGAAGTAGGTACTGAAGTAGGTACTGAAATAGGTACTGAAGTAGGTACTGAAGTAGGTACTGAAGTAGGTAGTGAAGTAGGTAGTGAAGTAGGTGGTGAAGTAGGTAGTGAAGTAGGTGGTGAAGTAGGTGGTGAAGTAGGTACTGAAGAAGGTACTGAAGTAGGTAGTGAAGTAGGTAGTGAAGTAGGTACTGAAGTAGGTGGTGAAGTAGGTAGTGAAGTAGGTACTGAAGTAGGTAGTGAAGTAGGTGGTGAAGTAGGTAGTGAAGTAGGTACTGAAGTAGGTAGTGAAGTAGGTACTGAAGTAGGTAGTGAAGTAGGTACTGAAGTAGGTGGTGAAGTAGGTGGTGAAGTAGGTACTGAAGTAGGTACTGAAGTAGGTAGTGAAGTAGGTAGTGAAGTAGGTACTGAAGTAGGTACTGAAGTAGGTGGTGAAGTAGGTGGTGAAGTAGGTACTGAAGTAGGTAGTGAAGTAGGTAGTGAAGTAGGTAGTGAAGTAGGTAGTGAAGTAGGTAGTGAAGTGGGTAGTGAAGTAGGTAGTGAAGTAGGTACTGAAGTAGGTAGTGAAGTAGGTGGTGAAGTAGGTGGTGAAGTAGGTGGTGAAGTAGGTACTGAAGTAGGTAATGAAGTAGGTAGTGAAGTAGGTAGTGAAGTAGGTAGTGAAGTAGGTAGTAGGTACTGAAGTAGGTACTGAAGTAGGTAGTGAAGTAGGTAGTGAAGTAGGTACTGAAGTAGGTACTGAAGTAGGTAGTGAAGTAGGTAGTGAAGTAGGTAGTGAAGTAGGTGGTGAAGTAGGTACTGAAGTAGGTACTGAAGTAGGTAGTGAAGTAGGTAGTGAAGTAGGTGGTGAAGTAGGTACTGAAGTAGGTAGTGAAGTAGGTAGTGAAGTAGGTACTGAAGTAGGTAGTGAAGTAGGTAGTGAAGTAGGTAGTGAAGTAGGTAGTGAAGTAGGTACTGAAGTAGGTAGTGAAGTAGGTAGTGAAGTAGGTGGTGAAGTAGGTAGTGAAGTAGGTAGTGAAGTAGGTAGTGAAGTAGGTGGTGAAGTAGGTGGTGAAGTAGGTGGTGAAGTAGGTAGTGAAGTAGGTAGTGAAGTAGGTAGTGAAGTAGGTAGTGAAGTAGGTACTGAAGTAGGTAGTGAAGTAGGTAGTGAAGTAGGTGGTGAAGTAGGTGGTGAAGTAGGTACTGAAGTAGGTAGTGAAGTAGGTAGTGAAGTAGGTGGTGAAGTAGGTAGTGAAGTAGGTAGTGAAGTAGGTACTGAAGTAGGTAGTGAAGTAGGTAGTGAAGTAGGTAGTGAAGTGGGTAGTGAAGTAGGTAGTGAAGTAGGTGGTGAAGTAGGTAGTGAAGTAGGTAGTGAAGTAGGTACTGAAGTAGGTAGTGAAGTAGGTAGTGAAGTAGGTAGTGAAGTAGGTAGTGAAGTAGGTAGTGAAGTAGGTAGTGAAGTAGGTACTGAAGTAGGTAGTAGGTAGTGAAGTAGGTAGTGAAGTAGGTAGTGAAGTAGGTATTGAAGTAGGTACTGAAGTAGGTAGTGAAGTAGGTAGTGAAGTAGGTAGTGAAGTAGGTAGTGAAGTAGGTGGTGAAGTAGGTGGTGAAGTAGGTACTGAAGTAGGTAGTGAAGTAGGTAGTGAAGTAGGTAGTGAAGTAGGTATGCTCTGGTATATGCAGTGATAAGAAAAACATGGTGCGGACTCAGAGCTCACTGAAACGGGGAGAGATTCTGTGGAGTCAGAAGCTTCTGGATGTCTGGCTGAATGTGTTTGTGGGTGGAAGAGGAGATTTTTGGTGTTTCACATTAAAACAAACCGGAAAAGATGCAGACATGTTCTCTACATCTCCAAGTTTTATCATCTGTATTATCAAAAATATGGCGCTCATAAAACTTAAGAAATCTCTCTCTCTTATTCTTTCTCTCTTTTTCTCTTCCTCTCTCT
Source organism: Megaleporinus macrocephalus (assembly GCA_021613375.1). Classification (NCBI taxonomy): domain Eukaryota; kingdom Metazoa; phylum Chordata; class Actinopteri; order Characiformes; family Anostomidae; genus Megaleporinus; species Megaleporinus macrocephalus. The sequence continues at coordinate 43,418,284 of CM038709.1, forward strand.
CTTTTTCTCTTTTCTCCCTCTGTCTGTCTTTTTCCCTTTTCTCCCTCTGTCTGTCTTTTTCCCTTTTCTCCCTCTCTCTGTCTCTATTCTCTATTTTTTCTCTCTCTCTCTTTTATTCCGTCTCGCTCTCTTTCTCTTATTCTCTCTCTCGTTCTCTCTCTCTCGTATTCTCGGTCTCTTTTCTCTCTCTCTCTCTCTTATTCTCTTTCTCTCTCTCTCTCTCTCTCTCTGTCTCTTTCTCTGTCGCTCTCTCTCTCTCGCTCTCTCTCTCTCATATTCTTGGTATCTTTTCTCTCTCTCTGTCTTATTCTCTCTCTCTCTCTCTCTCTCTCTCTCTTATTCTCTTTCTCTCTCTCTCTCTCTCTCTCTGTCTCTCTCTCTCTCTTATTCTCTTTCTCTCTCTCTCTTTTTCTTATTCTCTCTCTCTCTCTCTCTCTCTCTCTCTCTCTCTCATTCTCTTTCTCTCTCTCTCTGTCTCTCTCTCTCTCTCTCGTTCCAGCGCTGGGATTGGCCGGACGGGAGTGCTCATCACCATGGAGACGGCGATGTGTTTAATGGAGAGCAGTCAGCCTGTGTACCCGTTGGACATCGTGCGGACCATGAGGGACCAGAGGGCCATGATGATCCAGACCCCCGTGAGTGCTCTCGACACCTCTCGCTCACCTCAGTAACTCCTCATCTCCGTCCTCACGTCTGACACTGACGCCGAGACCCTAACAGTTTACAGTTAAACGCTAATGTGTTCACTATGTGTCCAAAAGTTTGTGGACACCTGATTATTTAATGCTTCTTCTGAAATTCAAGGTAGTATTACTCAGTTTGCCTGCAGATTTGATTGTATTCAGCCAGGTACTGATGTTGGATAATCAGTTCTGGGTCACTTTAACTCATCCCAAAACTACTGGGTTAAGCTGCATCACTCCAGAGACTGCAGTTTTACTGGGGGGGGGGGCTTTTTACCCCTTTAACTGAGACGCAGCTCCAGAGCATCCTAGTCTATTGGTCAGAGCTGTTCTCTGGAGATCTTATAAGCTGTGTGTGTGCGGCCAGTTGAGCGGCTTTCTCAGCAGTGTGTGAAATTGATGTAGCAGAAATCAAGACCTGCTGTCTGGATACTTTTGGAGATATAATATATGAAGTGCAGGGACTAGTAGACGTGTATGGCTGGTTAAGTCACATCAGACAGCGCAGTGAAAGCTTTGGCTTCTGACTGTTTAACTTACTCTACAGACGTGGTGAGGAGTGTGTTACTTGTCTCTCCGGATCTAGAGAGGTTATAGTGGTGAGGCTGGTTGCATGATGGGGTTCTGGGCCCAGACAGAGCGGTGGGCAGGTGGGAGGAGGCCTCAGTGGTTGAGTTGATGGTGCAGCAGCTGTTTAATCTGGTTATGCTGTTGGAGCTCTTAACGAAGGCGGCCTGTCCTGAGGCTCAGAGCAGGGGAGCGTACTAATTAAACTAGAGAAGAGCAGAAGAGCTGATGTTCAGTCCTGCCTGCAGATAAAGCATATGTAATTTCTATTACTCACACTTGTTTTATATAATGTTAGGATGTTAATACACTCTCTGAACAGTGTATCAGGGACAGCTCCATGTATCTACACTCATTGTCTATTTTATCAGTTCCAGTTACCACAGAGGAGCACTTACTTAATTCTTATTTTGTATTTATATATATATATATATATATATATATATATATATATATATATATATATATTCAATAGGGCTGTGTATTGGCAAGAACATGGTGATACAGTACGTATCGTGATACAGCGGTCATGATTCAATATATAACGATATATTGTGATACTGCAAGTAAAGTGATTTACAGTGATTTTTCAAATCCTACTATTAAAACACACCACTATATGAACAGGTTTATCAATGCTTACAATAACATTGCATCCTTGTGCTGCATGTTAATGTTGGAGTGGAGCTGAAAATGGATTACAACACTGCCATCTAGTGGTCAGAGGTTTAAACACAACACACAATGATTCACTGTCTGCCTGGAATCTGTGTATTGATACTGTGCTTTTGAGAATCGATACAGTATCACTAAACATAATAACCCATATATATATATGTGTGTGTGTGTTTGTGTATATATATATATATATATATATATATATATATAGGAGTCTTCTCCTGTGGTTTTATTCATTATGTCAACACCACCAGTGATTTTCACTGTATAACTGTCAGTTCTAGTTATATACTGAGTTTAAAGTTTTGTGCTCCTCTGTTTTCCAGAGCCAGTTCAAGTTCGTGTGCGAGGCCATTCTGAAGGTGTACGAGGAGGACCTGGTGAAGCTACACAAGCCCAAGTCTGACTAACGGGCGGCAGCTTTCACCATCACGGACACCCACCAACCTTCACCGACCCATCTCCAGAACCTGCTCCACATACGGATGTTCAGCGCCTTGAAGAAGTGTCCAACCCCCAAACACAGAAAATCTTTTTTTTTTCTTTCTTTCTTTTCTTTCTTTTACACAATCATTCAAATAGATTACCTCAAGTCACAGTTTCTACCTTCTCGATGTATTTTTATTATTATTATCAATTTTATTATTTTTTTTTATTTTCTAAAATAACTCCTCTGCTGCCACATGGTACCTTTTTCCAGAGCTCATATTCATGTAAAGTCAGTTCCACGACAAGCTGGATGTTTGGCACTGCACACTTTTTCAAGGCCCACCACGGAACGAACACCAAAAGCAATGAAAAAAAAAAAAAAACAACAACAACTCTTGAGCCAGGAATATACATTGGACATAAAACAAGCACTATTGCACTTTACGCTGGCAAAAGGGACAATTCGCCAAGCTCGGAGGAGAGACGGGAAACAGGCGTCCAGCAGAGATGAGTTTGGTACTTGTAGGGACTTTGAGTGTTCAGGGTTTAAAACAGATTATATATATATCTATATATATAAGTGTATGTTGATAATGAAACTAGTGGAGATGCTGTGGTGCCATATGTACGTACAGAAGGGCAGGCCCATGAGTGAGTGATCTCTTTTCTTTTTTATGTGCTCGCCTTGCTGATATATATATATATATATATATATATATATATATATATATATATATATATATATATATATATATATATAATCCACACAACGGACGTGAGTCCTCCTCTGCTGCAGACGTCTCTCTTTTATTAAGTCTATTTATTATGTTTTAGTTGTAACGTTGAGCCCTGAACAAATCTCTCTTCTCAGAAATCTCTTCTTCTTCTTCTTCTTCTTCTTCTCATCACAGTGACGTTTCTTTAGCTGGATTGGTTTGCGAGTGTTTCCCCTGCTGGAGGTTTTTTATTTATCGTCCACTCTCTTTATTACAGCTCGTGCAGTGGGCAGCAAATCCAGAGCACTTTGTTTTTCTTTAGGTTTTAAGTGACCGCGCTTCACAGCAGCTTTTGTTTTTCAAGCGTGACTTTGACTCGATTTCTTGTCTGGACGGGGGCGTGTTCTTATCAGGCATCACTAAGCAGCTTCAGCGAGGCCCCCTGCTAATAGCACTGGAAGGGGAATTCCACAGATGTTTTCAAAATTTCCCCGTATTTCCATGGTGGAGGAAAGTCATTCGGAGCGGGGTTTGGTGTGAAGTGGTTGGTTCGTAGGGAAACTTGCTGACTCATAGTGCCCTACAGGGGTGGTGATGGGAACCAGGGGTCACAGATATAAGCCTACACATGGTTTCTGAGTTTTATATGCAATTTAATGGCAAATCAAAGAGCTGTATTTTTATATATATATATATATATATATATATATATATATATATATATATATATATACACACATCTTCTCTAAGCATATTCATCACCTTGGACGTCTGGTTCCTATCACCACCACTGTGAACAACTCTGACTCTTTAGTTTCTCCACAGTGGACCACTTCATGTCCACTCTCTACTCTGAATGACTTTTACATATAAAATTATTAAATTAGGCAGAAATGTTGAAAAATTGGTGGAGTTCCACTTTAACTGACCTACTACTATAGTATGACCATGTGTGTGTGTGTGTGTCTGTGTTAGTGTGTGTAGGACATGACAACCATTGCTGTTTCCATTTGTGCCTCTAGGAGTTGCAGGTAATTCACGTAGCCTAATTGCCCCAGCTTCCTAAAGCCAAGATCACTGATCTCAGAACAGCCCCAGCAGGCCTGTAGAGCTGCTGCGCGAGGTCATTTTCCAGACTGTCCTCAGATCAGCGCAACTGAGCGAGTGAAACGAGGCCTGATCATCATCTCAGCAGCGTATTGGCCAATTGATTCCTAGCACATCAGCACCGCGCACAACCCGTTAGCATAACAGCTTCAACAGCTGGACCTGAATTCAGAACTCGCTCAGCGAGACGTGAACAAAGTCATTCGGAGCAGTTTACTGTGAAACAGCACCTGGACTGTATCCCTCCACCAAAAGTAGAGCTCAAAAAATTGCCCAGAGCCTGAAATTCAAAACTATCGGGACGCATGTTGGACATCAGGCTGCGTGCTCATAATCAATTCTTCTTATAACTCTCTGTGTTGGAGCTTTGAGAGGTGGACGTCTGGTTCCATTCGCCGCCCACTGTGAACAGTCCAGTGAGTTTCTCAGTAGGTTTCACTAGTATGGAGCATTTCACACCAAACCACTTAAATTATGTTTGTTTGTTTGTTTGTTTGTTGACAGATTCCCCTTTTTAACTGTCTGAACATGCTGCAGTCTCTGATTGTGTAAGAGTTTTAGTGAGCTTGCGGGTTTCATACATGAGCGTTTGGTGTAGAAGGTGGGCTTTGCAGTTGCTGCTCTATTAAAACCTGTATTTCGTGGCCGTCCAATGAAAAACAGGTCTCAAAAATGGAAAGAAGAGGCCAAAAACTGACTTTACAGCAGAGTTCTGCTTCTCTTAGTCCTAAAATTTGGTCCAATCTGGTGTCCTTCTCACCCCCAAGTTCTTTCTCCTGTCTTACACACACACACACACACACACACACACACACACACACACACACACACACACATACACTATATATATATATATATATAAGACTGGACACCTTTTCATTTTTGCCAATATAGTAACATTTCTGCATTGAAATATGCAGCGACTTGTTTTCTGTAGAGGATGCTGTGAAGGGGAAGTCCACCCATTTTTTAAAAAAACTTTGTGGTTACTCTTTATTTACATAAACCTGTCATGGCAGTCGACATAAGTGTGTATAAGTGTTTGTCGTTGATCGCTATACAGGCCACATTTGCCACTTTTAATATAGCCTTTATGACATACGCAGTAAGCCTTTATGAACACGTATGTAGGGTAACGTCGGTTGTCATGATCAGCTTATGTAGGTGTTGTGTAGCCTTATGAACAAACCCTACATTAAAGTGTAACCAGTTTTACTTTTTCCTGTCATTGTAATGTAAATGAAGCCGTACAGAGTGGGTTTGGTGTGAAATGGTTAATTCTAGAGATGTTGTTTACACAGTGGTGGTGATGGGAACCAAGGGGTCGCCATGCCAACACAAATATAGCATGTATAGAAATACGTACCATTTGTTTTGGCCAACGACAATTTTAGTATGCAAGTTTTATTTAGTATCAAAACCACCAGTGAACCCACACAGGTCTTCTGAGTACCTGTATCGAAAATCAGTATTTTCAGACAAAAACTTAAATCCGCTA
>CM038709.1:43426461-43511461 GCA_021613375.1 Megaleporinus macrocephalus
TGAGCGTCTGAGAGAGAGAGAGAGAGAGACTTGGTGAGCGTCTGTGTGAGAGAGAGAGAGAGAGAGAGAGAGAGAGAGAGACTTGGTGAGCGTCTGTGTGAGAGAGAGAGAGAGAGACTTGGTGAGCGTCTGTGAGAGAGAGAGAGACTTGGTGAGCGTCTGTGTGAGAGAGAGAGAGAGACTTGGTGAGCGTCTGTGTGAGAGAGAGAGAGACTTGGTGAGCGTCTGAGAGAGAGAGAGAGAGACTTGGTGAGCGTCTGTGTGAGAGAGAGAGAGAGACTTGGTGAGCGTCTGTGAGAGAGAGAGAGAGAGAGACTTGGTGAGCGTCTGAGAGAGAGAGAGAGAGAGAGAGAGACTTTGTGAGCGTCTGAGAGAGAGAGAGAGACTTTGTGAGCGTCTGTGAGAGAGAGAGAGAGAGAGAGAGAGACTTGGTGAGCGTCTGTGAGAGAGAGAGAGAGAGACTTGGTGAGCGTCTGAGAGAGAGAGAGAGAGAGACTTGGTGAGCGTCTGAGAGAGAGAGAGAGACTTGGTGAGCGTCTGTGAGAGAGAGAGAGACTTGGTGAGCGTCTGAGAGAGAGAGAGAGAGACTTGGTGAGCGTCTGAGAGAGAGAGAGAGACAGAGACAGGCAGACAGACAGACAGACAGACAGACATGCTCTCTGCCGGTCCTGCGTGCGCGTCCCTGCTTGCTGTTCGGGCAGCACTGAGACTCCGAGTCGGCCTGAGACTCCAAATGAAAGTCCGAGTCTCAGAAGCTGGTTTAAGTCTCTGACTTCCTCTCAGTGCTGCACGTGCAGGCGTACGCAGAAGCTCAGGCGCCCCTGATCAGGAGCTTGTGTTCAGACTGCAGACTAATCGGATTTGCTCCTCAGATCAGATCTTTGGAGACAACTGTTCACGCATACATCCGCAAGTGATCAGATCCGATTTGTGGTCCAGACCTCACGGGTCCGGCCGCATGGGTGGCCGAGGTGACGACGTGGGCGTCTGTAATTACACAGCCGGTCCCCGCATCACTCTAGATTTGACATTGTCATCATTTGGCGTGTGGCGAGATGTGAAGGACGCGTCTGATCTGAGCAGCTAGTCGGTCCAGATTCGGGCTGAACCACAAGTATACACACGTTTGGGTTCCTCGTCACATGTTTAGTTAAATAAGTGTAAATAAGTGAACAGCGCCCTCTACAGAGAAAACACTTCTGCACTGTTTAAACCAGTCACTGCTTATTTCACTGAATTAAACTCCGCAGGGGGCGAAGTATGAAATCTAATGCAGTCTGTGCAAAAGTTACAGCACCCTGAGGGTGTGACGTGTTAAACTAAGGTCTAATTGGAAAGACTCATCAACCGTCTTTGTATGTGTATATATATATATATATATATATATATATATATATATATATCACCACAACTATCATTTATCTGGCCCAGCAGCCGAGCATGTGATCTCCTGCTCTGTTCTGTGTACAGGTGCTTTGTGGATGAGATTGGACGCCCGAGGTCTAGTGGCTTACTCGCCATGCTGTAGAGCAGGGTTCAGTTCCCCACCTGGGGGACCACCGTACACTATACCAGTAAGAGCCTTGAGTCTTAAGTCTCTGAATAAGAGAGACGCCATACATGCAAATGTTCTTGTACTCACACAGATCTCTGGGTCGGGGGGGCTTTCCTCACTAGTGCCAAAAGTATAGTCGTCTCTTCCCAACTCAAGCTGATTGGCTCTTTCTCAAGCTCCAGTTCATATTCCAGCCAATGACCCGTCTCCCCCCGTTTAGAAGGTCTCTGGTTAAACTGCTGCCTTGTGTTCTCTGGAGAGGATGTGTTGACTTACTTTCACCTAAATCAGTACACCACGTCACGTCACTGGGGGTCCGTCACATAAACATTTGCGTACCACTGCTACAAACTAGGGACGCGTTGACCGTGAATTCTTATTTCTTGTTTTCGGCCCAACAGGCTCGCACAGTTCAAGCTCTAACCATTAGCCAGTCAGATACGTACAAACACAGAGTTTTCAGTATTAAAGGGGAATTTCACCGCTCAGTTCCATTCATCAGAGTGAACCAAGTCATTGAGAGTGGTTTGATGTGAAACTGACTTAGTGGTGGTGATGGGAACCAGTCTGCCCCACCAGTATAGCCATTTTATTAACTATCAAACCCAACAGTGAACCTATTTTGAGAACATTGGCTCTATATTTCAAACTGTTTGGCACATTAACTCTTATTGTGAGTATGATTTTAGAGGTGGACGTCTGGTTCCATTCACCACCACTGTGAAGAATTCTGACTCTACTTTTTTTTTTTTTAAATTGCAACAGTTTTAAGCCATTTTTGTTCATGTTTATGCTGGAAACCCATTTATTATTATTATTTTTTTAATTATTGATCAACTCCACACATTTTGAGGCAGATGTCGATGGTTCGGGCGTATAAGCTTGAGAGCGACGTTAATGATGTAGCTCCAGTGTGCGGAAATGAAAGAAGCAACCTTAATGCACTAAATGTTTCTCGCTACATGTTTTTTTAAAGAAATTCAAATTTTCAACTATGCTTAAATTAGTACAGTGTGTGGTTCGGGATAGAACGTTGGTGGTCATGTTTACGTAGTCTGGCCTAATTTTTTAGCCTAGTTTAGACAAAATATGCTACTTTATCTATGGCAGATGGCCCGGAGCCCGCGTCCCATCCCACCACGCCCTGTCTACGAATGCTGCTTCTCAAACTGGTCACGATTTACCCAGTAACTTACTGGACGTAACCTTAAAACCGGCAGCGGTACTGGACGGCCGATCCACAGTCCGGCTTTAAAAGTTGGTGGGTACCAAGTGTCGTTTCTGGAAAGCGTGTTGGAGAGATGTTGGGCGTTGAGGTGTTAGGACCAACCGATGTCTCTGCTCTTGAATGTCCGTGTAAAACCCATCCAGCATCTGATTCAGGTTTCGGTGTGGAGCTCAACTGAGACTGAGCGGTTTTTTAATGAGGCGTCTCGTACCTTGTGGAAAAGGACAGCACTTTTCAACAGAGAGGCTCAGAAAAGCTACTCAGACAAGCAAATGAAACATTTATAGAAACTTACTGACATGATATTTATCGTTTCTTTCATAAAGACACCTGCAAGAGAAAGTAAGAGTCAATTTGTGCCACTTGTTGATTTTTTTGTAAATATACTAGACAGTGTGAATAAAATGTTGTATATTAAAAAAATCTTTAAAATAAAAGGGAAAATGTGCTGCCGTGGTCTGTTTCTGCTGTTCAGCTCTGCTCTCCACCGAGATCGACGACGATACGTCACTTTAAAGCTCTACAAGCTGCTTGTGTGCCAACGTCGCCCCCTTGTGGATGATTTTGATCCTGTTAAATGTGAGTGAGTTAATAAAAAAAACACCTCTCTGGCACTTACACTCACTGGCCACTTTATTAGAAACACCTACCTTATACTTACACTCACTGGCCACTTTATTAGAAACACTTACCTTGTATTTTCACTAACTGGCTACTTTGTTAGAAACACCTACCTTGTACTTCCACTCACTGGCCACTTTATTAGAAACACCTACACTGTACTTCCACTCACTGGCCTCTTTATTAGAAACACCTACCGTGTACTTACACTCACTGGCCACTTTATCAGAAACACCTACCTTGTATTTTCACTGACTGGCCACATTATTAGAAACACCTATCTTGTATTTTCACTAACTGGCCACTTTATTAGAAACACCTACCTTGTATTTTCACTAACTAGGCCACTTTATTAGAAACACCTACCTTGTATTTTCACTGACTGGCCACATTATTAGAAACACCTATCTTGTATTTTCACTAACTGGCCACTTTATTAGAAACACCTACCTTGTATTTTCACTAACTGGCCACTTTGTTAGAAACACCTACCTTGTACTTCCACTAACTGGCCACTTTATTAGAAACACCTACCCTGTACTTCCACTCACTGGCCACTTTATTAGAAACACCTACCCTGTACTTCCACTCACTGGCCACTTTATTAGAAACACCTACCTTGTACTTCCACTCACTGGCCACTTTATTAGAAACACCTACCCTGTACTTCCACTCACTGGCCACTTTATTAGAAACACTTACCTTATACTTCCACTCACTGGCCACTTTATTAGAAACACCTACCCTGTACTTCCACTCAGTGGCCACTTTATTAGTAAAACCTACCATGTATTTTCACTAACTGGCCACTTTATTAGAAACACTTACCTTGTATTTTCACTAACTGGCCACTTTATTAGAAACACCTACCCTGTACTTCCACTCAGTGGCCACTTTATTAGAAACACCTACCCTGTACTTATACTCACTGGCCACTTTATTAGAAACACCTACCCTGTGCTTCCACTCAGTGGCCACTTTATTAAAAACACCTACCCTGTACTTCCACTCACTGGCCACTTTATTAGAAACACCTACCTTGTATTTTCACTAACTGGCCACTTTATTAGAAACACCTACCCTGTACTTCCACTCACTGGCCACTTTATTAGAAACACCTACCCTGTACTTCCACTCACTGGCCACTTTATTAGAAACACCTACCCTGTACTTCCACTCACTGGCCACTTTATTAGAAACACCTACCTTGTACTTCCACTCACTGGCCACTTTATTAGAAACACCTACCCTGTACTTCCACTCACTGGCCACTTTATTAGAAACACCTACCTTGTACTTCCACTCACTGGCCACTTTGTTAGAAACACCTACCTTGTATTTTCACTAACTGGCCACTTTATTAGAAACACTTACCTTGTACTTCTACTCACTGGCACTTTGTTAGAAACACCTACCTTGTACTTACACTCACTGGCCACTTTATTAGAAACACCTACTTTGTACTTACACTCACTGGCCACTTTATTAGAAACACCTACCCTGTACTTCCACTCACTGGCCACTTTATTAGAAACACCTACCTTGTACTTCCACTCACTGGCCACTTTGTTAGAAACACCTACCTTGTATTTTCACTAACTGGCCACTTTATTAGAAACACTTACCTTGTACTTCCACTCAGTGGCCACTTTGTTAGAAACACCTACCCTGTACTTCCACTCACTGGCCACTTTATTAGAAACACCTACCTTGTACTTCCACTCACTGGCCACTTTATTAGAAACACCTACCCTGTACTTCCACTCACTGGCCACTTTATTAGAAACACCTACCTTGTACTTCCACTCACTGGCCACTTTGTTAGAAACACCTACCTTGTATTTTCACTAACTGGCCACTTTATTAGAAACACTTACCTTGTACTTCTACTCACTGGCACTTTGTTAGAAACACCTACCTTGTACTTCCACTCACTGGCCACTTTATTAGAAACACCTACTTTGTACTTACACTCACTGGCCACTTTATTAGAAACACCTACCCTGTACTTCCACTCACTGGCCACTTTATTAGAAACACCTACCTTGTACTTCCACTCACTGGCCACTTTGTTAGAAACACCTACCTTGTATTTTCACTAACTGGCCACTTTATTAGAAACACTTACCTTGTACTTCCACTCAGTGGCCACTTTGTTAGAAACACCTACCCTGTACTTCCACTCACTGGCCACTTTATTAGAAACACCTACCCTGTACTTCCACTCACTGGCCACTTTATTAGAAACACCTACCCTGTACTTCCACTCACTGGCCACATTATTAGAAACACCTACCCTGTACTTCCACTCACTGGCCACTTTATTAGAAACACCTACACTGTACTTCTACTCACTGGCACTTTATTAGAAACACCTACCTTGTACTTCCACTCACTGGCCACTTTATTAGAAACACCTACTTTGTACTTACACTCACTGGCCACTTTATTAGAAACACCTACCCTGTACTTCTACTCACTGGCCACTTTATTAGAAACACTTACCCTGTACTTCCACTCACTGGCCACTTCATTAGAAACACCTACCTTGTACTTCCACTCACTGGCCACTTTGTTAGAAACACCTACCCTGTACTTCCACTCACTGGCCACTTTATTAGAAACACCTACCCTGTACTTCCACTCACTGGCCACTTTATTAGAAACACCTACCCTGTACTTCCACTCACTGGCCACTTTATTAGAAACACCTACCCTGTACTTCCACTAACTGGCCACTTTATTAGAAACACCTACCCTGTACTTACACTAACTGGCCACTTTATTAGAAACACCTACCCTGTACTTCCACTCACTGGCCACTTTATTAGAAACACCTACCCTGTACTTCCACTCACTGGCCACTTTATTAGAAACACCTACCCTGTACTTCCACTCACTGGCCTCTTTATTAAAAACACCTACCTTGTACTTCAACTCACTGGCCACTTTATTAGAAACACCTACCCTGTACTTCCAGTAACTGGCCACTTTATTAGAAACACCTACCCTGTACTTACACTCACTGGCCACTTTATTAGAAACACCTACCCTGTACTTCTACTCACTGGCCACTTTATTAGAAACACCTACCCTGTACTTACACTAACTGGCCACTTTATTAGAAACACCTACCCTGTACTTCCACTCACTGGCCACTTTATTAGAAACACCTACCCTGTACTTCCACTCACTGGCCACTTTATTAGAAACACCTACCCTGTACTTCCACTCACTGGCCACTTTATTAGAAACACCTACCCTGTACTTCCACTCACTTGCCACTTTATTAGAAACACCTACCCTGTACTTCCACTCACTGGCCACTTTATTAGAAACACCTACCCTGTACTTCCACTAACTGGCCACTTTATTAGAAACACCTACCCTGTACTTACACTAACTGGCCACTTTATTAGAAACACCTACCCTGTACTTCCACTCACTGGCCACTTTATTAGAAACACCTACCCTGTACTTCCACTCACTGGCCACTTTATTAGAAACACCTACCCTGTACTTCCACTCACTGGCCTCTTTATTAAAAACACCTACCTTGTACTTCAACTCACTGGCCACTTTATTAGAAACACCTACCCTGTACTTCCAGTAACTGGCCACTTTATTAGAAACACCTACCCTGTACTTACACTCACTGGCCACTTTATTAGAAACACCTACCCTGTACTTCCACTAACTGGCCACTTTATTAGAAACACCTACCCTGTACTTCCACTCACTGGCCACTTTATTAGAAACACTTACCTTGTACTTCCACTCACTGGCCACTTTATTAGAAACACCTACCTTGTACTTCTACTAACTGGCCATTTTATTAGAAACACCTACCTTGTACTTACACTCACTGGCCACTTTATTAGAAACACTTACCTTGTACTTCCACTCACTGGCCACTTTATTAGAAACACTTACCTTGTACTTCCACTCACTGGCCACTTTATTAGAAACACTTACCTTGTACTTCCACTCACTGGCCACTTTATTAGAAACACTTACCTTGTACTTCCACTCACTGGCCACTTTATTAGAAACACCTACCTTGTACTTCTACTAACTGGCCACTTTATTAGAAACACCTACCTTGTACTTCTACTTACTGGCCACTTTACATACAGCACACCTTCACTCACACAGATGTTTCAGTAGAAGGTCGATAAACTGATGGCACTCAGGTCCTGTAGTGTTAAACTCATGACAACTGCAAAGAATAAAATGTAAACTAAACGAAAACTTTATATTATAAATACAATTTCTTATTTAAACACTGAATTACTGCTGTGTCTGAGGTTCTTCTGAGCTTCCTCGTACAAACGCAGCAGAGATCAATCTGATAAATAATAAAACTCGTTACGCTCATCTTATGATCAGGTCTGACTGATCACATCAGCTTTGATTAATAAGGGTTGATATGAAGAACTCCACAAAGAAAAAGCCTCTGTTTAGCACTTGGCCCTGCGGTGTGAACACGGCCTTGGAGAACTCTACCTACAGGTAAGAAAAGCCCTCGGACTGTCCAGCAGGTGGTGCTGTTGTAAAAACAGTAATCACCTGCGAGCACCTGCACACTTCCATAATGAAGAGAACCCATAGAACAAGTCTCCTTGTGCAGAGTAACACAGACCCCCATTATTTGTTTGCTACATCAGCCTCGGATCACAGAACACCCGCATTTGGGGTACAAGGAAAATTTTCGTTTGCGTTTTTGGTGGAGCGGTCCTTTAAAGAGCCTGTATCAGGCAAAACTGAATTTTTCTCAGCATTTTTTTAATTTGATATAGTATGTAAACATCAATTAAGATGAACAGTGCTCTAGTTGTGGAGGATGTATGTGGTTGGAACTGGTTTTAGCTATACTGTGAACTGTTACGCTGCTGCGGGGGGCTGTTAGAGACTCAGCCCCCGTGTGGAAAGTGGGGCATTACTGGATTAGAGCTTTATAAGACTCGCTGTGGTAGTTTGGTGACCAAAAAGTTCATTATTATATAAACTTTAAATCAAAACTGACAAAAGTAAATAGGCACAGGCTGAGACTGTAATACTCAGGAATAAGAGAGATAAGAGAATTCTTTCTTAGTCCCACAGTGGGAGTAATTCACAGAGTTACAGCAACAAAGGGATAGCTCTGCACTCAGTACAAACAATACATAAATAAACAGTACAGTATATACGATATAAATAATAAAAAACTCTTAAGAATATATTTACAACTAATATATATTGAATATATACAATGTTTAGTTTTATAAAGTAATGCATTTTACTTATATTTCATTATAAAATCACATTGTTAGACTTTCTACATAATTTAAAAGATACTGATGTGTAAATGTAAAATTTAGTTATAAATAAATAAATAATGTGTAAATGTAATATTTAGTTATAAATAAATAATGTTTAAATGTAATATTTAGTTATAAATAAATAAATAATGTGTAAATGTAATGTTTAGTTGTAAATAAATTAATAAATAATGTGTAAATGTAATGTTTAGTTGTAAATAAATAAATAATGTGTAAATGTAATGTTTAGTTGTAAATAAATAAATAATGTGTAAATGTAATGTTTAGTTATAAATAAATTAATAATTAATGTGTAAATGTAATGTTTAGTTGTAAATAAATAAATAATGTGTAAATGTAATGTTTAGTTATAAATAAATAAATAATGTGTCAATGTAATGTTTAGTTGTAAATGAATAAATAAATAAATAATGTGTAAATGTAATGTTTAGTTATAAATAAATAAATAATGTGTAAATGTAATGTTTAGTTGTAAATAAATAAATAATGTGTCAATGTAATGTTTAGTTGTAAATGAATAAATAAATAAATAATGTGTAAATGTAATGTTTAGTTATAAATAAATAATGTGTAAATGTAATGTTTAGTTGAAAATAAATAAATAATGTGTAAATGTAATGTTTAGTTGTAAATAATTAAATAATGTGTAAATGTAATGTTTAGTTGTAAATAAATAAATAAATAATGTGTAAATGTAATGTTTAGTTGTAAATGAATAAATAAATAAATAATGTGTAAATGTAATGTTTAGTTGTAAAAAAAAAAATGTGTAAATGTAATGTTTAGTTGTAAATTAATAAATAATGTGTAAATGTAATGTTTAGTTGTAAATAAAAAAATTATGTGTAAATGTAATGTTTAGTTGTAAATAAATAAATAAATAAATAATGTGTAAATGTAATGTTTAGTTGTAAATAAATAAATAAATAAATAAATAATGTGTAAATGTAATGTTTAGTTGTAAATAAATAAATAATGTGTAAATGTAATGTTTAGTTGTAAATAAATAAATAATGTGTAAATGTAAGGTTTAGTTATAAATAAATAAATAAAGTGTAAATGTAATGTTTAGTTGTAAATTAATAAATAATGTGTAAATGTAATGTTTAGTTGTAAATAAATAAATAAAGTGTAAATGTAATGTTTAATTATAAATAAATAAATAAAGTGTAAATGTAAGGTTTAGTTATAAATAAATAAATAATGTGTAAATGTAATGTTTAGTTGTAAATAAATAAATAAATAAATAAATAATGTGTAAATGTAATGTTTAGTTGTAAATAAATAAATAATGTGTAAATGTAATGTTTAGTTGTAAATAAATAAATAATGTGTAAATGTAAGGTTTAGTTATAAATAAATAAATAAAGTGTAAATGTAATGTTTAGTTGTAAATTAATAAATAATGTGTAAATGTAATGTTTAGTTGTAAATAAATAAATAAATAAATAAATAATGTGTAAATGTAATGTTTAGTTGTAAATAAATAAATAATGTGTAAATGTAATGTTTAGTTGTAAATTAAGAAATAATGTGTAAATGTAATGTTTAGTTGTAAATAAATAAATAATGTGTAAATGTAATGTTTAGTTGTAAATAAATAAATAAAGTGTAAATGTAATGTTTAATTATAAATAAATAAATAATGTGTAAATGTAATGTTTAGTTGTAAATAAATTAATAAATAATGTGTAAATTTAATGTTTAGTTGTAAATAAATTAATAAAGAATGTGTAAATGTAATGTTTAGTTGTAAATAAATTAATAAAGAATGTGTAAATGTAATGTTTAGTTGTAAATAAATTAATAAAGAATGTGTAAATGTAATGTTTAGTTATAAATAAATAAATAATGTGTAAATGTAATGTTTAGTTGTAAAGCACTGCCGTACTGATGTAAACGGTAATGACTCTGAATAAATGTACTCTATGATTAGGAGCAATACACCATTCAGTTACTCCCATTTACACACATTAACATGTCACTCCTCACTCATGGCTGACATGTGCTCCTTTGTGAGTCTTTGTTTCCATGGTTACAACATAAACAAGTGCTACCTTTAAATAGTTCCAGAAGTCACACACTGTTGCGGCAATGACATTTAGTTTTAAGTTTTATGAAACTCATATTTTTAGCATTTTATTGGGACCCAGAAGTTTTAAAGTCATAATTATTTTGGTGTGTAATTTTCTTTTTGGTGATGAAAGGGAATTATCTTTTTAATACCTAAAATGTTTGTTTTGTATTAAAGTAATTTTAACACACATTTATAACCTAGGGACGTAAAAGTTCCCCTAATTGAAGAATCACCTAATATATAATATTAATATATAATATATTTACAAATATAGAGTACTAATATGATTAGAATATTACAATATAAGCCAATCAGAAATAAGCAAGGACATATCTTTACACTGCACAGGGGGGTAATGCCCTAATGTATTATCGAGTTAAAATCAAGGTTGATTGATTGACTGATTGATTGATTTGTGTTGTAGACATGATGACCTCTGGTTACTATTACCCACAGTGTAAAGGAACCTGAGTCTCTGTCTCAGAGAGTTATTTAGAAAGTTTGAGGGAAAAAAAGGTGGATTTTTTCTTTAAGCTGCTCTGAAGTGTCTGAAACACAGGAGCCTGAGATGTAAAGCTAAAATGCTAAGAAGCTAAAAAGCTTCTCCTTTAAATGCAAATCCACTTTTCGGGATTTCAGGGCGACGTCATTTCCTGAAGGAGAGACAAGAAAACCCTCCTACAGCTCTGGGAGGAGAGAGAAAAGCTCCCAATTGTTTCTCCTGTGGATGAACCGTCGCCCCGAGCTGGACCTGAGCGGTAAACATGGGCTCCTCGGAGCGCAGGGCTGCTTTCTGATGTTCCCGCTCGACGCCGAGGCAGAAGAGCTGCGTGTACAGGCTCCGAGAGAGTGAGTAACTTCAGCCGCTCCGTCTGTTTTTGTCGGCTGGGATCAACAAGTGGCAGCGCTGAGCGGTTCTTCGCTCGGCAGCTTCTTCGCCTCCAACTCTCCGGTCCACCTTAACTGGCGAGGCGGTTCCATTGCTTTGGCTGGGGGCGCGAGAGCTGAGTAGCGGCTCCTCTTAAGCTTCTTAAGGTGGAATGAGGAGTTCTAATGAGAAGCTAACGGAAAGCTTCGTTAGCAGCACAGCTAACGGGGTTTTTTAGCTTAGATTTGTGGTAAAGTTATCGAGAATTGGCGTATAGGTTTTAAAAAAATAATATATTTACTTATTTAAAATTTATTTGGAGCTGAGTAGACTAGTCAGGTGAACGTGGGGAGGAGTAACTTGGAGAAGAGCAACAGGTTGGATGTGAACAGTTTCAACCGAAGCGGATAAAATAAATAAAGCCGTATTTATTATCTGGCACATAAAACGTGGAATTTATTAATTCAAAAGAAAAAACTGGTTTGTTTTTATATTTTTATGTATATTATGTCCACTTTTTAATTGGTAAGTCATTAAAAATCTTCCTGTCTATATGTAACAGGTCTATATAGCAACTGTTTAAGAACCTTCTAGAACATTTACTACAAGATGATACACACTCATTATAGACACTTATAGAATCATTATAAACACTATATAAATCTTTATAATCCTATTCTTTGTCTTATTGCTCCCCTGACTTCTCATATTTCTGGTAGATTCTATAGCAAGTGGACCCTCAAAGGGGCACTCCACCATTGTTTTCAAAATTTCTGCTAATGAAGTGGTTAAGATGTAAGTAAAGCCATTCATAGTGATTTATCTGAGGAGTTTAATGCCTTTAAATACTCTGTCACTGAAAGGTATGCTGTGCCTGATGCCTGAGACCTGTTGTTTATGATAGCTTTGGTCTAAAAAGTTTGTAAATCATTTGAAATTATAGTGGAGGAGTACATGCAGGGTGTTGTAGGGCAAAATAGGCCCTGAAGAAAAGTGGCCTTTTCAGGTTTTCTGCCATTTTTCCATCATCAAAGCTTCATATTAAAATGTAAACACGTGTAGATTTACTGGTGGTTTTGGATAGAAAGTAAAATAGCTATGTTTACATCAGCAACATCGCAGCTACTGGTTCCCAGCACCTCCACTGTAAAGACATCTGAGCATCTAAGTATCACTGCAGTGAAACATATGACAGCAAACTAGGGCTGCAGCTATCGATTATTTTAGTAATCGAATGGTGGTCCTGTGGGGGTCCTGATTATTGAAGAACAGAGTAATAAAGTATACAAAGCAACAGTTGAACTACAGTCTGTAAGTGTATCTCCTCAGTGGACATTGTGTGTACATGATGAACAGAACATACTGATGATATACTGTGACATATATCATGATGACTGCAGCCCCGCAGCTGTAGCTGGTTGTGCTTCATATTTTTGGGGATACAGACTGTTAGAAATGACTCAGCTGCTCATCTTTAGGCCCGTGTCTTTAATTCTCCTCCTCTCTCGTTCTCTCTCAGGTATCATCCGCAGGTTCCCGGCCATGCTGAGTTTTCTCCGCCGCACTCTGGGCCGGCGCTCCGCCCGCAAGGCCGCGGAGAGAGCCCGACTAAGGGAGGCGCAGAGGGCTAACACGCACATCCCGGCAGCCGGAGACACCAAAAACATCATCACCTGCAGAGTGTCCCTGCTGGATGGGACGGACGTCAGTGTGGACTTACCGGTGAGTGTCGCAGCAGGAGAACAGCTCCGATTTCTCTGGTTCGGTTGTTTTTGGTGCATTGTTTACTGGACGGGTGGTAAACACCCGAGGAGGAGTGTCACAGCAAGGGGACACCTTAAAACTTGAAACTGGGTGCCTGTCAAAAGGGCACATTGTGTTCCACCACTTCTCTCTGCCACTTGCAGCTGGTGTCGTTAGCTTCGCTGATCGTAATGGTAGAATTTTGGTTTCGTTGTTGTTGCTCAGCTGTGTTGGTTGCTGATAGGACAAGGTTAGACTGTGATCTGAGGTTAGCCTTATATTTAGTCTATATTTAGTCTATATTTATATATCTTATCTGAATGTGTAGATGGAGAAGAGCTTCACAAGTATAAGCACCGAGGTTTAAAGAGTCTGGTTTCGAACCTGGGACCTTTCGCGTGTCAGGCGAACGTGATGACCTCTACACTACAGAAACTACAGCTGTACAGTTACTTTTGAGGTAGAACCAGTCAGAGCCTCAGGGGTGGTTGATGCTGAGGGGCACACAAGGGAGTGTGTGTTGCTAGTGCATTGCAGGGTTCAGATATTTTATGAGTGAACAGATTCTGTTTGGATGATGTTTAAATTTAAAGCTGCACTCTATACCAGTTTTCTTTTTTTCATATCTGGGATTGGATGGAATGCATAGGATGCAGGGCACATCTGCTGCTGTTTGAAGCTCATGCTTCTCATGTTTGCTCAGTGTAGTCCATATACATTTTTTTCTGTGAGAAATACTCTGATTAGCATAAGTAGTGAAGGGTCATAGCGGCCCCCAGTCTGTTGTCAAAAAAGTTGTGGATAGGGCCTAAAAAATTAAATCAAAGGCTGGGAGTTATTATAGTGGTGCAGGTTGGCTTGTGTTGTGTGTTTGTTTGTTTGTTTGTTTTTTAATTTATGTATTTATTAAATCAGATTCTACAGGTTTTCCATTCCCTACATCTGTATTTCTATTAGGATTATGTTAACTGCTATACTATTCAGCCATTGGTGTTATTATTTGTTTATGTAGTGGCTTAAAATGTTTTACTTATCTGCCTCTAGTAGCATCAACTAGTAGCATATGATCCATAATGGAAACTCTGAAAGTCTATATGTTCGTATGATCGAGTGTCACATTAAATGTCAACATAAGTTTGAATGCTAAAAACAAGACTGAAGCATTGTTGTGTGCATGCAGTGCCAGTAAAGTGGTTTTCGATAACAGTTATATATCAGATGATAAGAAGATAAATGAGCCAATGTAAGTGCTCAACTGCTCATGCTAGGTTAGCCTTCCCTCTGTGGTTAGGTTTCGCTCAGTCTCCGACTCAAAAGACTGTTAAAACTGTGTGGGTACAGGATGAGTGCCACCCAAGATTGGTTCTGCCCTGTTTACATGGAGAACTTCGGTAGGTGTTATCAGTGCACTGGACATTTAGTTTCCTTGGGGCTTTAAAACAGTATCAGTAGATTATCAACTCTAAAATATTATATATAACCATATTTGTTTGTGGTTGTCTGAACTACTTATTGACTTCTAAGATTATTGGATGAATCATTTCATTAGTGACTTGTTTGTACGGGGATCGTTTAGTATGAAAGGTTCTTGCAGTGCCAGTTGGATTGCTTTGGGCGTCTAACATTGTGGTTGTGAAACAGGTGCAGGTTTCCCTTGTGTATCTGGCTTGTGCATTCAAAACACTTTTCAAAGGCTGTGCCTTGTTAGAATTGTGTTTACGGATTTTAGGTAAACAAATACTGTTAATTGTTGTTAACCAGTAGGTTCAGCAGTGAGTGGTTTTTATTTGGAACAATCTCCACATATTTGCTTTGTTTCTCCTTCAGGTAGTTAGCATGCTATATATAGGTTAACATGTTTATGTTTAGTGAATTAATGTTATACAGATTTTTTCAATGTTTAAAGCAAGAATGTTTCCACAGCTTGTTTTCGACTTTAAATGAAGTACAGCTTGTTTCTGACTGGACCTGGTTTATATTTCAAGTGAAGGTTGAAATGTAGTGCTGGTTGATTAGTATTACCAGTGTTCCACAGCATGACTACTGTTACAGAGAAACTATAAAAGTGGTTATACTCATTTACTAGTTACATTAAAAATTACAATTGAAAAATACTTACATTAAGGTTCTTGGCTACATCTGCATTTTCAGTATACAGCTGCTTCAGTTCAGCAGACTTCACCAGTGCCTAACTAACATTTCTCAGCTTTCCTGTGTCTGTTGACTTGATATTGAAGTGCTTTTCTTATAACCTAGAGAAGGTTGGGTCAAAGAATGTAAAGTTTGGGCCTCCCTAGTAAAATTACTACACAGACTGTTGATATGAAATTAATCAGTACAATTGACTTGCTTTCAAATTAGACAAAAGTACAATTTGCAGTTAAGATCTTGTGTCCAAATATTTGCATACAGCTCTACAGGAATCTGGGCGGTTGGAAATTAAATAACTGTCGTGCTGTGAGTAAACCAAAGTTGGCTCAGGCTGTTGTTCATCTTTAATCATTAGTGTCCCGCTGCCAGCAAAGAGAATCCTCCTCCCCAGCAGCAGGTCATGGACATTCATTTGACCAGTCCACAGTTTCGAATGGCTCATGTTTTATGTTTATGAGTTATTAAGAGCTAAGAACTAACAATTTTTGAAGCAAACAATATTTGAAGCAGGTGGTCGTTTACCTGGCTTGTCTAAATGACTAATTTTTGCTGCTTGAAAGTTTGTTTTTTCTTTATCTACAAATATGTTTTGTGTAGTTATGCAGCTCGTAAAGTTTATATTAGCTTAGAAAAGGTTATTGGAGTTGGTGTATTACTTGTACTGGGCTGTTTGAGGACGAGAAGAGTAAAAAGAGAGTGAAATTGAGTTTGCAGTAAGTTTGAGCAGCATAATAATGGGTGATTATTATGGTTTTCTGTCCAGACAGTCAGCTGCCTCTTTTGATTTTGTCTGAATTTGACAAAACTTATTGTTTTATTTAGTGGTTTATTGGAACCACTACAAGAGGGGAAGCCACTGTCTACAGTTTACATCACAAGTGGCAACCATCGGGGTCTAAGCCCCCCAGGGCTTGTGAAGCTGGTATACAGTTTTTGATAAATTATTAGTTTTTAGAATGGCAGTAATGTGTTTTTTTTTGTTTTTTTTTTGGCAGTAATGTTTAATATCTGTTAAAGAAGAGTCTCAGAGGTAGATTTTGCCAGATTTTGTGTGCCTTGACATTTGACCTTGCTTTGGTAAGCAATATTTTTTTTAATAAGTGCGTCAAAATACCTGTAGAGTACGATTTGACATTTATGTGTATTTATATTGTTGTTCAATCAGTTCTACTACGGTTACTCGTTTCTCTGTTGTTTCTCTGGTATACAGTTTTTGATAAACTATTAGTTTTTAGAATGGCCTCAAAGGTAGATTTTGCCAGATTTTGTGTGTCCTGACTTTGCTTTGGTAAGCAATCTTTTTTTTTTTAAACAAGTATTTCAAAATACCTGTACAGTATGATTTTGACATTTATGTGTATTTATATTGTTGTTGAATCAGATCCTACTACAGTTACTCGTTTCTGTGTTGTATGTTTGTTGTTATAATGCTTATATTGTTTATAATGGCCGAGTGTTTATAATGTTGTTATAATATATATATTATATAATGTATTGTTGTAGTTGGTGTTGGTAGATATGTGGTAGGTTATTGCCACTGGCCCTCAGTTTCCATAGCTGTGCATGCTTTGTTCTGGTGGGGCTTTTGGAACATACGTTGGTGGCTTACTACTATTATTCAAAAAAATGGCTTTGAAAGCCTGTGTAGCACTTCAGGCTTGAATTTGGCAATGGTTAACCATACACACTCTGTTTTCTCTCTGTTCTTGGCGCAGTTCAGATTCCATCTTGTTTACGTTACCTGAAGCAGATTGTAGAAGGGTGCTGTGGTCAGGGAGCTGGTTTCTGTGTTAATGAATGCCTGAGCTGGACTCAGGCTGTGATCACTCAGCTGTGGCTTGGACAGTTGCATGTCACACTGTGTACCGATCAAGTGTAATGCCGTGATCCCCAGTGGTCATGTGACTGGGCGCTCAGTGAATGGAGCCAGTGGTCGACTCCCTTCTGTCTCTTAATTCTTGTGTGGTCACTCCCTCAAGACTTCTCATGGGCCCCCATCTGGACTCGTGAGTTGCTTGATGGGGTATCTTTCATTGGCTTTAGGGTGGAACTGTGGATGGTTTGTTTGCACTGTGTAGCCCTGACTTAAAGTCAGACTTTGGTCTACATCCCGTGGCTATGGTGTGATGTAGTGGTGACCTCCTAAATGCAAGAGGACTCTGGTTTATTCTGTCACTGCATGTTCTGTAAAGCAGACAACGGCTGAGACTCAAACACTCACCTCAGGCTTCCTTCATCATTCATCTTTATTTTCTTCATCTAGTGTAACCTCTGAGTTTGAGACCATTGAATTCCTTTTAAATTCCTTCTTATCTGTAACAGACACTGTCTGAACACGGGGCCTAGCAGTGTGTATGCACCCGTATGGATATGGTGTTCGGAAGAAGGTTGACAAATAGCTCCCTGCGGCTGTAACGGATAAGAAAAGTAAACAAAGCCTCCAGTTTCTGTCTCTTTTACAACTCTAAAATGATTCATGCATTCCTCTGTCCTGTTGTGTTCTTTAAATGGAGCTCAGAAATCCACACCTGCGACTGTAAAAGTGCTGCCTGCCAATTTAAGCCAGTTAATTCTATTTTAGGGTTGACACCAGTGAAGCTTATCCCTGTGCCTGTTTTATTGGACCAAGCTAGATCTCATTTAAACAGACCTTTCCTGTATATCAGTTGTGTTACATTATGTAATGAAGTGCTTTTCAGTAACTGAAGCCGGTAGACTGATATTGTGGTTATTTTCTATGTTGTAACGAATGCGTCTTTACAGGTGCGGAGTAGCTGGTGTTGTTTTTTTGGAGCGAAATGGCTCAGAAAGTGATAACAGAAGTGCAGGGTCATGTAACAGAATCAGCCTGTTTTTGTTTACACAGCCTGAAATTGTAGATTTCTTCACATAGTCCAGAGATGATGATGATGTTGTTTAATCTGAATTATATATTCTATCGATTATTCCACCGATTACTCAAGTAATCGGATAAAAATATTTTTGCTGTAATAAAGAGCAATAGTAAATATATAAGATAAAGTAATACAGGGTTCTTAACATTTTATTGCTTAATTTGCATATAGAACAGTCTTAAAGAAAAAAAATAATTATTTCTATTATTGAAATTTATTAATAGACCTATACATCATACTATAAGTTCACAAGACTGGCTTCTGTACACTCATTTACTCTGCTAAAGCTTGTTCTACACTTGCTGACCCACTTACAGCAAACAAACTAAACTGAATATTCTCACTGTACTGGATTTTGTATCGCTCTGTGTGTGTGTGTGTTTAATTGTTGTGTTTTAACAGTTGTGTAATGTTTTGTCTATTTGTCTGAAAATAAATTAGAGGATAAAAACAATTTAAGAAAAAATGTAAATTTTGATATCTTCATATCTCACTTAAAGTAAAAAGGAAATAGTGATTTATATCGTGATATATATCGATATCGACTGATATGAAAAAAAATATCGTGATAAGATTTTTTCCCATATCGCCCAGCCCTAATATAAATAAATATATATATATATATATATATATATATATATATATATATATATATATATATATATATATATATATATATATATAGAGGTCTGTTTTTATACGATAAAATTTTATTTATTTATTTAAATAAAGGTGTTTTAAAAAATGCCATATCACATCACTTACACAATGACAGCACATCACAGTATATCACAAAATATTAATCATAACCTCTAAATCCTGATGCATAATACACAGCCCTAAAAATATCAGCTGTGGCGTTTTCTAAATTGCTGTCCTGTCCTTGGATCACATTGGTACTAAATGCAACAGTGGGTAGAAAACTGGCTTGCAGGATTAGTGTGGCATGCAAGGTGTCCTTGCAACTTTTGCCTGAAGCTCTTTCAAACTCGTCACTGTTTTGATTCGCAGGAGGTGATCTATAGGTGCTCAAGCCTGCAGTTGTCTTTTAGGAGGTCTAGTTGGAGGGCTGCTTGCTATTTTCCTAAAACAACTGTTCCTGAATCAGATGACCAGCTTTTGCACCAGCATTTAACATCCTTGCCAGTACAAGCCAATAAATCACCTCACTGGGACGTTTCCTGAAAGAGGACCCATCTTCAACCGGGAGATGTACAGCAGCGAGATAAAAGAAGCCATGGAAGATCCCAAGCTGCACAAACATTCAGAGTCTTCCCGCTGTATCTCAACAGTCATACCTCTCAAAGGGTTTCCCTGGGAGACCCCTAAGGTACCCTTAAACTGCGTCTGTCGCTGGCTCAGTATGTGCTTGGATTCACAGCCCGTCTGTGATTTACCGGCTTGATGTGCCATCTTTCTCCAGGATGGTCTGGACGGGGGAGGCCCCAGCATTCATGGGACGTGGCGCGGAGAGCGATTTCTTGAGCCCCTGCCCTCCGGACCCTCCCGCGCGGTGACTAGCGCGCAGGAAGCAGGCTGAGGAATGTAGCTGCGCCTTCAAAAGCCGATAGCTGCTCCGGCAGTGCTGGAAAAAAAACCCTCGGCATAACAATGCGAGCTGGGAAGCCCGGCGCTCACTGGAGCGCACAATGGGCCCTTTGTGTGTATTCCCGCGAACCCACTGAGATGCTTTGTGCGCTATGCCAACTCACTGGGGCCGGGCCGAGTGTCCGGTGCGGTGGACTCAGAAGCAGTACCCAGATTGAACTAAGCCAGAGACTGAGGCCAACAGGTTGGAGGGGCTGCAGGCGCGGGATTGGCCAATGTGGTTTTGTTGACCATGTTTAATGATGTGATCACAGTATGTTGCATCGTACCCCCCATTTCATGATATCGTATCACCTGATTCTTAAAATACACTTAGTAAGTAGCTGCGCCGTATCATACTGCTTGCAGGTCACATTGTCTTTAGATGCTCAGAAAGTGATGCCAAGTTCGTACTTCACACAGTTCCTCCTCCTCTCTCTTCCCCCCCCCCCCTTTACTTTCCAATCTAACATTTGGTTGAGAGTTTAGGATGCAGTGTCAATGTTAGCTCTTGTTGTGTTGCAGTTTGTGCCACTTGTTTTCTATGCTTTCAGTGTGTCTTGTTGCCAAGGTTTGCAGGCCTTGTTCTTTATGCTCTCATGTGGCAGATTCAACAGTACAGTGACTCACTATCACCTCTTGATGTACAAAGCGGTATTATGAGACAGGACTAAGTCGTTCAACCTAGAGCTGCCATACACACACACAAACAACATGGCAACGATTGGGGGAAAGCTAGAGTTAGTCCTCAAGAAAGAAGTAACTTCCTCCGTGATCTAGTATTAGTTTGGTTTTGTGGCGTCGGACACAGACCAAAAAAAACCCTCGCTGTAAGGTGTGTTTGAAAACAGTTACGAGAAAATTTATTACAACACCTTAAACAAAAGTGTGCAGCGTAGCGGACACGTTGTCCAACTGTGTGCCATAATAAGAATGTCTTGTTTCGGGTTGCACTTCAACCCCAAAGGGGAAATTTAAATGCAAACAAAATATAGGTAAAACTTGTTTTGAACAATTTCTCTGTTATCTGTAGTTTGATTTTTAGTAGGACCCATAGAATTAGAGTAATATATCTTTTAACATACGAAATGATGCAAATGAAATCAAATCTCAAATCACTTAGAGTCTGTAAATGTGATCTCATTACCTGACAAAATACACCAAATAATATAAAGTTCTGGAGCTCTGTGTGTCTGGGTGTATGGCTCTGGGTGTATAGCTCTGTGTGTCGGGTGTATAGCTCTGTGTGTCGGGTGTATAGCTCTGTGTGTCGGGTGTATAGCTCTGTGTGTCGGGTGTATGGCTCTGTGTGTCGGGTGTATGGCTCTGTGTGTCGGGTGTATGGCTCTGGGTGTATGGCTCTGGGTGTATGGCTCTGTGTGTCGGGTGTATGGCTCTGGGTGTCGGGTGTATGGCTCTGGGTGTATGGCTCTGGGTGTATGGCTCTGGGTGTATGGCTCTGGGGCTCTGGGTGTATGGCTCTGGGTGTATGGCTCTGGGTGTATGGCTCTGGGTGTATGGCTCTGGGTGTCGGGTGTATGGCTCTGTGTGTCGGGTGTATGGCTCTGTGTGTCTGGGTGTATGGCTCTGGGTGTCGGGTGTATGGCTCTGGGTGTCGGGTGTGTGGCTCTGGGTGTATGGCTCTGGGTGTATGGCTCTGGGTGTATGGCTCTGGGTGTCTGGGTGTATGGCTCTGGGTGTCTGGGTGTATGGCTCTGGGTGTCGGGTGTATGGCTCTGGGTGTATGGCTCTGGGTGTCGGGTGTATGGGTCTGGGTGTATGGCTCTGTGTGTCGGGTGTATGGCTCTGTGTGTCTGGGTGTATGGCTCTGTGTGTCTGGGTGTATGGCTCTGGGTGTCTGGGTGTATAGCTCTGTGTGTCGGGTGTATGGCTCTGTGTGTCGGGTGTATGGCTCTGTGTGTCTGGGTGTATGGCTCTGGGTGTCGGGTGTATGGCTCTGTGTGTCGGGTGTATGGCTCTGGGTGTATGGCTCTGGGTGTATGGCTCTGTGTGTCGGGTGTATGGCTCTGGGTGTCGGGTGTATGGCTCTGGGTGTATGGCTCTGGGTGTATGGCTCTGGGTGTATGGCTCTGGGGCTCTGGGTGTATGGCTCTGGGTGTATGGCTCTGGGTGTATGGCTCTGGGTGTATGGCTCTGTGTGTCGGGTGTATGGCTCTGTGTGTCGGGTGTATAACTCTGTGTGTCGGGTGTATAGCTCTGTGTGTCTGGGTGTATAGCTCTGTGTGTCGGGTGTATAGCTCTGTGTGTCGGGTGTATGGCTCTGGGTGTATGGCTCTGGGTGTCGGGTGTATGGCTCTGTGTGTCGGGTGTATGGCTCTGTGTGTATGGTTCTGTGTGTCTGGGTGTATGGCTCTGGGTGTCGGGTGTATGGCTCTGGGTGTCTGGGTGTATGGCTCTGGGTGTCGGGTGTGTGGCTCTGTGTGTCTGGGTGTATGGCTCTGTGTGTCTGGGTGTATGGCTCTGTGTGTCGGGTGTATGGCTCTGGGTGTCGGGTGTATGGCTCTGGGTGTCTGGGTGTATGGCTCTGGGTGTATGGCTCTGGGTGTCTGGGTGTATGGCTCTAGGTGTCTGGGTGTATGGCTCTGTGTGTCTGGGTGTATGGCTCTGGGTGTCTGGGTGTATGGCTCTAGGTGTCTGGGTGTATGGCTCTGTGTGTCGGGTGTATGGCTCTGTGTGTCGGGTGTATGGCTCTGTGTGTCGGGTGTATGGCTCTGTGTGTCGGGTGTATAACTCTGTGTGTCGGGTGTATAACTCTGTGTGTCGAGTGTATGGCTCTGGGTGTCGGGTGTATGGCTCTGGGTGTCGGGTGTATGGCTCTGGGTGTATGGCTCTGGGTGTATGGCTCTGGGTGTCTGGGTGTATGGCTCTGTGTGTCGGGTGTATGGCTCTGTGTGTCGGGTGTATGGCTCTGTGTGTCGGGTGTATAACTCTGTGTGTCGGGTGTATAACTCTGTGTGTCTGGGTGTATAACTCTGTGTGTTGGGTGTATAACTCTGTGTGTCTGGGTGTATAGCTCTGTGTGTCTGGGTGTATAGCTCTGTGTGTCGGGTGTATAGCTCTGTGTGTCGGGTGTATAGCTCTGTGTGTCGGGTGTATGGCTCTGTGTGTCGGGTGTATAACTCTGTGTGTCTGGGTGTATAGCTCTGTGTGTCTGGGTGTATAGCTCTGTGTGTCGGGTGTATGGCTCTGTGTGTCGGGTGTATAACTCTGTGTGTCGAGTGTATGGCTCTGGGTGTCGGGTGTATGGCTCTGGGTGTCGGGTGTATGGCTCTGGGTGTCGGGTGTATGGCTCTGGGTGTATGGCTCTGGGTGTATGGCTCTGGGTGTCTGGGTGTATGGCTCTGTGTGTCGGGTGTATGGCTCTGTGTGTCGGGTGTATGTCTCTGTGTGTCTGGGTGTATGGCTCTGTGTGTCGGGTGTATGGCAGAGTTGCCCTGGTGCTACAGCCCTGGCTCTTGCCTGCAGAGCTCCTCTGAAATGTGGGGTGATTCCCTTCTTTTGTTTCTGCCTGTGGTCAATAGGTTAGGACCTTCTTCTTTTGTGTCTGCTGACCAGGCTGTGACTCTCTGGCCTGCTGAGGCGGTGTAGGCTGAAGTCTTGGATCACGTGTGCGAGGTTTCAAGTCCTTCTTAGTGCTGCTGTGTTGATTGCTTGGCCGTCCTTCTCGCTCTTCTGAAGCTGCTGTGTGGCGCGGGAGCGAGGGAGTGGCTGGTACGGCTCTTCTCCAAGCCTGACCTGTTCCAGGATGAATTCTAAGAAGAGAAAAGTTCTTTTTTTTCTAGTTGTAGGTGCTTTATAAACATAGAAGACTTTAAGTGAACATGTGGTTCTTTCCAGTCCTCCTGATGTACTACAGTTTCTAAGAAGGAACATCTTACTGTGCTTGAAAATCAAGGTCCTGTGGTTCTTCGGTGCCTCCTGTCAGCAAAGTTGCATTATGGAGGGAGGCTACTTGTATAACTGAAGATAATAATAATATGCTATGGTGCTATGTTAAAGGTTCTTGAGGGGAACTGATGCTCTGCTTGCTGTTGCTTTTGTTAGTTTGCTGCTTGTTGATTTGTCCATAGATCTCTCACCAGAACTGTCCAGGGATGTGTACCATGTGTGCTGAAAGATGTATTTGTACATAAGTGCTACATTTACAGATTCTATGGCGGTAACTGTGCTGTGTAGCTTAATTCTGGAGTACAGTGGTTGGGCTGAAGGGTCAAAGTAGTCCTGGAAAATAATACTTTTACTAATTCAGTGCACCAGCTCTCTCAAGCAACTTCAGTAACGTGCTTTTAGGATGTATTTTGATCAGTAAGGATGATGTTTTGATCAGGACTCAAGGAAGTTTGCTTATGCTCACTACCACTTTATATGCTCCCTGGGGCATTTTGAAATATGCCTATACGTTTACTTATTAATAAGTTTGTTTTGGAAAGCAGTTGGTTATATTGATGCCAAAGTGTGGACCATATGCTGGGCCGTGAGGTTCAGTTGAGCATGTCTAGGCCCATATTAGTCTTGGAACGGGTTACAAACTTATTATTACAATTGTATATTATAAAACTACTGTGTAGCTATGTTTTATACTATGTAAATGCCACAGATTGTTCCAAAAAAAAGTCTGCATAATTCAGTCGTTGAGAAAAACCAGTCATTCAGAATGGTGCAGACCTCTTTCTTACAAGGGTTGCCAGATCTTTAACACATATCTAGCCATTTTATTTACTATACAAAGCCCACAGTGAACCTACATGTGTCTTCATGGTTTTATATGCAAGACTGGTGATGGTTTAATAGTGCACGTATGCTTGTGAAGGAGCTTTCAGAGGCATTAAACTCCTCAGACGTGTGGTTACCATTACCACCACTGTGAACGGTTCTGACTCTGTATGTTTCCTTGGAATTTAATAGAATATTCATATTTTTTCCACCTTGTTAGAATCAGATCTTGCTTGCTTAGGGCTGTTACTCAGTGAAGGGAATAAGGCCTTTGACTGCAATGTTCTGAAGCTTGTTTATCTCTCTACAGAAAAAAGCCAAAGGCGAGGAGCTGTTTGATCAGATCATGTATCACCTGGACATCGTGGAGAAGGATTACTTTGGCTTGCGCTTTATGGACTCAGCACAAGTGCCGGTAAGCACAGTGTTGTGAACTTAGTGAACCAACGGTTGTCTTATGCCAGAGTGACTATCATGACTCCAGACAACAATTAGTTTTTATTTAAAAACAACAACTGTTTGTTGCTACTCTGGTCGCAAAACCAAATGCGACTTGGCCAGTTTGGGAGCCTACATTCTAGGGGTGTAAGAAAATATCGAATATCAGGATATTATGTTTCGTTATACTGTATTGTTTCTTAAAAACACAGTATCGATACACAGATTCCTGGCAGACAGTGAATCATTGTGTGTTGTGTTTTAAACCTCTGACCACTAGATGGCAGTGCTGTAATCCATTTTCAACTCCACTCCAACATTAACAAGCAGCACAAGGACGCAATGCTATTGTAAACATTGACGAACCTGTTCATATAGTGGTGTGTTTTACCAGTATATCACTTTGCTTGCATTATTGCAGTATATCTTGAATCGTGACCGCTGTATCACAGTACGTATTTTATCGCCAGGTTCTTGCTAATAAACAGCCCTACTACATTCAAGTGAATGCTTGAGTAATTCATCTGACGTGTTTTTATATTTGCCTTAACATTTTTCTTTATTTATTTTCTTTTCACTGCGTATATCAGTCCTAGACTATAAGCTAGACTTTATTTCCATGAACGAGTAAAGGAGTGTTCTTATTGCGCTTCATTAGCCTCACGTGTTCTGTATTTAACAATAAAGGACTGTTTAATGTGTGTCGTCTTGGTAGATCTTGGTAAAATATAATATTCCTAATAATAACAATTACGATAAAACATGTTCATATAGAACTAAAATCAGGATACGTTGTAAAAACAACAAAAATGATGATAAAACGGCCATTTTGCCATGTCACGGTTCTTTTGATAGCCTTAGACAGAAATATTTAAGTTTATAACAAATAATAAAATATTATTCATATGTAATATAGCAGCAGCAAAATAAGCCCAAAACTAAATAAGAGAAATACTACTATGACTGCAGCTAATAATAATAATAATAATAATACGCTTGTACTTTTAATTGCATTTGGTTTTGTTAAGATTAATCAGTTTTTGTGAATGCTGCCCTTTTAGCCAGCCTAAAGTTCATTACAGATTTAAAAGCATTGCTAAAATTAGTGTAGTAGCAGAAAATAACACTAGTGATGCAGTCTCTTTAATATTGGATGTGTTACTCTGGCTTATAGAGCAGAAAAGAAACAAACTGACACAGTAATTGAACAAACGAGCAACTAGTTTATTTTCCTTTCTTCAACATTCACATAAATCTACATCTCTGTATTTTGACGAGGGTTAAATATCTATATATAGATGTATGTGTTTTGAAAAGTCTTCAGAAGCAGGGTTAATAAGGAGTAATGAAGGTTTGGAGAAGCAGCCCACCAGCTGTAGAATGAGCTTTAGTGCTACATGAAGCAGACAGAGTGGCGGGGGGAGGAGGGTGAGGAATGCGGGGGAGAGGAGTGAGAGACCTTCCATTCTTCCATCAGTCAGAGAGCCCTCCCTCCCTTCACTGCTACATGGGCTACTACAGATCTTTGAACTTGGCTTTATTTTCCTGAAGCTTATAAAACAATAGCAAGTATTAAATACCAGCGTAATTTTTATGAAGGTCCTTAAAGAGCTTGTGCTGTAAAAAAAAAAGCTTCACTTTATTTACTTGTGAACTTTATTTACTTTTGTGAATTAAGAGTCTGATGTGTTATTCAGAACATTCTGTTCGCTGTCCAGTCCACGTGGTCCATTTTTGGAAACTTGAGCTGCAAGATGGAATTTATTCACCTATACAGTCGAAGGCAGTTCTGCTCCACCCACTCACACTAAAGTTATACGAAATATGTTTATATAGATATATGTATGTGTGTATATAGATATAAAATAGATATATAGATAGATATAGCGCTCCCTACTTCATGCTTTAGTACCGGCTGCTGTGCATGTGCAATGAGAGTGCCCATACTATGTGCTAGCATAGGCTAAAGCTAGCATAGCTGCCTAAACAACACACCTTCGGCCTCGCAGTCTACCACCTTAAATTTAACTCCTAGATGAGGATCATCTTCACTCGTGTGGAGCTGGTCTGGATCTGAAAAGACTGACGTTACTCAGAAGATGGCCGTTTACAGACTTTGTAAGAAAGCAGCCGTTAAAGATCTCTCCACAGATAACCTGTTCATCATCTCCCAACAAACCACCACACAGAGCATGAGGAGTGTGAAGAGAGTATGAGGAGTGTGAAGAGAGTATGAGGAGTGTGAAGAGAGTATGAGGAGTGTGAAGAGAGTATGAGGAGTGTGAAGAGAGTATGAGGAGTGTGAAGAGAGTATGAGGAGTGTGAAGAGAGTATGAGGAGTGTGAAGAGAGTATGAGGAGTGTGAAGAGAGTATGAGGAGTGTGAACAGACTAGCGGAATAAAGCGAAAGATAAGGCTTTTACAAACACATTTTTAAATAATGCACAATATAGTTTATTATCGTATCAACAAATTTACAGAAAATTTCCAGATATCATTTTTTGTCAGTATCGCACAACCCTAAAAGGCAGCCAATTCGAAGAGAGCTTATTTAAATGCGTCGGTCTTAAAGGTGCAGTAACAAAAACAGCCTGTTTAATGTAAGGAGTGGTTGTAAACTGGTCATGTCTGGTCATTTTCTGTGCCTTTATTGAAACACATCTATAAAATGTGTAAATCGATCGGTTAAAATGTGTGTTTGTTCTCTTGCAGCACTGGCTGGATGTCACGAAAAGCATTAAAAAGCAAGTTAAGAGTAAGTACATGGCTCTGCTTCTCCCATCTTGTGCATTTACACTTGAATCGGGTTCACTTAGCGCCGTTTGAAAAGGGGTTTTCAGCGTTAACACAACTTCAGCTGAAAAGAAAGGATGAGTCTTCAAGTGGTCTAGTCAAATGAATGCTGGCTGGTGGGCTTTCTGCTGATTCGGTGTTAATGAGCTGCACCTTTTTAAAGGAGGCTCCTTCCTTTCAGTAGAAGTGCGTCACTCCTCCGTGCTCCGTTGCTTTGTTTGTGAGCAGCCTTCTTTCTTTTCGTGTTGTTGTGTATGTGCAGCTATCCTTATGGGGTTTTATTGTGTGTGTGTGTGGTTCTAATGATGTGTTCTCTGTTTTGTGCACCAGTCGGGCCGCCATATTGCCTCCACATGCGCGTGAAGTTCTACTCCTCAGAGCCCAATAACCTGCATGAGGAACTAACAAGGTGTGTTTCTGCCTGGCTTACAGTCGTATGCAGACGTCTGAACACCCCCAGTCAGAGTACCTGCTTTGTTTAACTCCTCCTGTACAGAGAATATAAATATAAACGTCGAGTTACAGAAAAGTCTTAATTGTGGGTTGCTATGTAAAAGCTGACCAGTTAGAAAACTGTTATTATTAAAACATCCAAACTAAATGAGACCCCTAACAACCACCTGGAAGACCTGGTACAGCTCCAAGTTCCTGTTTGTCTGCTGTTCAACAGATGAGAGAAAATATAAAATAGCCTTAAAGGCTAAGCACCATTTATGGACCCCCCTGGTGATTTCACATTGTTTTAGATACTGAAATTATAGAAACATCACTTAAAATGAAATTCGTTGCTTAATTTGCTTTAAAATAGATGATTTTAATTAAACTGACTGAAAAACTCGAGCTCGCTACAGAAACTCCTGAACGCTACCGTGTGACGTCACTGGTGAACAGTGAACAGCTCTGCGGTACAACAGCACTATGACTGACTGGGACTGAGAATGTTCCAGAACTGCTTCTTCAGATTCTGATGATGTTTCTGAATTTGAATGTGAAAGAGCTGTAATGTAGAAATAGACCACCATATCACTTAGTCCTAATACTTTTAGTCAAACCACACCCACAACAGCAGCTCATCCTGAGTGTAAACAGTATTTAGATACATAATTATTCATGACAACACCCTAGCAACCAGCTACACTCAGATATAGAGGTACAGTTATTGTAGTAAATATGATTAAAGTGAACTCGCTCTCATACGACTCTATACATCTTCATAACTCAGCTACGTTAGCTTAGCATAACCACCGAACTTAGCAAGTGAAGCTAACGTTAGCTAACATCAGCTAAAGCAGGCTCAGTAACTGAGCTTACCTGGTTTACCTCCACGTACACGGAGGGTCTTGAACTCCTCTCGCTGGTTTCCTACACGCCCATATTGTTGAACAGCGTCAGACTTAAGATCCAGTCGTCGTGTAAGCCTACGTCCCATAGTGATAATCTTCAGACCTGAAATGATCTACAGATGATGGAGTGAGAGGACGCTCCTTTCTAGTGTGTCTGTTTAAAGTTGACAGGTTTAGACCACTTTCTGGATATTTGGGGGTCTTTGGGTCATTTGTGCTCGGGGGTCCACTGTACATCCAATTACTGCAGCCGAAAACAACAACACCACCTTCCTGTCATTGTGTATTACTGTAAGTGCATCTTCTAGTGTTGTTGTCCACCATCTATGCCACACACACAACGCCTACAGCAGTTTCGAAACAGTGGGCGGAGCTAAACAGTATTTTAAGACGTATTTCTTGACTTTGTACAAAATAATCACAAGTTAGGATCTCAAACTCCGCTGTAGTTATGTGTTTGACATGTTCATATTTGCTGGTGCTTAGCCTTGCACATTTAATCTCCTCTGGATACGTTAGATTTAGTAAATAAACAGTAGTTGTGTATTAAAAGGTAGTTCACTGTGGAGGAGGTGTTCACTCGTTCGATTGGGGTGCCTAATACACCAGTATGTGTAGTGCAGTCTTACAGGCTGATGACAGTTCTCTTCTTTTACAGATACCTTTTCGTACTACAGCTGAAGCAGGACATCCTGAGTGGCAAGTAAGAAAAATGCTTTATCTTAAAACCCTTAAAACCCTAAAAGCAAATATTTTGCACACTATAGATTCTCACAGTTGGTCCATCCTAAAAATTGAATTACATGTACATGTATTTCTTTGGACAGTGATGATCTATTAGGGCCGGGTGTTACATAGACCTTTTTTAAGGTATATATATATATATATATATATATATATATATATATATATATATATATATATATATATATATTACTCATCACTGCCAATTTCAGTTCCTTCGAATAAACAGCCACTTGTTCAGCTCTGTCCCCTCATTATTCACCACCGGCACGGTTATATTTGATCTGATATTGTTTAATTAACACACAGACGTAATAAGTGGAGACGGCGTTGTGGTGGTGGTGGTGTGTGTAGAACAGTGCGGTGGTTTGTGGCCTGACATGGCTTGAACTCAGTCTTTGAACTCGCATACTCGTGAATTTGGACCACCAGTATGGTTTTTGATCTGTATTGGCCAGTCATAGGATTTAGAGCCCACGTAAAAGGACCAAGAACAGCAAAGAACAATTAAATAATTTAAATGGTTCTTATTTATCAAGTGCCTGTGCTGAAGAACCTTGGAAGAACCCTTGTTATAAGAGTGCTTGCGTTCATTGATGCTATCAGTAAGTCTGGCTGCTAAGAGGCTTGAGAGGATTATGTATGATGTTTGAAATGGAATTATAAGCAGATTGTCAGTGTTAGTTCCCAAAAGGGGCTGAGAACCACATCTGGGAACCCGTAATGCTGTGTGGCCTTCTAATTCTCAGCTTCATTTCACACGTGTAGCGTACACATGTTTAGTGGACCTCCTCACCTCCAGGTGAACTGGTCTAGCAGCCTTTGCTTCTGGAGCTCTGAGGCTACTTCTGTTTTTAACATTGGACAGTAGTATAGCTTCTGTTAAGGCTTCAGAACAGCTTCTACTACTGCTTTCAGCTGTGTTCACATACTTTTGGCCATCTTGTTTAGATAACAGTATGTCATGCAGCATCAGAACCCACCTAAGAAAGACTGAGTGACCACCCTCAGGGGAGTTTCACCAGTTTTTCCAAAATGTCTGCCTGCTTTAGTGATTTGCGGTGTAAACAAATTCATTCAGAGTGGTGAGGCGATTCCTTATAGTGGACTTTTATAGTGGTTTGTAAGGAATGTTAATGATAAACTGGTAGACCTGGAAGGAGCGGACGGTTTTGACTTATAAGGCCCTGCATTTATCTTTTAATGGATTAAAATGTAATTAAAGGCCTCGTTCAGACCTCTGGGTTCTATCACCACTACTGTGATCAATTCTGAGTCTCTTCAATTTTTAATGAACTTAATTAGGCGTTAATTTGATAGATCTGAGGAATCCCCCTTTAATAACTTGTGCAGGAAGTTTAATTTTAGTGTCCAATTTCTATTTATTGACGTACACAGGCTATATTTAGTTTTTTCAATAAGTAGATGAGCAGAAGTGTGCTCAGTGAAAATCTGAAAATCCTAGAAAACTAAGGAAAGTAGTCTAGCCAGTAACTAACAGTGGTTTATTGGAGCACAGCCCGCAGTAATGCACTGTTGTCCAGTCTTGTAACGGAATGTGACATTTTGTCAGTGCATTTCTCAGAAGTCACCTCGCTCAACCTGAGACTAATGAAACTTCCTCTTCCAGGTTAGAATGCTCGTTTGATGTAGCGGTGGAGCTGGCAGCTTTCGCTCTGCAAGGTGAGTAGAGACTCTTTTAGTTTAGAGCTATCGATATTTTAGTCCTGTGAGTTCTTAAAGTTGTTTTCATGGTCTCCCTCTCTCACTCTCTTTTTAAAATAGTTTTTAGAAGGCATTTTGATTTAAAATCTCGTGTGTCAACCACTGAAGCATAAATCAATATATATAAATAGTTTGCTGAACTTCTAATATGCAGGTACATAACCTAGTAGGTTAGTAAGTGAACAAAAGAGTTCTCTGTGTTTTATGTTATGTTAGTTGGTTATCTGAAGATTTCCAGGTTACGAGTTTTGTTTTTAACAATGTAGTCCTTGTCCAACTAATATGCTTTAAATGTCATTGACCAAATAATAATCAACATCTTAAATGCTACTGAGCTTGACTTTAAATGCAGTTTAGAGCTAAAATATATTGTCCTGTAATCCAAGTATATTGTTAGTTTATAATATAAGCTGTACTGTAAAAATAGTAGAGCAATAGAATCTGTTTCGGCACTGTATAATACCATAAACGATTCTGATCCATCTAGAAAACTAAAAAAACAAAAAAAAAACAAATGACAAAAAAAAAAAAGCTTCAAACTCAGACTCCAGTACAGAGACAGTAAAACCCCTTTGCTGTATAGAACCAATTTCAAAAGGGTTCTATACAAAACCATATACAACATTCATCAATCTAGGGAATCGTTTTTACAATGCCAGGAACAAGTGGCAAATGGTTCTGTGTAGAACTCATGGTTCTAAAAAGAGCTTTTGCCCTTACTAAAGAACACTTGAAGGACCAAGAGTGTAGGTGATGGATCCAGTGCATGATGTGTAGACATAATTAGGAGTTATTAAATGTTCATTACTCTGAGGAGCCGTTTTCCAATGCTAAGAACCAGTTAAGCATGCTACAGGTTCTGTGTAGAACTCAGGGTTATAAATAGAACCATTGCCTTTACTAAGGAAACACTTGACGAACCAAGTGTGTAGGCTCTATGATGTGTAGACATAATTAGGAGTTGTTAAAGTTTAAATTCTCACTTTTTTGAGTGTGCATGTCAGTCACTGCCTTCAAGAAACATCTCCAGAGTTTGGACAAATACAAGTTTGGACAAAGACATGGAAAGACCCAAGTTGGTGGGTTGGTAGCTTATGTGGAGATTTATAATTAAACCACAGTAAATGCTAATAATAATAATAATAATAATAAGAATAATAATAATAATGATGATTATTAGGGATTCTATGATTGAACCATATTGCTCATATTGTAGGTTCCACTGTTACAGAACTGTGGAGTGAATAATGTGTTCTTATCTGGATTCACTGCTGAAAGAGAGCAATAACTCTCCATTGTGGAACGCCTTTCAGAGAATGTGCCGTGGCCCATTGCTGGACTATTCCTTATTAATTTGCTTTTTTTTCCCCTTTATCCTCATCTCTGCTTCTCATTTCTTCGCTGCTTCTCTCCGCTCTCTCTGCTCTTGTTCTCCTGCCCTCTCCGTCTGCAGTTTCTGGTTCTTTCTGTGGGGTAAATGCCAGCTCATTAGCCAGGCCTTAGAGAAGGGCCCCCTAATCCAGCGCCCACCTCCCTCTGTGTTCTCACACAAATCATTCAGCACCCACGGCGCCAACAGATTTGCACAATGTGTTCTGTTCACCTACAGTCCTGCACTGCGGTGCGGCTTGGCTTCAGGTGCAAATATAATATAGATGCTTGTAGCACTAAAGTTTTGAGTCACAGCAAAGGCTTAATTGTGGGTTGCTATGGTAAAGCTGACCAGTGAGAAAACTGTTATTATTAAAACATCCAAACTAAATGAGACCCCTAACAACCACCTGGAAGACCTGGTACAGCAAAACTGTCCTTTATCAGATAAACAGAACTTTGTCTTTAAAAGAGAGGAGAATGTCAAACTCCACCTTTAGATCTGAGAACATCCACAGGTGTTTATATCCACTGTGATAAGACACCTCAACACTGTGGGTCTGAAAGCATGTGTAGCTGTTCAAGAAGCTCCTCCCTGAAAAAAGGAGATACAGACACATCAAACAAAGAAGCTGCTGATGATCTCAGAACAATGGACTGACCACCAGAACCTCCAGAACCTCAGCAACATTGGATGTGTTTATTTGGATCATGAGAAGCAGAAAATTAAACCAAATTCC
This sequence comes from Megaleporinus macrocephalus, assembly GCA_021613375.1. Lineage (NCBI taxonomy): Eukaryota > Metazoa > Chordata > Actinopteri > Characiformes > Anostomidae > Megaleporinus > Megaleporinus macrocephalus. The sequence continues at coordinate 43,460,395 of CM038709.1, forward strand.
AGGACTGACCTGGAGATAAAAATATATATGTCCCCTCAGATTTCCTCTTGGAAGACTAATATGGGCTAATACTGACATCACAGTTCTTCTGGAATAACAAGCTGATAATCTGTGGGTCTCCAGGATTTGAACCCACGGCCTCCTGATGATGGATGTTGTGGAAAACAATGATATTCTGTTATACTGTTTAGATTTTTGCAAACTGACGACTCGCTCAACCAATCAGTTGAGTTGGAACTTTAGCCTGGTGTCAACCACGCTGACCAGGCATCGACGTAATCAATTAGAAATAAACACTGATTAGTATAACGTGCATTGATGCATTGCAAAGATGGCCGCATCCACTGAAAGCATGGATTTATCTGGAGCGCGAGCTGCAGCTACAAACAATCACTGACGTTCATCTAAAGTTGTGGGAGTGTTTCACACAGAAACACAACAGTGTGGTGCTCTGTCAGCTCTGCACAGTGGAGATGATCACAACAGTACAACTGCTCTACACGAGACCTTGAAGATCAAACATCCCGTAGAGCTTCATCAACACAGCAGCAGGACAGCACCTGTTTACCTGTTTATCTTATCTTATACACGTGTATCGTGTTTCTTTCAGTAGACTGTTGAAAAGTCGCATTGATAACTGTATCTTAATCGTCCAGTGTAGAACCTAAGACTGTTCTCGAGCTTTAAAACACATGTAGCTGCTTCTTAAACGACTCTCTGTCAAAATATACAGTCCACAAACTGTCCGAGTTCTTGTGCGTCAGGCGTGTAGGCTACGTGACATTTGTGTCTCTAGACTTTTAGTCTTTAACTGTTTACCCTTTAATACGTTAAATCTAGAATAGCCATACATTTTCCTCGTGCTTCTGAGCCCCCTCTGCACAAAATCATCCATTGGTTACAAATCTATAACAAAATAATAAAAATAAATAAATACAAATTTTAATTCCTAACACACTCACATTAGAGTAATCTAAAAAAGAGTCGTTAGATTAATCGATTGCGAAATTAATCATTAGGTTAAGTATTTCACACATACAAGAAATATGTCTTGGTGAGGCACACATGTATGACATGTAACAAGAACAATATTACATAAAGAGAAACGCACAAGAAGATACAATAAATAGAATAAGAATAATAAGAGTAATAAAGAGCCAGGAAAGGTGCTAATGAGCGTGACGATGTTTTGTTGAACAGATTAAAATCTGTGCTAATATGTGTACAGATATTCTACACGTAGAGTAGACGTATATTATGAGAGCTGTTATTTACAGAATCTGTACAGCTGTGCTAATAAGCATTATGTTGTAAAGGAGTTCCTGTAATACAGTGAGATTCAGTTCAGGTTTGAGTTTGAAGTGCAGGGTGACCACTCTAGGAAATGAGAGTAGCAGCTCTGCGGAAAAAGCTGTTAGCATGTCTGATTGTGCTGGTCTTGATGGTCCTGAGTCTTCTGCTAGAGGGAAGTGTCTGGAAGATAGGCTGTCCAGGATGAGAAATGCTAGCTACGGGTATTTGAGCAAAATATTCTGAGGCGGTGAAACTCTTCGCTGTTGCAAATTGCTTCAGAACATTGTTTACATCACTTTCCAGGTGTAGCAGCCTTAATAAGTAATAAACAGAAACAAAACTTAGGTTATGGGTAACTACTGTGTGTGTGTGTGGGTGTGTGTGTGTGGGTGGGTATTGTATGAGTTGTAGTCCTGTGAGCAACGTCTGCCTTGCCTGAGCTCTACATCATTAACCTTTTCACCTCTTGACCCGCGCAGCTGAGCTGGGAGACTGTGACCCTGCTGAGCACGGCCTTGACCTGGTGTCGGAGTTCCGCTTCGTGCCGGAGCAGACGGAGGACATGGAGCTGGCCGTCTACAACGCCTGGAAGGAGTGCAGGTATGTGTGCCCGAGTTCAGGCTGTGAAACATCCGCTCGGTGCTTAAATCAGGGCTTCAGCAGAGGAAATGGAAATCAGAAGCAGGTGCTGGGAGTGCGTGGATGTCATATACAGGGTATCAGCCGGGATTACGGCCGTATCTCCCCGCCCGCTCTGCTGCTCCGCTGTTACTCTGCTCCGCTGTACTGTATATATATATGTGTGTATATATATATATATATATATATATATATATATATATATATATATATTATTGCATTGATTCAAAGTCAGAGTTAACATCTAACAATTAATTTTAGACTTAACTGACTTGGACTTCAGACTGAATCCTTTTCTTTTGAGTGACCCTTCCTTATTTTATTCAAACAAATGATTGAACATTCCTTTTTGTCACTCCCAAACAAAGGTGTCAAAAGTATTCACACCCTTTACTCCGGTAGAAGTATAGATACTGGGGTTTAAAAAATACAACTGAAGCTTTTTACTCCAGTAAAAGTGTAAAAGTACTGCTTTCAAAACTACTTAAAGTATAAAAGTAATGTAAGAAAAAAAATGCTATTAAGGACAAAAGCTTAGGCCGCACCACAGGGGTCTATAGTGCACTAGCCCACCTCCCAAAAACCCTATTCTTCTAAAAGCCTTAATGACTTTAATGTTATATTAAAATGTTGATAAATTTGTGATGCGCTAGGCTTCCTGTTTCAGCCGCATATACGCCCATTGAACATGAATGTAGTTTAGTACAATGTAAATATATTAAAGAAGCATATCTGTTACTACTGAGCATTAACATGTGTTTCATGGAGCGGAGTAGTGTTCTACGTTCTAATCGTAGTTCTACATTCTACACTTGTATAGTTTCTGTGGTTTCTGTGTCGTATAGGGGTCAGTCTCCTGCACAGGCCGAGATAAACTACCTGAACAAGGCCAAGTGGCTGGAGATGTATGGGGTGGACATGCATATGGTCAAGGTAAGAACATAATTTACGAACATTTGTAAACTGCTTCTGTTCAAAAGTTTGAAACAACAGTTCTAGGTGAATTACTGAAACTCAGTAGGCTGCAGATCACTGTAAAACTGTTGGTGGTTCTAATAGGGCCAAGAAAGCCATATGGGAGAAGGATACAGTCCTGTATTGTTCTTGCTTTCTATTTGTTTTGATGGTGGTGGTGGTGGGGGGGGTGCAGGGTTGGCTGGATGGTGTGGTAGTGTGTTTGTAGGATTGTTTTTCATCTAGACTTGTGTCCACTGAAACGTGGATAGCGAAACTTCAGAAGATGTTTTTCATATATACGTATATCCAGCGATTCACTTTATTCCTCTGTGTCTCCCTCCAGGCCCGAGACGGAAATGAGTACAGTTTAGGATTGACCCCCACCGGAGTGCTTGTGTTTGAGGGGGAAACCAAGATCGGCCTGTTCTTCTGGTAAGATGTTCTGCCTCAAACCATAAAAGCTCTGTGGTACCGAATGGTTTACCATGTGTTTGCTATGTGACTCTATGGATGTGTCTCAAATCCGAGTGAGTGTGTAAGTAGGCTGTCTAGGTAGCAGCTGTGTAAGTAGCAGTGTTCTCTCTTCATCTCTCCTCATAAAACAGATTACTGAGATGCTCTAGTTAGAGAGAGACTGCGGCACGGCTTGTTCCCGCCCACTGCAGCACGCGACCAGTGGTTTAACTGGTTGCATATAAGCTATCGGCCAGCATCCAAAACAATAGCCTAACTCTGCTAGCATTAAAGCTAATACTTCCAATATAAACCTGCTAAATGGTCAGAGACTCGTTACAGAGTTGATAATAAAATACTGTTTTGTGTGATTATATGAAGAGAAACACATTAAAACTCCAGAGAGAATCAAAATAACTCACATTTTAAAACCACTTCACTCGTAGATTAGCCTGCGTTGCATTATGGGATTGCCTTAGCGGCTGAGGAAGAGTTCAATGCTTCCTTAACCCTACTGTTATGTTACGGGCCAATTTGACCCCTTTCCACTTTAAGTTGTCTTAAATACTCTCTACCCACCCTGAAGAAAATGTTTATTAGATACTTGTTAAAATGGAATATACCATATGTTTTCATAATTTGTTTCAATCTGTTTTTTATATAATAGGAGAGTTAAAATCAGGTCTAAATAAGGTTTCTCAGTAGACAGCATGTTTAAGGTATGTAAGAATTGGGACAGTCTACATGTCAGGAGAGCATACTATGATGTAAAATGCTGCCTATGTAGGAGATCAGTAGGTTTTGAGACCGACTCTGTGTTTACATGTATAAGGACAAGTGTTTAACTGCAGAAATGATGTTTCTGGCTTTCTGTGGTGAAGCTTTCTGTCTGAGTTTGTTTGTTTATCTCCGCAGGCCCAAGATCACCCGACTGGACTTCAAGAAGAGCAAGCTGACCCTGGTGGTGGTGGAGGACGACGAACAGGTAACGTAAAGCAAGGGCGTAGATTTGCTCTAGACATTGTATCTATGTATCTACCCCGCCACGCCCCAACCCCCATGTTGCCTGTTGTTGTGTTTTATTTTTATTTATTTATTTATTTTAATATTTGTTCCATGATTAAACGATAAAGGAGTGACATTATACAAATTCTATTCTACGTGCCTTTCAACTACTCAGGATTTAGTTCATGAATTATACAATGTTAAATTCGTGTTAAATTGATGACTGACAAAGTAGTAGTTTAGACTTCAGTGCAAATACATCTCATACATCAGCAATAATAAAAGTAGAAGAAGCTGCATAATCTCAACAAACCCAATAATGTAACAGTCACAGAACAAACAATCTCTCTCAGTGTGTCAAAGAAAGCCCAGCTAACAAAAACAGGTCTCATACATCAGGGTTAATACAATAAGCACTGTGTAACCTGGTGCTGTTGTCCACAAAAGCCAAAGTAACAATCCCAGAAAACAATGTTTATTTTTCTTAATGTACTAATGTCGTAACATTGCTAATACATTAGCATTAATAAAAGTATGAACACTACCTGTTATTCATAGCTACAGACGACGTTAGCCTGCTGTATGCTGAGCGCCAAAGCTGAGCGCTGCCATTAACGTTATTATGATGAACTAATTTCATCAGTGAACTAGACTTTAAGGGCTGCCATCCTCACTCGCTTTTCACGCCCATGTGTTTCCCATGTTCACCTGAGTCTTGCACAGTGAGTCTCAAATGACTGGAAAGCTTTCTTTCAGTTTTGAAACTGCTAACAACCAAACGTAACTACAGAGTCTCACGTGACAGCAGGGAAAGACACAGCCAATCACACTGGCCGTTTGTGTTACGGGGAGTAGAGAACGTGATTTAACCCTTTCTACACCTCTAGGTTAATGAGATGTTGACCGATGGTTTTTTTTTTTGGAGGGGATTAAATTACTGGTGGGGACGCGTCCCTTCAGTCCATGCTAATTCTACAACCTTGTAAAGGCAACCCGTACGCCTGCAGTCTCTCACTTCACAGTCAGTTGGTTAGGCTTGTGGGCACGGTATGCTAACCAGAAAATCACTAAACCATAGTTTGATAGTTTGATAGATAGATAGACTGTTATTCTGATAGACTGTTATTCTGATAGACTGTTATTCTGATAGATAGATAGATAGATAGATAGATAGATAGATAGATAGATAGATAGATAGATAGATAGATAGATAGATAGAAATACTGTTATATAGATAGATAGAAATACTGTTATATAGATAGATAGATAAAATACTGTTATTCTGATATATGGACTGTTATTCTGTTAGATAGATAGATAGTAATACTGTTATATAGATAGATAGAAATACTGTTATATAGATAGATAGAAATACTGTTATATAGATAGATAGAAATACTGTTATATAGATAGATAGAAATACTGTTATTCTGATATATGGACTGTTATTCTGTTAGATAGATAGATAGTAATACTGTTATTCTGAGTTAGATAGATAGAAATACTGTTATATCGATAGATAGACTTATTCTGATAGACTGTTATTCTGATAGATAGATAGATAGATAGATAGATAGATAGATAGATAGATGGACTGTTATTCTGATAGATAGATAGTAATACTGTTATTCTGAGTTAGATAGATAGAAATACTGTTATATCGATAGATAGACTTATTCTGATAGACTGTTATTCTGATGGATAGATAGATAGATAGATAGATAGATAGATAGATAGATAGATAGATAGACTGTTATTCAGATAGATAGATAGATAGATAGATAGATAGATGGACTGTTATTCTGATAGATAGATAGTAATACTGTTACTCTGAGTTAGATAGATAGAAATACTGTTATATAGATAGATAGACTGAGAGGGATAGATAAATAGATAGAAATACTGTTAGATAGATAGATAGATAGAAATATTGTTATTCTGAGTTAGATAGAAATACTGTTATATAGATAGATAGACTGAGAGGGATAGATAAATAGATAGAAATACTGTTAGATAGATAGATAGATAGAAATATTGTTATTCTGAGTTAGATAGAAATACTGTTATATAGATAGATAGATAGAAATACTGTTATAGATAGATAGATAGATAGATAGAAATACTGTTATTCTGAGAGATAGAAATACTGTTATTCTGATAGATAGATAGATAGATAGATAGACTGTTATTCTGATAGATAGATAGACTGTTATTCTGATAGATAGATAGATAGATAGATAGACTGTTATTCTGATAGATAGATAGATAGATAGATAGATAGATAGATAGATAGATAGATAGAATGTTATTCTGATAGATAGATAGATAGATAGATAGATAGATAGACTGTTATTCTGATAGATAGATAGACTGTTATTCTGATAGATAGACAGATATACTGTTATTCAGATAGATAGATAGATAGACTGTTATTCTGATAGTTAGATAGATAGATAGACTGTTATTCTGATAGATAGACAGATATACTGTTATTCAGATAGATAGATAGATAGATAGATATACTGTTATTCTGATAGACAGATATACTGTTATTCAGATAGATAGATAGATAGATAGATAGAAATACTGTTATTCTGAGAGATAGATAGACTGTTATTCTGATAGACAGATATACTGTTATTCAGATAGATAGATAGATAGATAGAAATACTGTTATTCTGAGAGATAGATAGACTGTTATTCTGATAGATAGATAGATAGATAGATAGATAGACTGTTATTCTGATAGATAGATAGACTGTTATTCTGATAGATAGACAGATATACTGTTATTCAGATAGATAGATAGATAGATAGACTGTTATTCTGATAGACAGATATACTGTTATTCAGATAGATAGATAGATAGATAGATAGATAGATAGAAATACTGTTATTCTGAGAGATAGATAGACTGTTATTCTGATAGACAGATATACTGTTATTCAGATAGATAGATAGATAGATAGATAGATAGATAGATAGATAGATAGATAGAAATACTGTTATTCTGAGATAGATAGATAGAACAAACTGTGATACTGTCACACCTTTGAAATGGTGTTAATGACACAACCCAAAACGTTTGGACTGGCTAGTACTGCCTTTCACAATCCTAGCTCTTACACACCGCTGCACCTTATTGCCTGACTTGCCTTTACATCACAGCCTGCTGTATTCTGCCCAAGCCTGTGTTTTATGTAATTCATCATGGCCTGTTTTACTCTCCGTCATGATGAAATACGCTCCAGCTTTAAAGGGTCTTCAGGGCTTCCTGTGCTGCTGTTGCCCCTCAGTAGAAGTGTCTTTTTTACCCTACACGAGGGATTTTCCTGCTATTTTCCAGATGTGCTTCACCCTTTTGTCCTTGAATGATTAAATACTTCTTATACTTTATTACATGTATTCAGAGGTCAGAATAAAAAAAAAAAAAAAAATATATATATATATATATATGGTTCTGTATTGGATTAATGTCTTCTGTCACAGTTTTGTAATAAAAAAATTTAATTTAGAGAAAAAATAATAATAAACCCTTGATTCTTTTCATCCAGCGGAAGTAATAATACGTCCTCTTCTACTAACAATCATACATTTCTAAATATTATACTTGTTTTTTTTCTTTTATTTCTCCCTGAAAAAGAAATTTTAGACCACTGACAGAATTTTAACACCGCTAGTCGTGAGTGGAGTGAAGCTGTTGGCTCCTCTCCAGCAAGAGTTAATAAACTCCGGCCCTCCCTCAGGCATGCATGGCATCTGGAGCTCTTCACACTCTATAAAGCTCTGGAGCTGCTAATATAGAGATCAGTCATCACCGGACAGGTCCTGAAACAGCCTGTATTAAACCAGTGCTCTATATCATCTATGAATACTGATTTCTAGAACCTTAGCAGTATCGATAAAGAGCAAAAACCTAATGAGCTATATGTTGATTGTGAGATGCTCCAGATTAAAGTTTGAATTTTAAAACTGACAGTAAGTTTTAGTAAGTCCTGTACTTTAGGTGTCTGGCATGATGCTCTTAGGTATGTAGTTGGCTTTAGTTTATCAAACTGATATATGTGTTAGTTTTATAGTTCCTACTACTTGCTGGTCCACCTTCTGGATGTAAAGTCAGAGACAGTAGCTCATCTGCTGCTGCACAGTTTGTGTTCCTCTAGTTCTTCATCAGTGGACACAGGACGCCGCCCACAGGACCACACACACACCAACGCCATGTCAGTGTCTTTGCATGGGAGAATGACCCACCTCCCTAATAGTACCTGCTCTGTGGTGGTCCTGTGGGGGTCCTGATCATTAAAGAACAGAGTAATAAAGTATACAGAGAATCAGATGAACTACAGTCTGTAAGTGTAGCTCCTATATGGTCAGTGTACATACTAGAGATGGACCGATCAGCATGTACACTTTGAGGCCCATTCCAATCACCGATCACCTTTCAGCGCGATTGGCCGATAGCAGATACCGATAGAGGGCGGGGCATACGCCACGGCAGGGCTACATGTAGTTATTAGTGCAAGCAAGTCATTACACATGGTCTACACTGGTTTATTACCATTTTTAACAAGCTCATATGAAACAGTATAATATTTTGAACTAAATGAACAGTAAATAAACAAAGTACATCAAACAAATATCCCCAATATTGCAGTCATTACATTTAGACCCTTAAATTAAAACTAAAAAAGCTAATTAAATAAATACAGTGAAAACTGCAGTCATTAAACTCAGACTCTGTCATTTTAAATAAAACCTGCAATTATTAAATCATTAATTGTTGCTGATCCTGATGTGTGTCTGATGTCCCTTTTGGTGTAATCTTAAGACGATCAGGAGAAATTAAATTATTTAGGGATTGTGAGATGTTCATTTGGTGCAGAGTAGCAGCTCTCAGAGGCACCTACATTGGATTGATTGGAATGTGATGAAGAAAGAAGAAAAGGAATGCTGTCTCAGTCACACGCGCAGGCCCTGAGCTGGGTCTTGGCCTGTGTTGCTTGTCCACAGTGCTGGAATGGGTCCGAGTAGAGCGACAGTGCATTTTATATGTTAATTAATCTGGTGAATCTAGACTGTGTTGGTCTGACTGGTATTTTCATTAGCGTGCTGCTTCTGTGTGATGGTCTGATATTGGATTTCTCTTTTTGTCTCTGCTCTGCGTGTCAGCAGTAATGATGGGCTGTTGGAATGTTACAGAACTGACAGGGCACTGCTGAGAATGCGGCTTTCTACAGACTGATTATAGAAATACGCAGAGCGCTAACATTGCCAGCAGTGCGAGCATAGTTCAGAGAAGCTCCTAATAACTTTCTTTTACGTCCAAACAGCCACGTTTAGGGTGATGGGGAAAGAAGCCACAGAGCTTTAACGTCCCACAGCTTCCACAGGATGTCACCTTCCTGCTTTTGTTTACAATTAAACTAAGATTTGTTGTTTGTTTGTTTTTAAGTACACTACTGTGGCAACATCTGAGACACCTAAGATGATAGTTTAAAAGCTTTTATCTGATCAATATGTGTATTTACACCACCAGATCTGATTAGAACAGATGTAAATAATCATACATACAATACAAAGTAACATGAATGTCTTATTGTGAGAGAAGTAGATCAGATCTTGATCCAGTTTGAAGAAGTGTAGTTCCAGATTTCTCCTGGACGCCCCAGACATTGTATGAATGTATTCAGTTCCTTCAGCAGCAAATCTTGATTTAGCTTAATGAAGTACTGAGCAGTCAAAGCAGGTATTAGATGAGAACTGATAATAATACTGGGTTGTTTCCACAAGGAGAAGCTTGGATAGGATTAATAAACACACTGACTCTATTAAATGATTAAATAATTGTGTTTTTCTCAGTAAATAAATATTTTAAATGTAATAGCGTCCCCAAGTGCTTAAAACATTTACACAGTACTGTATGTGGTCTCAGTTGTCTAAAACACTAAGTTAAATATCTTCAATATGATTAGTGATAACGACTCATATTTTGGTTGGGTGTTTTAAAATGTATCATTTTATATATGGGCTTCATTAATAGATCATCAGTAGCTATTATTAGTGATGTTGGGGAAAGTGTTCAGAGTAGGGCTGTGGAAAAGCTCTGATAACATTTTTTTTTTCTTTAGTCAATAATAAAAAAAGTAATTCAGGCTTTAAGACCAGCTGCTGCTGTTTTAACTCTGTAAATAGCTTCTGTCTGTGTTATGTGATCACCTCCCAGTTCATATTTGACAACTAGACCTTAAAAGTAGTTTGTTTTAAATTCAGCGTCTTTATTATGTCATAAATACAAACATTTCCTTATAGCCACCTACACTACCGCTCAAAAGTTTAGGATCACTTTAGAATTTCATGTCATGCAATTTTTATGCAATTCACAAACAATATTGTCCATTTCACAATTAATGTAAGTGTATCAGATGATTTTTAAAGAATAAAAATGTTTGTATTAAAGTCTATTTTTGTTTAGAGGCTTATTTTGCATATTATCAGTAATTCTCAGTCCTCTGTCTAAATCTCCTGGTACGACCACCAATCCAAGTTAAGGATGTTATTAGACTAATTGGTTGTTAGGACACTCTTGCTCAATTGTGATGCACAGCTGAAAAACATTCTACTAATAAGTGAGTGTACTCCAAGTTCAGCAGCTCTGAAAGTGGCTCTGTGCTTCTGTAGGTTTGTTCCTCTAACACCTCACTGTTCTCCCACAGGGGAAAGAGCAGGAGCACACGTTTGTCTTCCGCATGGACCACCCGAAGGCCTGCAAGCACCTGTGGAAGTGTGCCGTGGAGCACCACGCCTTCTTCCGGCTGCGCGGCCCCGTCCAGAAGGGCTCCACCCGCTCCGGATTCATCCGCATGGGCTCTCGCTTCAGATACAGGTCAGGAGGAGTTCAGTCTGGATAGATTAACATATCTGGCAGGTGATATCGGCTGATGTTGAGGAGCCTCAGATTCGTTGCTGTTGGTCATAATTGCTGACCTGATTGCTGCTGGTAGATCGTATAGGAGTAATTTGAGCACCAGCGGTTACATTCTATACAGAGAACACAGATATGTACACCTCAGTGCACGAAGTGTATATAGAATATAATATGTGCAGAATTTGGTATTTTATGTTTGTTTTTTTATGGAAAAAATTTTATAAAGTAGCAAATATAAATACATTAACAGAAATGGTATATAGTTAAGCATGTTTTCTATAAAAATACATAATGGCCCGGTTTAGAACTTTCAGTCTACCACTAAGACTGTGATACCTACAGCTGTTATGCCACGTTATACCAATTATTATGCAACAGCAAGTCAAAATCATGATTTAGTGCTGCCAAATCCTATCACCTGCATCAGGATAAAACGCTTCTAGCATGAGCAACATGTTCCAACACAGAAAAATCGTTCCACAAAGAGAAAACAAGAGAAAAGTAATTAGGAGACACTAGACCTATGCATTGACAAGAATCTGGCGATACAATATGTATCGTGATACAGCGGTCACGATTCAATATATCGTGATATATTGCGATACTGCAAGCAAAATGATATATACTTTTTTACAACACAACAATGCCAATGCTTACAATAGCATTGCACCCTTGTGCTGCTTGTTAATGTTGGAGTGGAGCTGAAAATGGATTACAACACTGCCATCTAGTGGTCAGAGGTTTAAACACAGTGCACACTGATTCACTCTCTGCCAGGAGTCTGTGTATCGATACTGTGTTTTTGAGAATCGATACAGTATCACTAAACATAATATCCTGATAGTCAATACTTTCTTACACCCCATGAGATGTCGACGAAACCTCTGTGAAGCTCCTCTCCAGACCCTGCAGTACATATAGTTTGTGGTGGCTTAGTGTTTTCATAACAGCCAGTAAAGCTCTATTCAACAAAACCAGTTGGAGTTTGTTTAACGCCTTACTAACTTTTATCAACATCATTTATCATTTATTTTGATCTCCTTTAAAAACTGATTTGGTCACAGAGTAACTTACAGGCAGACTATTGTCTGGAGAAAAACAGGTCCTGAAACCTGATGAAGGCGAGAGTAAAACCACAGCGTTGTGCAGAAAGAGCTGCTTTTGTCCAGAAGCACTGTTTTGGAATGAAGAATGGAGTGAAGGATGTCAGGCTTTATGGTGTTTGGATTCAAAGAAGAAACTATAAGACACAGTGACCTGCAGTTGAGGTGCTGTGGCAAGCTCCAGCTACAATCGCTCGCATGTATCTAACGTTGTGGGAGTGTTTCACACAGAAACACAACAGTGTGGTGCTCTGTCAGCTCTGCACAGTGGAGATGATCACAACAGTACAACTGCTACACACGAGACCTTGAAGATCAAACATCCCGTAGAGCTTCATCAACACAGCAGCAGGACAGCACCTGTTTACCTGTTTATCTTATCTTAGCAGATTATTTATAGATTATTATCATGTGTATCATGTTTCTTTCAGTAGTGTCACTTGTAAAGTCTCATTGCTAACCGTTTCTTAATTGTCCAGTGTAGAACCTAAGACTGTTCTAGATACCGCGGGAGCTTTAAAACACACGTAGCTGCTTCTCAAACGACTCTCTGTTAAAATATATATATATATATATACAGTCCACAAACTGAGTTCTTGTGTGTCAGGCGTGTAGGCTACGTGGCATTTGTGCCTCTAAAAGTCAAGTCAGAGCTGTTAATCTTTAACCATTTATAGATCATGTGCTTTTAAGAATGGCTTTCCTAACGCAAAGAATAATTCCTAACACACTCACGAGTCATTAAATTAATTGATTAAGATATTAATTGTTAGGTGCAGCCCTAGATTTGAGTCATATGTGTATTTAATTACAGTAAGTTGCTGAACTGACCACAAAATGGTTTGATTTTAAGTGTCATTCAACAAATAGCAAGGCTGTCACCTTTTATCTCAGCCTTATCCGGTTGTTTTGAAGTGAATACAAGCGAGCAAGGCTGTTGGGGCTGCGAGTTTTCTTCAGTCTCTAAGCAGTCTGCTGTAGTAGATAAACATTGTTTTGAAGCTTAAAGCAGAGCCTGAGATATAGATCAGCATCATAGACAACATAGACAGATTTAAAATTTTAACGTCAATTCTTTAGTCCTTGGTATGTCCATTCCTTGTCCTTTAGTAACAGCGTCCACTCGAACTGATATGAACCTCATTTGTTTGTGCAAAAGCCTCTGATGTGTAGATCAAATCCACTTCAGGGTGGTCCGAACACAAGCTTCAGTGGAAGAGATAAGAGGTGAGGAAAGCATCTGACCTTTTTTAAATGGGTCTTAAAATTGGGTTTGAAAGCTTAGAGACTTAGACATGCAAGGTTATGAATATTCCTCAATTTATTCTACTTGGTTTCTTTGTTTTCAAACTAATATCCCAGAATTTTAGTGTTCGTCTCAGACTTTTGGCTCCGCCTGTGCATGATATATGTCAATATTTCAGTGTCTATACATTAGTTATGACTAAACCCATCATCGACACACTGGACTGGACTGACTGCCTTGTTTCCCAGTGCAGCATTTGTTTAGACTAGGAATTAGGATATCTGTGAAAGTGGAGGTTCATCAGGGTTCAGTACTAGGGCTCATCGCAGTGTGTACTGCTGCTCAGAGGATGGCCAATAAAAACACCAGAGAACAATTAACACCGCCATACTGTTTACCCCTGAAACAGTAAGGTGGGTTTCTTCCCTGTGGAGTTGTCTTATCTCCAGCTGTCAGCCCGGTGCTTTGACACTCTCCAGTCGCTGTTTGTCTGGGGCTGCCCACTTTTTCATCTTTCTTTTTTTTCCTTTGTCTCACTTCTTTATCTCTTCTCTTGGTCTCTATGTGCTTCTGGGGTTTTATATTTTTTAAGCCACCTTTAGAATTGATTCCACTCCTGCTATTATATCTCCAGTTAGATTGCCAAAAGATACACATGCATGTATATACAAGTTAGAGTTATAACCAATAAGATGTGGGTGGCTTGATTTCATTGACCTAATTTTTATTATGCAAGTTATGAAATCACCATTATTATAGAATTAGCACCCAGTTACACCATCGCCTTGTCCTGTGTGTGTATTTAATTCATTGGTTTGTTGTGCAGTGGAAAGACCGAGTACCAGACCACAAAGGCCAACAAAGCTCGGCGGTCAGCTTCGTTCGAGAGACGTCCCAGTCGCCGCTACTCCAGGAGGACCCTGCAGAACAGAGGCGAGTGGGAATTCAAGCCCAGTCTGCTGAAATGTAGTATATCAGTATTTTATCAGATCACTGATTATTTTATTTTTCTATCCGCAGGTTCCTCCAAACCCACAGAGTAAGTACTTCTTATTATCTCCCAGATTTTAAAGCCACATGTTATAAAATGTAGCCGACACAGTGACCTCCACAGCTCAGCGGGAGGTGGTGATTTACAGCCTGCTGACCGTGAGTCATGTGTCCATTCATTCACTGAGACAGAGAGAGATAAAGAGTAAAAGAAGTGAGGAACAAAGAATAAGGAGGGAAGAAAAGAAACAGAAATAAACGAGAAAGGAAAGAGAGACTGAAAGAAAAGGAAAGGAAAAGAAAGAATGTGTAAAACGAAGAGAAAAGAAGAATGAAAGAGAGCAAGGAAGAATGAAAGAGAAGGGAAGACATAAAGGGTGTAATGAAAGGAGAAAGATGGAAAAAGAAAAGGCATAGAACAAATGAAAGAGGGGAAAAAATGAAAGAAAGAAAAGAAACAAGGGATGCAAGAGAGAAAAGGTTATAGAGCAATGGAGGGAGGAAATTAAAGCAAAGAGAGAAAGGTAAGGGGAGAATGAAGGAAAGAGAATAGTAAAAAAAGTGATGTGAGAGAGGAATAGACTGAAAAAGAATAATGTAGTAAGAACAAAAGAAAAACAAGAAAGAAGGAAAGTGAATAAAAACAAAAGAGAGAAAGATGGAAAAGGGAAATAGCAAAAAAATTTGAAAAAGTGAAAGAAGGAAGAAGAAAAGAAAGAGCAAAACAAAGAGAAAAGTCAAGAACAAAAGGAAGAAAAAGGAACGAGAGAAAATCTGAGAAAGAAAATTAAAAAAATAAAAACGTGTTTGTATTTACAGTATAAGAAACATTAGAGTTGTTTAGTTTTCATCATAAGAGATAAACATGAACACACAGTCAGCAGTAATAGAACCAGCTAACCTGCAAAGCAACTTCACTTTACATTAACTACAAACTTCAGCAGGTAAAGGAACCAGTTACTTACAGTCTGTTTGGTGGTTCCGGTTTTAACTAAATAGATTAACAAAGAAGTTTAGGCTACATTTCCTTGTTATGAGTTGTTAAGTATTAAATCATCATACTTTCAATGTAAGTCAATGTGAAGAGGTTTTATTCCAGGTGATTTTGGAGCAATTCTATTGGTCCATTCATCAAACAGCTTTCACAGAATATAAAGAGTTGCTCTAATAATAGATCCAATGATATCGATAAATGACATAATCGACATAAATATGATATGGACAGTTTTTCTTTGGACAGCAACAATATTATTTATGTATGGTGTTCCATATAGGCTGCTGCTCACCAGACACCAGATTAGTGTTCAGTTCCCCAGTAAGGGTGTGTCATATCGTATCGTACACAATAATATCGCCAACATTTTTGAATATGGTGAACGATATTATACCCTGAAATATCGTACCATATCACCCATCACTAATTATCACATCAGGTACTATTTTTACTGGTTTTAGAAAAAGAAAAATTCACACTTTTCTCATTTCCCATTATATATCTACTAGAGACAGATTTTATCTCCAGTATCATTCACTTATATAGAGATATTTGGAGTGCCTTATTTAGTATCGTGACATTCTGGATCACTGACTTCTGCTACAATCTGATGAAAATGCTTGTATTTTTTAATATCTCAGTTAGGGGTGTGCCATATCAAATCATATGCAATAATAAAATTTAATTTTCATTTTGTTGCAGTAGTGTATTCTTGAAATATATATTTTTTAAATTTAATGTTTTGTCATATCACCAAGAGTATCATTATCGCAAAAATACCATTAAACTGTAGCTTTTAAGAAATCAAGTCCTTGATTTTCGTTGCTGGTGCTCAGACTTCATATATGAACAGTCAGCAGTGTTATGTAACAGATCAGGAATTTTGGAATCGGCACGTTTAACCACAGCAGTGTTTCCGAGGTTCACGTATGTGAGTTCTATGTACCGAGCTCTCCTTAAACAATGTAAATACAGTTTTCCTCTTACCTGTAAGAGTGTCCCAGTATGGATTTGAGTGTATTTCTTTGAGCAGCTCAGTTGGGAAATATCCTTTAATACCCTAAATTGTTTGTGGTGACAACAGTGGCCTTTACGTTCCTAAGTCTTGAGCTCCTGTTGGTCATATTACAAGTTGTTATGGTTTATCCAGTGACTCAGCGAGTGCTAGAGAGCAAACCAGGACATGAAGCAGTTGAAGTGTAGATTGTTTACAGTCGGTTCTCGCGAGTGTGACTACCGCTGCTAAGCAAGCTGTCAGTGAGTCATTCATACCCAACTGTAATCCTTCTAAAACTGTTATGTCTCATATACTGAAACTGGCGGATGCCGGCTGTAAGAATGTGGCTTTGTGCTGAAGATAAGGACGATGAGTCATATTACTTCATCACAAAGCCGGCATTGTTCTTACTGCTTAGTATCCACTCAGCACTAGCTCATAAAACTTCAGTGAATGACTTCATCAGCTTGAATTAATATCATGTTAATGTTCGTCTTTCCTCTTTCTAGGACGCACAATAATGGGGTGAATCCCAGTAAAGAGACAAAGGTACGAAATTCTTTCTTTCTTTTTTATTTAAAGAGCAGCTCTTGCTCAGAGCTTTGCCTTTGTGCACAGTTGTAGTATATAAGCTGGTTCTTAAATAAGTTGCATTAAGGTTGGTTACCTTGTTTAAGGCTGGTTTCATGCATGCAGCCTCTACTAGGGGTGTGTTTAAAAAATCGATTTTTCGATATAAATCGATCTTCATTTGAATAATCCGATATCGATTCGTATAAACCCCAGAACAACCTTTAAAATGAGCATTCCAGCCCACCCCAGTCTTGCGTTATCAGCCATTGTTTTTCGCGCAACGAGATCTGGCTGGGGGCGCACATCAGTTAAGCGTGGCTGGAGCGCAAGTGAAGGCACCCCAGAACTTGAAAGCAGATGTCTGGCTACATTTTGGATTCAGAAACCATGACTGTATATAAACATGTTTTTAGTAATTGTAGGTTGAGTGTTCCTTGTACGTTTACCACATTAGTTCTCTGAAAATCTCTTTTTATATTCAAACAAAACATATTGTTGTAACTGAAATATCCCTAAATGAACCGATATTGAATCAAATTGAATCGTAAATCGAATTGAATTGGGACCTATTGAATCGGGATCGAATCGATTGGGGAAATCAGGGGTGATACCCAGACCTAGCCTCTACGATGCATGATCAACCTGGAATGTCTTGCTTTTCATTTTGGCACCCATGGTAACAAGGTTAGAGCAGAGGTGACCAGTCATGGTGCTGGAAACCTACTAGCTTGGAGAGTTCAGATCCAGCACACCTGGCGCTCATGTTTAGATGCCAGAGAAGGTATCTGTTATCTGGATCAGCTCAGATTAGGGAGAGAGCTAAACTCTGTTGGTTGGTCTCCAAGATCTGGGTACCCTGTGTTGAGACATTCACGTAGACTATGAGCAGAACAGCTGTTGACTTGTCCAGAAACCACTTGTGACACACAGGAAAACTCAACCAATTAGCTTGGAAAGAATGAAACTTAAGCAGAATTTGCGAGGTGGAACCGCCAGACCTTGTTCCAGCACATCCCATAGAACCTTGATCAGATCGAGATCTGAGGAAATAGGTGGCCAGGACAAGACTTTGGTGGCCTGTGCCCAATTAGGGTTCACATGATCCCCACACTCAGGGTTTCTCAGGAGAACAGAGCATTACATTTCCTCCTCCAAATGCTCTTATTCTCGTGGTGCAACTGGTGCCATCACCTCCTTGCATCATGCACTGCTTTGTATGAGACAAGCAAGGTCTTTCACTTGATCTCTGATAGACCAAGTCTGAAAACTGCTAAGGCTAAACAGAAGTGCAGCACAGACAGCAGCTAGACGGACTGGGATACTCAATAAGGTTCTGGTGGGTGGTCACATGTATCTGAAGCCATGCTGACTGCAGCTGCTGTAGGATGCGTGGAGGAGGATCCATAGAGCCAACAGCACCATCCAGGTGGTTCCACAGATGCTCAGTTGGGTTCAGGTCTGGGGAATTAGGAGTCCAGGGTAGTATTTGAAGTCTTGGTCAGCTCTTCCAACCAACGTTGGACGTTTCTAGTCGTGTGATGGGTCTCATTGTCTTGCTGGAAGATCCCATCCCCCTCAGAGGAGACAATCAACATGTATGGTGTATGGTGCACTGCACTGCTCATAGAAAATGTGTTATACAAGCTGCATTCTAACCATTGCAGCACAGGCCACCATAGCAGTAGCCAAACCTGACCAGGCTGTTAAATTTGTTCTACCAGTGTGCTTTGTTCTGGTCACCTCTCAAGGCAAGCCACCAGTTATCTACAGAACTGGTAAAAGGGCTAAAATGTAAAAGCCTTTAAGTGGAAAAAGTAACCGAGCGAGCTGTAACTATATGTGTGTAGACTTTGAGGGATCTGGGACGATCCATCTGTTACTATTTCACTCTTGCTGTTGCGTCATGGCACTCAATCTTGTTTTGTTTTGAATGCGTCTAAGCCTGTACCTCCACCTCTCTCCCTCACAGCCTGGCCACTCTCGGCCTCCGTGGTCTTCGGTAGCTATCAGCGGCCCGCCCTCGGCCCAGAGCTCTGTGGAAATCGAAACTCTCCCCAGGAGCCCCGGCGGCAGCCAATCAGAGAAGAGAAGGTGAGCTGCTTCGCGATCGTAATGCAATAAGACAGCTAAGCCGAGTAATCTTCCTCCCTGCTGTCACTGCAGGACTGACCGCCTTACCTGTGCTCTGATACTGCCACGCTTTCTGTGTGAAGCTTGTGGGCTCAGTGTTGGTGGTGGTGGTTGTAGGTCTGGGCGATATGGCAGAGAAATCAGTTCCTATTGACAAGCGGCGGTCTGCACAGTGTTTGAATCATTTTAAAGGAATATATATGGAATATACAAGTATTAAGATGTACTCATACATTCAAAAAGTTGTTCCAGGACTTTTAACAATAGCTGTTTTTTGGTAAAAGGGTTATTAAAGTATTATGTAAAACAGGTTAATCATGGAGAATGTATGCATTAATAATAATAATGTGGTCTATAATAGATGCAAAAGAGAATATAATAACTATCATAGTTATAGAGGCATATATAGTGTAATTAGAATTGTGCACAGTGCACTATTGATTCTGTATGTAACCTCATAATTTAATAATGAATCCCTAAAGAAGCTTTTTTGTAGAATTTTGAAATATGAATTATGTTTAAAAGTCATTAAAAGCTTATTGCGGGGGATGTATAGTCAGTATTTTCATGTTCTGAGACTCCCTAATTAACTTAAAAATAGACAACAGCTAGTTCAGCTACCTCAGCTAACCAGGTACTTGCCTACAATACATAAATCTCATAGATAAAATAAATTGTACATTTTTATTTCATTAAGTTTTAGCAAATTTTTAGCTAGTCTACTTAATCTGTATCCATAATATAGTAATGACGAATTAATCTGAGACTTTTAAGGCAAGACACAGCACTGGGCTAGCTGGCATGGTTTCGTAGGAAGACTGTAACAGAGCTGATTTGTTCTGAAAAGCTAAACAAACATCAGATAATATACCCAGTGAATCAGTGAGCTGAACACAACGGTAGGTAGCAGCTGTCTCCACTGAATTAGCTCTTAAATAAAGTGAGGCGCTCTAAAGCTCAGTAAGGAGACAGTTATCACCTGTGCTGTTGCAAGTGAATGGCTAGACTTCTCCCTTCCTCCCTGCCTAGTGAGTAACAGCACACAAATCTTGAGCAGTTGCTACACCAGATGGTGGTGTAAGTCTTTACAGCTGATATCAGAACAAAAAGCAGAACAAATGACACGTTTCTATCAAAAACACATCAAGTGTGTGTTATCAGTTTTAGTTATTTTCCTGGTTGTGTCGCCCGGGCCTAGGTGTTGTGGTGTTCTTATGCTTGTGTTGTGACTCTGCGAGGTTGTTGTTGGGGGACGGGGTTGTGCTTGTTTCTGGCTTGTGCTGAGAGCAATTTTCTTTAGCTTTGATATGGAACAGACAGCGACTACTGGTCTGGAGGAGGTCCTGCTGTTCTGGCTGGTCTCTCTTCTCTCTCTCTCTCTCTCTCTCTCTCTCTCTCTCTCTCTCTCTGAGATTCTCTATTTTCTTTCATTCCCTTTTTCTCCTAAGGCTGTTTTTGGATTATGGTGCTATGAAGAGTGCTGCATTAAGCTTTCTGAAATATTAAAAAGTAAAGTAGTTACACTGCTGTATCAGTATGTGACTGTGGAGAGAGTGTTTCTCTTATAAGTGTTTGATCTTTTTGAAAATAAGAAAGAATATCATGTTCTTTTTTAACTTGTTTGTTCTAGTCTGATGTTCTGATACCCAAACGGCCTTTTCTAAAGGTGAGGTATGTACTCTTCAGTTATGAAGCCTGCTGGGATGCCGCCGCCAATCAGTTTTTTGATTCTTTGGGTGGGCTCTCGTGATTTGGTTCTCTTCTAGCTGGGTATATCTGCTTTTACAGCCCTCGCTTGGTGCACTTTGAAATCTGTTCAATCAGTGGTTGTGGTGAATTCGCTCGATGTTGAGAATCATTTAAGAAAAATCGTGGGGCTTTGATTTGTGCCACTTTCTTGCAAGCTTTGGACTCCAATCTAATCAGAGTCCTCTTTTTACCTCTCTTTCAACTTCTCTGTTAAAAAACTGGTACATGCTCACTTACAACTGCCTCCTGTAGTGTGGTAGCTTGACAAATAGTCTATAATAGCTCTTTACACAGCAAGCATCTCTTGGCTGTCCAAAGAAAGACAAGTGTCTCCAAAACGGCAACATTACAGGACATTTTTTACTTCTAATGTAAGTCAATGGAACCAGAATTCTTGGAGCATTTCTACTGGTCCATTCATCATAAAATCTTCATACCGTATCATGTAGAGATGGAAGGATCGATCGGCTATGTATCGGTATTGGCTGACTTCTAATCAAACTATTAGCTATCGCTGCCGTTAAACAAACAAGCCTAATTTCTGTATTTCCAGCTAGCTTTTTCATCCATTAAGATAAGCCCTCCGGGAAACCCCCTCCAGTCAGGTGCCTGCAATTCCTATCTGAACTGGTGGAAATAAATACCCTTTCAGTTTCGACAGACTGTCTAAAGCAGCGTCGTCGCGAGAACAGTTTATGGCGTTCACTGCATGTGCTGATAGAAAACATGTCGTCCGTCTGGCAGTTTCAAACATGTTTCAAAACTTGCTTGTGCTAATAATTGCGCGTAGCCTGCTGCGGCATATAGCCCCGCCCTCGATTGGTACCGGCTATTGGCTGATCAGGCTGGAAAGGTGATCGGCAATCGGAATCCGCCTCAAAAACGCTGATTGGTCCATCTCCAGTAGTATGCATACAAATATAAATCAACAAAAATGGACATGCATGGTTTTCTTTGGACAGCGACGATATACATACATACATAACTTCACAGGTTCATTATTAGGGGTTGCCCCATTGACGGTCCGACAGATAAGTAGCTGATATTCAGCATTTATCTGACACAGCCTCAGTCGAGTAAGCACACTTTCACAGCTTGCAGTAACATACATAACGTTATAGGGTCGGTATTAGTCCAGCTTTAGGTTTGATATTAGAAAGCCTTTTAAAAACGCTTGTCTGTTCATATGGAATACAGGCAAAGAACCGCCACTGACTACTAGGACTGTATAGTCCAGGGGTGTTCAAACTGGTCCTCAGGATCCCCCTGACAGTCCACATTTTAGCTCTAACCTAACTTAAGGTTCTAGAACGTTCTTCCATTCACAGTTCTAGAAGGTTCCCAAGTACACACTTACAGGATGTTCCTCCAGACACATGCACACTTTATTTATTGTTGTCGAATATCTGCTTGTTAAGTTTAAGGTCCAAACGCTTCTTCAGATTCCAGAGTCGAATGGCAAAAGGAACTTGTGAACCTGTTCACGATCACTAGAATGATCTAGAATGGTGCACCAACTGTTGCTCTAGAACGTTATCCATTCACACAGTTCTAGATCGTTTCAACATGCATCGTTGTAGAATATTTTCCCCAATGACTTCACTTCTAGATGGTACTAGAATGATGCACCAACTGTTGCTCTAGAACGTTATCCATTCACACAGTTCTAGATCGTTTCAACATGCACCGTTGTGGCTCCCCAGACAGTCCACAGTGTGGAGCTGTGGAGATAAGCTTTAACACTTTCAGCCACTTCAGCTTTGTGCCAGGTCATGGCCAGAGCTGGTCATCTTCATTCTGTAGAAGTTCTTATTTACTATCCAGCTCTGCCTCATTTCCTCTAGAATCCTTCCTCCTATGAACGTAGCCTCTCCTCCCGCCTGCTCTCTCCAGCTACTCCCCCAGCTGTCTGGCATTCCAATCTTCTTCTTCTCCTCCTCCTCCTAGCTACACTGCCCTAACTCCTCCAAAACCCCTCCCACCCAGGCCTCCCTCCTGCGCCCCAGCAGCGTGACTGTTTGGCTCCGCCCTCCTCACCCTGGACCCCACCCACCCACATCACATTCCACAGATCAGGAGGAGGCCACGTGCTCCGACCGGAGCTGGAGTGAAGCTACCTGAGCTTGAGCGTTCACTTACACTAATCTAACCATAGAAACTGCTTCTGCCTCCTGCCATCACTGAAACTGTCCAGAGCGAGGCAGCTGGAGTGGAGAAGATAATGACCAGTGGCTCGCAGACAGCCGGGGAGTGCTGCCTGCTGTCAGGAGACGCCTCACTGTTACTGTTGCTGCTTTTTGTCTGCCTGAAGAATTGACCGGTCCATTACTCAGCTGCTTCTTCAACGTCAAAGATGTACTCGCTGTGTTTTTAGTATTAATATGCTTCTTTCTGTCTTGTATGAAGGTAGTATTGGAAAACCCAGAGGACAAGACTCAACATTCTCCATCAACCCATGTGTACGTCGTCACAATCCAAAGAAAAACATGTATCTCCATATCAACCTCATTCGAACACCAAGTTTGGACCAATAGCCTCCAAAATAGCTTGGAAAAAAAATCTGCTTCCATTGACTTGCATCAAAAGTAAAGACAGTTCTGGTCCTCGGGTGTAAAGTTGGCATTTTGGGGATACTAGTTTTTCATTGGACAGCGACGGTATGTGCCTGTATGTGATTGTTTCTGGAATGTTCTCACCATGTTCTTGAGTGTTTTTTCTCCATTTAAACTGATACCATTGGCTTGCCACTTATTCTGGAACAGTATAGATCCCACCAAACACCAACAAACCCAAACACTGGCTGTGTGTGCCGTACCTGACTATGGTTGTTAAGAGCATCCTCCACTGCTCACCCTGTTCTAGAATTTGTCCCCTCATTCACACTACGTTAGTATGTCCTGTCTGTTCTTACTCTGGAACGTCATTAATCCTGGAGCCCACTGACCCAAGGTTCTTCAACAAACACCAATAAACCTGACACAAGGTCATCGTGCCATACCTGTGTATGATTGTTGATATTGTTCTGCTGTTCAAAACAGGTTAAATTGCTAATTAAGAGGTTTCAAAGTTGTTTGAGGTGAAAATCTCTGGACTGCTCAAGTTGGGTCATTTTATTTAGAACACTGTGGTGGTGGGAACCAGACATCTAGAATGTTTAGTGCCTCTGAAAGCATCACAGAAGAATAATACATGAAATGGATACAGATATGTTGACTGACTCCTGAGACAAAAACTGTAGAATTAGCATGTATGGAAGTGACGTGTTCCCACCAATATCCAGCGATTATTGAGTTGTCCCCCCTAATAACTTGATCCACTCCAAAAACAAAAGATGTGTCAACCTAGGGGTGCAGAAAGGGTTAAATCACATTCTCGCTACTCGAGTCCTACTTGCCTTAACACATATAGCCAGTGTGATTGGCTGTGCTGCTGTCATGTGAGACTCTGTAGCTACGTTTGTTGTTAGCAGCGGCACACTTGGAAGGAAAGCTTTCCAGTCATATAA
Source organism: Megaleporinus macrocephalus (assembly GCA_021613375.1). Lineage (NCBI taxonomy): Eukaryota > Metazoa > Chordata > Actinopteri > Characiformes > Anostomidae > Megaleporinus > Megaleporinus macrocephalus. The sequence continues at coordinate 43,484,954 of CM038709.1, forward strand.
GACTCACTATGCAAGACTCAGGTGCAGCGTGAAAGACACATGGGGGTCAAAAGCGAGTGAGGATGACAGCAAAACAGAAGGAGGTGAACATAAGAAGCTATTTTTCAAAGAAACGTGTGAGTCACTTAAAATCGAGTTTGCTGTTGAAATGAGACCACCATAATAGGGTTAATGGCGATGCTAGGCTTTGGTGCACAGCAAACAGCAGGCTAACATCGTCTGTAGCTGTGAATAACATGGTTTGGAAATAAACTGCACAACAAACTGCCAACCGTCAGTTAATTTAACGTATATAATTCATGAAGTAAATTATTCTGAATAGTTTAAAAGCAGTGGATACATACGTCCCCATCAATGTCAAGAGCTAATCTACGCCCTTACCTGAGACACTGTTTTACGAGTGTTCTGAGATTCAGTTTTGGTGGACAGGCTATTTTCTTTTTATTTTATAACTTATTCATGGCTGATGGGGTTTCATGCAAGTCAAAATAGAAACCTTGTGAGACAAGAGAGTCTATTTTCTTCTGTTTTACCACGGCTACCGTTACCACTCCATATAAACAGTCAGAGGACACTGCTGGTTTTCATAATAAATAGAAAGTCTATATTTGTGTTGTGGACATGGTGACCCCTGGTTCCAATCACCACCACTGTAAAGAAACCAGACTCTGCAATGACTCACAACCACTACTTCACAAACCACTCTGAATGGCTTTATTTGCATCTTATGCCTGGTTTACACTATATGACTTTTGGAGTGGTCAGGTCTTTGTACCTGATCAACGACACGGGGTCTTGAATTACACGATTTTCACCCTGGGGAACCGCCAACTCATCTGGCTGCTGTACAAAAACACGAGATCTAAACTCTTGTGAGAACTAAACGCATCTGAGAACTAGCGACCCCAGTAGAGCAAACATCATTCCCAAACAGACGTCAGTAAACAGGCAGTACAAGTTGTTACTGCGCTGATTTGCTTTGATTAAAGAATAAAGAGAAAGAACGAATATGGATGAGAAGACGGGTAAAGGCTCTCTTAGCCATTGTTTACTGTTGGTGTTTGAGATTGCGTCAACGGTGACGCGGTTCTCTCTCTATGCGATCGGATTGGCTGTAGCTAGATGCTGCTGTTGTAGATATTAAACATGCTTAGACGTTTGCCGGGCATCTGCGATTAGTCAGCGACCACTTGGTGGTGGCTTGGTCAGCGTCTTTCAGCAGTTTATGCGTCCCGACTGAGCGAGTGCCAAGTGATCGCCGATTCACCTCCAATCAGAGGGTTTTATCAGCGATCAACAAAAACAGTTGGCGACTGAACATCAGGCTAAAGTCGTGTAGCGTGAACTAGACATCAGTGACAAATTTAGTCTGGAATGTTGAAAAATTGGTGGAGGTCCGCTTCAGGTTTTGGTTACAGTCCTAAAGAGCAGAAACATATGGTTTTCACACAGAACGGTCTGCTTTGATCTTAAATCTAATTGGTTGTTACTATTCATACACTTACCCCCTCCCAACTCTGTCTAACCAAACTACTCTATACTTGTTATTTGTACTCTTTCAGTCTTTCAGTATATTTTACTGTGGCACAGATAAAACATACTGTGCTTGAAGAAACACCATTTATTGGTTGGAGAAGTTCAAATTTAAATGGTTTCAAAGTCATTGAAGCATGTAATCATCTCAGTGATGATGCCGCTCGCTCAGTCTACTGGCCCACATTCACTCAGAAACTAAAGAAATTCTTTGTTGATACTGCCAGAACACTAGTGATTTATGTGGAACTTAACATCATTTAAATGTAATGCTTCTCTTAATTAAACTCTTCTAAAAGAGGACATTCTGAGCCTGTTAGGGTCTCCTCCGTTTACAGCTCCAGTCCTGTGAATGTAGGGAATAAGAGGATGTAAATGCTGAGGAGGACGTATCCAGTTTGAGCTGAAAATGATTATATTTAAGATTTCTGACCTGATAAGATAGGGACTGCACAAGAATGCTTTTGTTGGTGTCAGTCCAGGCCAGAACTTTTCACATTCCTTTACAGCCTATTATATTACTGCTGCGTGGAAGTATGTGTGTGGTCTTTGATTTTAAATGAGCCGTAGAGGAATGTGTGGGTGGTCAGTCATGTCCGATAGCAACCGCACTGTTTTTCATGTTTCTGTGGTCGACGTTGAGAAGTGTGGTTAGTTTGGTGCCAGTGTGGCTTTTGATGGAGACGAGCAAGATCAGAATATTCCTTTGAACAGCTGTACTTCATATAGTAGTGGGAATTTGTTTTAATGGAACACAGCTTGTAAGTGTTTTGGGAATTTGGTGAACCAGTGCTCTCGCAGTATACATGTAACAACAGTGTGATGGTATCTTGTGGTTGGTCGGTCTACACCCAACCAATCAGACCAACTGCCGTTATACCATCACTGTTTTCTTCACTGTGGCACAAATAAAGCATAGTGTGATTGATTAAACAATATTTATTGGTTGGAGAACTTCAAATATAAATGGTGTGGCTGTCTACAGTCAGGTCTACACTCAAACAATCAGACCAGTCACAACAACAGTGTGATGGTATGTTGTGGTTGGTCTGATTGTTTGAGTGTAGACTAGGTTTTTGTACAGTATGGGTTGGTTACCCTTTCAGGGGTTGAGCCAAACAATGGACCACATTACTTTCTGAATCGGGATTAGTAGGAACTAGAGTTTAGTGCCTGCCTGGGGAAACCTAGTCCTAGTCTACATCTCTGAAGGTCTTTAAACACCTGCTCGCCCAACGTTTTTATCTGAAATCAAGTGTATTATTAAAATTTGTTTATTTTTACTGCAATAACAGCTTCTATTTCTATGGAAATGGTTTAAACTCAATGTTGAAACATTGGTATGAGGATTTGATTGCATTCAGTCAAAAGACCATCAGTGAGGTTGATGTTGGATGATTAGTTTTTTGATTGCTCCAACCCAGCCCAAAGGTATGGAGTGCCATAGCTCCACACAACACACTGCTCCACAGCCCAAGGGGGGGCTTTATAGCCCTTGTAGTATTAGGCATTGTGTATTGACCAGCCTAGTTTTGGAAGCAATTTCCTAAACTTTTTAGGCACTTGGGGACATTTTTTCCAAACAGGGAGTTTTTATTTGCTCAGCAAAACATTTTGTTTTATTAAATATTCAAATATTGGCTTCTTCTTCTATAAACAACCCAGTATTATTTACAGTTCTCATCTAATACCTGCTTTGACTGCTCAGTACTTCATTAAGCTAAATCAAGATTGCTGCTGAAGGAACTGAACACATTCATACAATGTTTGGGGCGTCCAGGAGAAATCTGGATCTACACTTTGTTCTTCAAGCTGGATCAAGATCTGATCTACTTCTCTCACAATAAGATACTCATGTTACTTTGTATTGTATGTATGATTATTTACATCTGTTCTAATCATATCTGGTGGTGAACATAAACTTATTGATCAGATAAAGGCTTTTAAACTATCAACTTCTACACTGTGGTGTAAGTCACATGCTTTCAATCTTTGAACCTCTGGGTGTAGTGTTGTGTTGACATACTGATGCTGATTATTTGCCGGGTTAGTTTGTTGTCAGATAGCTGTGTAGCTGTTGGAATCTTAGACAGTATTAATGGTGGCCTAACTGTCAACAGCGGCCAGAACCCTAAAACCTGAAGGAGACTGAATAATACGGTAGTCACAGCGTAGATAATAACCTGTATCAGATAATATTAATGGAATATTTTGTTTATTTATTATAAGTACATATCACATTCACAGTTCTGTTCTTTCTTACTAGCTTAATTAGTTTTACAGCCAAATTAAAGTCAAAAGAATGCCTTGTCAAAAGAATTAAGGGGTGTGTGAAATATATCGTCTACAATAATATCTGATTTGCCATGTTAACGTTACGAGAGCTGGAGTTATCGAATACGCTACTGACTGGGGAAACAAACAACAACAATCAGAACGTCTTGACTCCATGCCCTCACTACTTCATGCTTTAGTACAGGCTGCTGTGTGTGCACATTGAGAGTGCCCATACTGTGTGCCAGCATAGACTAAAGCTAGCATAGCTGCCCAAACAGCACAACTAACACTCTTGTTTGGGAAACACTCGCAAAATTGGGGTTCTTCTTAAAGTTACGTCGCTCTTAAAGTTGTTCGTAAATCACTGAGATCAAACGTTACAGGGAAACGCACCCCTGTTCCATCATCTCCGAACAAACCACCACACAGAATGTGAGGAGTATGAAGAGAGTGTGATGAGTATGAAGAGAGTGTGATGAGTATGAAGAGAGTGTGAGGAGTATGAAGAGAGTGTGAGGAGTATGAAGAGAGTGATTATGACCCCGACTAGCGGGATAAAGCGGAAAATGATGGATGGATGCATATTAATATCCTTTAAGAAGTGCAAGCTAGTAAAATATCAAACTTTTACAAACACATTTTTAAAGTCAGTCAAGTTAGGTTTATTTGTGTAGCAAACAATGCTGTCGCAAAGCAGCTTTAAAGAGTTTTGAAAACAGACAGTTACAACATATTTCCCCCAGTGAGCAAGCCAGAGGCAAACAGTGGCAAGAACACCTCCCTCAGACTGGAGGAAGAAACCTGGGGAGGAACCAAGACTCTCAATGGGAGACCCATCCTCCTCTGGTCCAACAGTATTTACAGTTTAATAAACTAAACTCCAAGGAAAAGAGTCTCTGCTTGAAATCTGGATAGCAAAGCTTTAGAAGCTGCAGAGGTAGAGGCAGTCTCTGACTGAGGCAGTCTCTGACTGAGGCAGTCTCTGACTGAGTCTTTATATAAAGAGATGAAACAGTTCCATCCTATCTCAGTGCTGGTGTTGTTTATTATAATGGTTATTAACAAAGTTATCATTATTAACTAAAAATATTGAGATATCAGTTGTTGTCAATATCACACAACCCTACCCCAGCGTCTGCTTTAGTGTTAGTGAAAGTATAATTATGATCGGTGGTGTTATTGATAGTGTTATTAGTAGTATTAGTATGAATGCAGTCTAGCGCCCCCTGTTACACCCCCAACCCAGTTTCCACATGGTTGTATGAATATAAGGCCTATGTTTAACACTTAAGTTGCCTTGAACGACTTTAACATCTGTTCTGTCATATTTAAATGACCTGTTTCAACTGTGTGTACATTTTATGACAAATAGACCAAACAAAATGACTCAAAAATACTTGGACAGAAATCTGGTTTCATTGATATGAGGTGGTTGTTGATGGAGTTAATATGTTAAACCCGCTGGGCGCGTTTGATTTAGATGAAGATGGTGCAGAAGTTTCAGAGGGAACTACTTTCCTGACTGTATGAATATAATCATCTCCATTACTGGAGTCCTGATTACACATTGCTGTATGATCTATTTGAAAGCGTGCTGTGGTCAGTATGAAGGGTCTTTGTTGGTAAATGCCGTCCGCTGGACAGCAGGTAAGTGTAACCTGGTATGTGAATCAGAGTGAAGCTGTAGAAGGTTGTGGTGCTGGTTTGGTCCTCACATGCTTCTCGTTCCTGTATACCCAGCATGCCAGCCGTGGCCAGCCTGCTTGAGACGTGTGTGGATGAGGTCATTCGGGTGCCCGTTCCCATAGCAACGGCAGGCTTGCCGGAAGAGTCGTGCCCCGCTGCTGCTCACTCCAGCACCGTCAACGAGGAGGGTCTGTCACTTGCAGGTGTGTCCCCATCATCACACAACGATTGTAATTTTAAATGAAGAAGAAACAACACCGCCTTTTCAGCAGATGTAATATCTTTGCATTTAAATGTCAGATATAATAAATCAGTATTAAAACATTGTGTTAGCAAAGAGCTTCCTGCTCGCAATTCCCACTTTTAAGGAATGTCACCAAAGGAGAGCAGTGGAAACCAAGGCTTGATCTGAAAACCCCAAGAAAACTCTCCATGAGAGCTTCTCATATGTTGGCCATAAAGGCAAAGTTGAACCCCTGTATGACAGCTGAAGGAAAGTTTAGAACAGTTGGATCTGCATGGACGATTCTTCAGAAGGAGGTTTTACTTGTGAGCTGATCTCAAAAGCCAACGTCTGAGGTCTGCAAAAGTCTGTCTAGATAAGCTAGAGGCATTTTGAAAAAGAGGTGTGGACTAGTAAAGTAAGGGATGTAAAAAAAATATAGAAATATTAAATATCGGTATATTATGTTTCGTGATACGGTATCAATTCTCAAAAACACAGTATCAATACAGATTCCTGGCAAACCACTAGATGGCAGTGTTGTAATCCATTTTCAGCTCCACTCCAACATTAACAAGCAGCACAAGGGCGCAATGCTATTGTAAGCACTGACAAACCTGTTTATATAGTGGTGTGTTTTAATAGTAAGATAGTTAGAATATTAAGAACACTGTGCTGACTGTGACTGTGATACTTTAGGATGATGTATTTGGATATGCAAGCGGAGATTCAATGTCTCTCCTGTCTTGTTTAAACATTTAAAGATGGTCTATATAAGTCTCCTTATTTGTATTTATATATATTCATATATATTTAGTTTAATTTCATGTGTTTTTTTAAGTAAGTCAATAACAAATAAATGGAAAAAATGGATGGATGAATATAATACCAATATAATTACTTACAATAATAAGTAAAATTCATACCTGAGTTAAGTTTATATTAAGTACCCTAACCCGGTCTACAATGCTTTAGGGTCATGGGGCAGCCAGTGGCACAGGATACGCTGCTTGGGTAGCTTTGAAAACGTTTACAGTACATTTGTGACACAGACGACTAAAAGCTAAATTGCTCACTGTTTAAATTTAAATTAGGGGTTCTCAAATGTGTATGACCATCAGTGAGTCCCCTGAGGACCTGTTTGAGAACCACTGTCTCGGTTCTCAGTCCATCCAGCATGATCCATGGTCGTGAAACCACTGTTGGTTGGTTCATTTTGATTCTACGACTTTGCTCTGCTTTCAGAAGCTGCAGCTCGACTGAAGCAGCTGGAGATCGAGAGCACGTTGGTGTCTGCTGCCCGCGCCAACGTCAACCTCAACATGAACAACCAGGTCAGCTCAGCCGACAGGAACAGCACCTGAGACACACATACCCACTTATGCTCTCACGCTAGAGAGCGATGAATAAAAATAGAGTAAAACTGGTATAAGCTGATCTAACTTTAGTTTGGCGTCACTTTGTTTTTAAACTGCCTATGTTGTAAAGTTTTCTTGAATTCAGTTTTAGCCCTAGACGTGGTTTTATGTAGTACAATTAGTCGTAATTTATTTTAACAAGCTCGCTTTCCAACCTCTCTAACATTTAACATTTAGCATTAACATGGCTGTTCTAGTTATTAGGGATGTAACGATACACTCTACTCACAATGCAATACAATTCATTATGCTGGCCTCACGATTATTTTATTAAACTAAGTCAAACTGAACACAAATTTGGGCAGACTAAGTTTCCTTTTATTATTTATTTATGACAAAACTACAAAAGGCTGTATTTTGCTTATATTTTCTTTATTAAAGTAAGCTAAAGTGAATACGGGCTTATAAGAAGTAATAAGATTATTAAATCACTATTATAAGTAAGTTTTAATCTACCTCAGCTGTCTGCTTCTCTTCATCCACCATGTTAGTTGTAGTTTGAGAGGCTGTTCGTAGTCAGCGGTCAGTTACTAAACCAGGTATTATCAGCCAATAGCGTTCGGCCCATGTCCCACACCAAAACTGTAAAACCCGCCTCCCTCTGAAAAACTTGAGCATGGAGAGCAGTCGACGGTGGTGCAGTTGTGAGGAAAGATATTAAACCGAGAGAAAAACATAGTAAAGGATGTAAAGAAAAAAAATACGTGTGCAGTTCTTCTTTCTTTCATATTGGATTAGTTTTGACACATATGTGATGCCGTACATTCTACTAACGTGATGTACTGGCATCAAATGAGCGAGGTAGACCACGCCAGCGCCCTCTTCTGTTTGAAAAGGTTTAATTAATTAATTTTACACCCTAATCAATTTCAGTCATTATTTGCATCGATTATTAACTCTCACGATACATCGTTACATCCCTACTAGTTATGTAGCAGTGCACTATAAACACATTACATTATTTAGTTTTATTAATTAATTTATTATTAAAAATTCTTACTGAGGATGTAATTGGCAGTTTCTGATTTTTCTTACTTTCTTTGTTCTTGGTCGTTGAGCTAAAAGGTCAAGTGTAGTTCATTGTAATCACAAAACCTTAGTGGCAAATTACGTTCAGTCGTATTTAAAGCTTCAAATTAAGTAACTTATTTGATGTCTGCTCTGAAACTAATGTGGACGTTCATTGAGGTTGAGGAGCTTGCTTCTAATTCTGCTGTGTTGTTATCCGCATGTAGACCAGTAATGCCAACTCCTGCATTTCTTATGTGTATGTATGTTTGTATGTATTTCTTCAGGACGAGGTGCTGAAGCTGACCGATAAGTGTCTGAGCAGTGTAGGCAGCAGTCCTTCCCAGAGCCAGCTGACCGCTCCAGACGAGCTCAAGAGCAACATCCTGAAAGCCCAGGCGGAGGCTGCACTCAGGGTATTAACACACTTACATTGGTTGATGTACCGTTAACTCACTAAATGATTCCAGTAACAGTTACAAATCAGTTACATACAAGTTATGGTTGTTTCATATAGTTTATATATTAGTTGTATGTAGTTTATGGATATACAGGAACTTTAGCTTTAGCCTTATTGTCTGTAGTTTTTTAAGTAGTATCAGGCAAACAAGTTCTTACACTCAGCTGATATTTTTTTCTGTTCTGCTGCGACTGAAACTGTTTGAATGCGTCTTTGCTCATTGACAAAAGGAGCAAACAACATATCAATAAATCACTATTTTTCACAAATAACACAATTTTATCTTGTCCTACATTGCTAAACATGGCTGTAGACCTATTCTATAATTTTTGTGGTCAGCAGATTTGAATGTTTTCATATTTGTTGACTATTTGGTCTAAAATGTAAAAAATGGCCTATTATATTTTACATTTGATTTTGTTTCTATATGCCTACACCTGCAGTAGATTTTATGACATCCTGTTCTAAATCTAAAGGCATTGATGGTTCCACCTCTGCAGCCATCCCAGCTTTTGTTTGTTTGTTTTAACCATTCAGCCAGAACAGCATTGGTAAGGTCAGACACTGACTAGAGGTCCTAGCTCGCAATCTCAGTTCTAGTTTATTCGCCTCAGCCAAGTTCTTCAACACCAAAACTCACCCAACCAGCCTGTCAGTCATGCTTGGACAGAAAAGGACCTTCTCCGAACTGTTCCCACAATGTTGAAGGAACACAACTGTTTAAATATCTTGGTCTGCTGATGTATGAAAACTTCCCTTCATTGGAACTGAGGGTCCTTGGCCCAGCCCTGAAACAAACAACGCCACAGCATCATCCCTCCTCCACCAAACTTTATAGTCACAGTGCAGTGAGGCAGGCAACGTTCTCTTGGTGTTTTCCAAACCGTCCAGACTCGTCCATCAGACTGCCAGATAGAGAAGTGATGGGTCACTCCACAGAACACGTATCCACTGCTCCAGAGTTCTTGGTGATGTATAGCTTGCATGCAGCCGGTCAGCCATAAAAACCCAGCCATGAAGCTCCTGGTGCAGTTTTTGTACTGATGTTTCTGCCAGAGGAGGTGTATTGATTAGAAAAACAGTTGGTGCTCTATAATTTTACTTGGTCTGTCAATTTGTGCCTGAGTTGTTGTGATTTTTAAACACATCCACTGTTCAATAAAACCCTCACAATGGATGGTGGAAAATCTAGGGGGAAGTAATTTCACACACTGACTTGTGGCAGTCAATTACAGAACCACACAGGAATTCAGGGAGCGCTTTAGAACAACACATTCTTTCACTAAAAGGAAGACTGCATGGCTAGCTGCTTGATTATATACACCTGTGGTAATAGGACTGAATGAAACACCTGCATTTAATTATTACAAGGCCCAGTGTCCCAATACTTTTGTCCATATAGTGTAAAAAATTTTATTACATTATTTATCATAACAGCTCTAGTCATTTGGTCATGTGGGGCTGCTGATAATTAAAGGCTAAGCACCACGTATGGACCCCCTGTTGATTTCACATTGTTTTAGATACTGAAAATATAGAAACATGACTTAAAATGAAATTTGCTGCTTAATTTGCTGTAAAATAGATGATTTTAATTAAACTATTGGAAAAACCTGAGCTTGCTACAGAAACTCCTGAACACTACCGTGTGACGTCACTGGTGAACAACAGTGAACAGCTCTGCGGTACAACAGCACTATGACTGACTGGGACTGAGAATGTTCCAGAACTGCTTCTTCAGATTCTGATGATATTTCTGAATTTGAATCTGAAAGAGCTGTAATGTAGAAATAGACCACCATATCACTTAGTCCTAATACTTTTAGTCAAACCACACCCACAACAGCAGCTCATCCTGAGTGTAAACAGTATCTAGCTAAACAACCAACAGTATTCATGACAACAGCCTAGCAACCAGCTACACTCAGATATAGAGGTACAGTTATTGTAGTAAATATGATTAAAGTGAACTCGCTCTCATACGACTCTATACATCTTCATAACTCAGCTACGTTAGCTTAGCATAACCACAGAACTTAGCAAGTGAAGCTAACGTTAGCTAACATCAGCTAAAGCAGGCTCAGTAACTGAGCTTACCTGGTTTACCTCCACATACACGGAGGGTCTTGAACTCCTCTCGCTGGTTTCCTACACGCCCATATTGTTGAACAGCGTCAGATTTAAGATCCAGTTGTCGTGTAAGCCTACGTCCCATAGAGATAATCTTCAGACCTAAAATGATCTACAGATGATGGAGTGAGAGGACGCTCCTTTCCAGTGTATCTGTTTAAAGTTGACAGGTTTAGCCCACTTTCTGGATATTTGGGGGTCTTTGGGTCATTTGTGCTCAGGGGTCCACTGTACATCCAATTACTGCAGCCGAAAACAACAACACCTTTCTGTTATTGTGTATTACTGTAAGTACATCTAGCGTTGTTGTCCACCATCTACGTCACATGCATGCCACCTACGGCAGTTTCCAAATAGTGGGCGGAGCTAAACAGTATTTTAATCTTAAATTCTGCTGTATTTATGTGTTTGATATTTTTATATTCGCTGGTGCTTAGACTTTTCCTCTAAATGGCTGTGAATAAAGGGTATTAAATTGTTTACTTAATCACGTCAGGATGAGTATTTGTGCTCATCCTTTATAATAATAGTAATAATAAATGTACTTCCACAAATGTACTTGATCTTAATAGCCTTTTTCTCTGGGTTGTCTGTGCTCAGGGTGTGAAAGAGGAGATCGGAGTGACTGTGGAAAAGAACTGCAACCTGCAGGACGCAGCAGCCAGGTGAGAGGAGGGGAACATCTGGGGAAGATGATGACATTATTGGGTCTGTCTCAAACCCTAGTGAGTGTCTAAGTAGGCTGTCTAGGTAGTCAGCTGTGTAAGTATCAGTGTTCTCTCCTCATCTCTCCTCATAAAACAGATTACTGAGACGCTCTAGTTAGAGAGAGACTGCGTCACGGCTTGTTCCCCCCACTGCAGCACGCCACCGGTGGTTTAACTGGTTGCTAAGTTACCGGCCGGCATTCAAAACAGTAGCCCGAGGCTTAAAAATCCGCTAGCATTAATGCTAATGTCTGGAGTATAAAAGTGTAAATGGTGAAGGACTCGTTACAGAGTTGATAATAAAATACTGTTTTGTGTGATTATATGACCAGAAACACATTAAAACTCCAGAGAGAATCAAAATAACTCACATTTTAAAACCACTTCACTGCTTATAGATTAGCTTGTGTTGCATCATGGGATTGTCTTAGCGGCTGAGGAAGCGTTCGATGCTTCTTTAAAATCAGGTCTAAATAATGTTCCTCAGTGGACAACATGTTTAAGGTATGTAAGAATTGGGACAGTCTACATGTTGGGGCGCATACTATGATGTACAATGCTGCCTATGTAGGAGCTCAGTAGGTTTTGACACACATCCATTGTCTGTGTGCATATTCTTGTTGTTGCCAATATACATAAATACTGACTTATTAAACTACTATTAATATTTGTTGACTTGTTTACAGTATTTAAATCCAAGTTTAAAGTCATAAAGAGTTTTATGGCTATTGTAAAAAAAAAATTGCAACAATAAAAGGCCATTAAAAGAAAAATGAAGGTCACACAGTTATCTTTGGCTCTCTCAGGCTGAAGAGTCGTGGTGGACGGATGGGCAGCACCTCCTCTCTGACAGTGAGTGGCCGCTCCGAGCCCTGGGAGGCACTAATGCAGCCCAATCTGCAGCCGTCCAGCAGGTCAGCCCAAAACACACTACACCCTAAAGACACCTCCGCTTACCACTCGCACACAGAGGGGAACAGGGGGCAGTGGGGGTGCGCTGGGTTGTTTTCCCCCGTGCTTGGACTGTGTGTGGATTAAGATGCAGTAGTGATCTGAAGTGCGTATCTGTAATCCTCTGGGAGACGGAGGCGGAGACAGTCGAGCGTAGGCTGAATCTGGGACACGTTCAGATTAAGGGGGCCACCTGGTCCTCCCTCTGCTGGAGAAGGGGACTCTGGGATGCGGTGATGTATTAGCTACATGAGAGTTAATTTTGTATTCTTTCCAGTTCCAGTGGAGCCAATCCCAGCATCATCGGGCGAAGGCTCTTCTTTAGTGAATGACTAAAGTTTGCAGAGTGTGTGTTTAGTCAGACACCTTAGCTGGTTTAGGTCTGTCTTGGACGGCGCGCTCCCGAAGCTCCTTGTACTCCTCATACTCTGTTCATACTCCTCATACTCTGTTCATACCCCTCATACTCTGTTCACACTCCTTATACTCTCTTCATACTCCTCACACTCTGTTCATACTCCTCATACTCTGTTCATACTCCTCATACTCTGTTCATACTCCTCACACTCTGTTCATACTCCTCATACTCTGTTCATACTCCTCACACTCTGTTCATACTCCTCATACTCTGTTCATACTCCTCACACTCTGTTCATACTCCTCATACTCTGTTCATACTCCTCACACTCTGTTCATACTCCTCATACTCTGTTCATACTCCTCACACTCTGTTCATACTCCTCACACTCTGTTCATACTCCTCATACTCTGTTCACACTCCTTATACTCTGTTCATACTCCTCATACTCTCTTCATACTCCTCATACTCTGTTCATACTCCTCATACTCTGTTCATACTCCTCACACTCTGTTCATACTCCTCACACTCTGTTCATACTCCTCATACTCTGTTCATACTCCTCACACTCTGTTCATACTCCTCATACTCTCTTCATACTCCTCACACTCTGTTCATACTCCTCATGCTCTGTTCATACTCCTCATACTCTGTTCATACTCCTCATACTCTGTTCATACTCCTCACACTCTGTTCATACTCCTCATACTCTGTTCATACTCCTCACACTCTGTTCATACTCCTCACACTCTGTTCATACTCCTCACACTCTGTTCATACTCCTCACACTCTGTTCATACTCCTCATACTCTGTTCATACTCCTCATACTCTGTTCATACCCCTCATACTCTGTTCATACCCCTCATACTCTGTTCGTACTCCTCATACTCTGTTCGTACTCCTCACACTCTGTTCATACTCCTCACACTCTGTTCATACTCCTCACACTCTGTTCATACTCCTCACACTCTGTTCATACTCTGTTCATACTCTGTTCATACTCCTCATTCTCTGTTCATACTCTGTTCATACTCTGTTCATACTCCTCACACTCTCTTCATACTCCTCATACTCTGTTCATACTCCTCATACTCTGTTCATACTCTGTTCATACTCTGTTCATACTCTGTTCATACTCCTCATACTCTGTTCATACTCCTCATACTCTGTTCATACCCCTCATACTCTGTTCATACTCTGTTCATACTCTGTTCATACTCTGTTCATACTCCTCATACTCTGTTCATACTCTGTTCATACTCCTCATACTCTGTTCATACCCCTCATACTCTGTTCATACTCTGTTCATACTCCTCATACTCTGTTCATACTCTGTTCATACTCTGTTCATACTCTGTTCATACTCCTCATACTCTGTTCATACCCCTCATATACTCTTCATACTCCTCATACTCCTGGTGGTTTGTTTGAAGATGATTGAAAAGGTTAGCTGTCAAGAGATCTTTAGGTACCTATGCTAGCTTTAGCCTATGCTAGCACACAGTATGGGCACTCTCGCTGCACACTCGCAGCTGTCTGTACTAAAGCATGTAGTAGTGAGCGTGTGGAGTTGAGGCGTTCTGATTGTTGTTGTTTTTATCCAGTCAGTAGCGTACTCAATAACACCAGCCTGCACATTGTTAATACAGCAATTGCAATATTGTAGATGATATATATCGGACACCACAAGTCTTATTTTAGCCAAATTCAGAGCATTTCTTTCACCTCCGTTCTTTTCATGAGACTCACTTTCAGTTTCTCTAAGAAACCTGCAGACACACCTCCAAGTTTACTGCTTCTTGCCACCCTTATAATCCCAAATACATTCAGTGATGTTGAGGTTCTGAACTCTGGGGTGGTCGGTCAATTGTTCTAAGAACAATGCATTGAGATTGACTGGTTTGACTGAAGCAAAAGCCAGTAGTGCTGGGCTGTATTGCCGGTTCGCACCAAAAAACGTTTTTTATTTCTGTTATGATATTAATTTTTCATATACCGGCCACACCAATTTAAACAGCCTAAACACATCCAGAGCACAGCGCGGTGGTAAACTGTTTTACAGGGGACGATTTTCATTGCTGTGCTGCTAAACACGCATAGAATACTTGAAGTAAGTATTAGTGGAGTTGTTGAGCATGGACAGGGGAAGTTCTGGACCACAAGTTGTAGAATATGTTGACCCAGAAGAACTTGTTTGCCGTGTCTGTCGTCTAGAGGTACTTCTGGTTCAGGGTGGTGATAAAGGCGCTTGGTTCCAAATATGACGTCCCAAATCGGAAATACTTTAAGTGAAATTGTGATCCCCAAGTTGTACCACAAACACAGAGAGAAGATACAAGCAGAGCTGATTACAGTCCCCTACTATTTGACGACTGCAGGTTTGGGGTCAAGTTGCACATTGGAACCTTATCTAAGCAGTAGTTCTTCTTGCAGTTAGTGCGGTTAACATGTCATGCATGAAAAACAACCCAAATACCATGAAAAATATAATGATATAGAACTATATCATTACTACAAGTCTATATCAGCACTACAAGCCAGTGTAGCCAAAACTTAGCAGACAATAAATACACAGCAGTGCACAAATGGACCAGTAACAAGTTGGACTTGGCCACTTGGCCCACTTTAGAACAGAACAGGTAACATCTATAATTCTCTGGTGTTCATGTTTAAACAGACATTGCCATTGCTCCCAGCTGATACCCGTCCAGTGGTCTTCCTTTGAGAACCGTAAGCTGGGGACGTTTGAAAATCCTCATAAGCATTCACAGCTCTCTGTTGCCATCTAGAGGAAATTTGGTGTAAAAGCACCGATTGGTCACATGGCCCGAGTTCTGCCTGGATACATATTGTCCTTATGTAACCACAGTGTGGACTGATGCAGCAGATAAACTGCAATTAGCTGATGCACAAATAACCAGAATCGGTAGAGCGTAGATGCTCACAAAGACATAGGAACATAGAGAGCGAGTCGGCCTTAATACCAGCGTCTGCATCACCGGACACGTCACCGCTCTGACTAAGCGCTCTGGATTTGAATAATTTGTCCATTGTGTCTATGTTAATGTGTTCTACTTTCTGCTGTGGTTCCTCTGGTTTAATTATCTCTAGAATAGCGGACGGGGAGCAGATGTGATTAAGGCTGGCGAATGGCAGGAATGTAGTACTCACAGTTTTTCACAACCAGAAGCGATCTCACCTGTTAGTTGTCCCCCTGTTAATGAATTAGCATATTCAAGGTCCATGCAAGGTGAGTCTTGCCTAAATGAATGATAGTATTTTGGTACAAAGCCAATTATCTTTGTATAAAAAAACAGGCATTTCCAAAATAGAAAAAACTACATTTCTATTGGTCCATTCATCAAGATATTTCCACACAATGTAAACGGCAGCTGACAGACAAATAAAAAAAAGCCAAAAATGGAGATGGAGAGGGACGGAAAAAAAGGGGAGACCCATCCTCCTCTGATCGAACAGTACTTGAAGTTTATAGTATGTTTATAACGTTTTGAAGGATCATAATTTAAAAATAAGGTTTTAAAACTAATAAATAGTCTGAATATTCATGGGGGTTGTGTTTCCTGCACTCTGTGACTTCTTTGCAGGAGCTATTTAGTTTTTTTTTTCCGTTGCTCATCCTCTTTTCCAAATTTTAAACCAATATGTGAGTCAGCGCTGCTGGACCTTCTTTTTAAAAAGCATTTGTTGTTCAGCTAAATTGTAGTGAATGACATGGCTTCATTCAGCAGCAAATTAAATGCTTTTCTTTTCACCATGCAGCCCAGGGAACATATAGATTTTGCCACAGATACCATTTTTAAGGTGCATAAAAAAAACAATAATGCTGGTTAGATACCATTTAAAAGCCAATTTTACTGATTATTTTACATTTTAGTTGTTGAGATATATAACAAAGCCATTCAGAGGGCTTTGATATGAAATAATTCATTGTAAAGAAATGGTGTAAATATTTCTTACATGCTGTGTGAGTCTGTTTAAGACTCAGGTGGCTGTCAAGCAAAATGCCACACAGGTTATGAGAAATTTTACAGCAGGAACCTCTCAAGGAAATCTGCCCCAAACCCAGGAGATAACGACTTGTCCAGATGGGTCACATGGGCCAAATGGAACACGGAGGCAGGCCTTTGTAGACTGTGCAGTTGCCAGCCAAATTCAGACTGTTCTCAGACCTGTCTGTACAAGGAGTGTAAGAAAATATAGAAATAATGAATATCGGGATATTATGTTTAGTGATACTGTATCGATTCTCAAAAACACAGTATCAATACACAGATTCCTGGCAGACAGTGAATCGTTGTGTTTAAACCTCTGACCACTAGATGGCAGTGTTGTAATCAGCTTTCAGCTCCGCTCCAACATTAACAAGCAGCACAAGGGCGCAATGCTGTTGTAAGCATTGACAAACCTGTTCATACAGTGGTGTGTTTTAATAGTAGGATTTGAAAAATCAGTATATTGTGATATATTGAATCGTGACCGCTGTATCATGATAAGTATTGTGTCAGTTCTTGCCGGGTTCTTGCCAATAAACAGCCCTAGTCTGTTCTGCAGTACCTTCAAGAGTAAAGCACATACTCTGACCTGGTCTTCCTCTTTATTGTGACAGCAAGAAAAGGAGTTCTAACAGAAACTTGCTGATTAGTATTTCTTTACAGTGGTGGTGATGGAAACCAGATATCACAGTGTTTACAACACACATTCCAAAACCACCAATAATCCTGCACGTGTTCTCTTAGTGTTTTGATCATGTAGATGGTGGTGAAATAATGATGAATCAGAAAAAGCAAGTTGTATAAAGACCTTAGCATTTGCTTATATATATATATATATATATATATATATATGTATATATGAGTGCTGAACTAAAATCCTCAAAAATTTCCCATAATGACCTTAATCCAATCACTCTGAATTACTTTCTTTACATCTGAATGACTGTCTTGTGCTGAACTTGGAAACTGGTGGAGTTCCCCTTTAAGTCTTTGGTGCTGCAGACACTGTCGTAGTGACTGAAATGACTGAGATGTGCGTGTTATTGTTTCTCCTCAGCCTTGAAGCGAAAGCGGATGAGTTCATCACCTCTGTGGTCAGTCTGCCAGCCGAGCCTGTGAATGAAGCCCACTCAGCCAAGGTAACAAAGCCCGCTGTGTGCCAGGCCGCAGCGCTCCAGCTGTTGGGTCTCTGGACTGAGAGTCCACAGCAATAAACCATGAAACACTGCTCACTGACTCATTCATTGAAGCGCCAGTTCACTCAAAAATGTGCTCACTGGTTGTCTAGGTCGCATCTATTAGTGCATATTAGGAAGTAGCTACAAGTTAAGATGCGACTTACTGATTGGTGGTGCAGCTGAATTTAGTAAATGGGTGATCATTTAGAAAATGGCAACTTTACAGTAGAGGCCCAAAATAGTCTTCATCGTTCAAACGATGTAGAAAAATAAACATTGACAAAAATTTAGATAAATGTTTTACTTTAAACAGCAACAAAATAAAAAAATGGTCTAATTCAAGATCACAGTGGTCGTAAATGGGTTTTGTTGTTAGTACAGACTGATGAGGCATATATTTCACTGGCACATTTGTAGATATTAAGAATTAATCCACTGTATTGTTTGAAAAAATATATTTTAAAAGTAATGGGTCTGTCTCAAAACCTAGTGAACTGCCTAAGTAGTGCCCTAACTATGTAGGCAGCTGTTTAAGTAGCAGTAGCAGGCTCCTCATAAGGCGCTCTAGTTCGAGAGTAACTGCGTCATGGCTTGTTCCAGCCCACTGCATGTGAGCAGCATTTTAGCTTAGTTTAGCTACAGTTACCTGGCTAAGCTACGAGCCGGCTATCCAAAACAATAGTCTGAGGCTTATTAACCGGCTTACCTGAAGTTTCAAGTACAATTCTGTTTGCATGGTTTCATGACAAACAATTTAAAACACCAGAGAGAATCGGAATAACTTAAAATGACACTGCTCGTAGCTTCTCCTGCATTGCATCATGGGATTGCTGAGGAACCAGCGGCTGAGGAACCATTCAATGCTACGTTACAATTCAGTCAGAATAATGTGTCTCACTAGACAAGGTATCTAAGAATTGGGACAGCCTACATGTTGGGAGCCACGTACTATGATTTAAAATGCTGTCTATGACCCTCACTAGGTTTTGAGACAGACCCCATGTTCCAGAACTAGACCTTCATTTTTAAAAACATTGGTTTGCTCAGATAAATTGTAGTGAATCACATACTTGACAAACAAGCTTGAGTACAAACATATTTTGTGAAATAAAGTGTATTAGTAGCAGTTTGTCACTTTTCTTCACCCACAGTGTTTGTTTATGTTGTTGTAAATACATAACAAATATTTGTTTTTTGTTTTTTTTTTCATTGCAGGGCAACGCAGAGGAGCAAGAGGCTTGTATAGCCCCCCAGAGCGACAACCTGATAGACTTCACAGATCCTACCCCAGCAGTAAGTCCATAGACCCTGTCACAGCACCACTGCCGCTTTACAGTATTACATTAAAGTAATAGTTCTGCAAAGAGTCAAATGTAAACAGTGTTCACAAATATAACAGAGAAGTGAAGATCTATGGAGGCTTTTGCCTTTAACAAACACTAGAAATCAATAGTCACCCAAATATGTACTGTAAATGCATCCCCAGAACATCATACAGGAACCACACACAGGTCTGCATTAAGGTTGCAGATGCGTATGAGTGGGTAGGCCGTACTGTGTCCTGAACCACATCCACACACGTCTGTGCAAGCTTTCCAACATAATTTTATATGTGATGTAATCATTGAGATGTAATCTCAAACCGCAGAGTAGTTTGATGTGAAAGGTAAAACGTTCTGAGACTTCGTTACAGTGGGTGATGATGGAAACCAGGGGTCACGATGTCTGCATAGCCGTTTTATTTACCGTTCAGTTCCACCAGTGAACCTACATGCATCTTCTTGTCACACATGTAAAGCTGGTGATTGTAAAGTAGTTCCTAATCTGTAAACAAAAGATTTTGCTTGAGAACTGCAGCACTCTGCATGTACCCCTCCGTCATGAACATATTAAAAAAATACTTCTTTTTAGATTAAACTATTGCAAAACTGTTGTGCAATGTCTAAACCATCAGACAATGTAATCATCATGTAAGAACTTTCTGTGGGGGAGCTTTCAGAGGTGAACATCTGGTTCCTGTCACAATGCCTGTAAACAGTTCTGACTCAGTAAGCTTCTCTAGAACAGTGTTTCACATGAAACCACTCCAAATGACTTTGTTTACATCTTAATGATTGAATTATGTAGACGGTAAAAGTTGTAGGGTTGTACATTTGTGTGACTACGGATTTCTAGTGTTTGTTAGTTACTAATTCAGATGTCAAAGATGTCTTAGCTGATTATCCACATCTACGATAAGTGTAAAATCATGATAGTTGGTGTTACGACATGATGTAATATATGCTCTATTGCTCTACTGTTGTGTCTCCACAGTTGAAAGTTATTACAGTTTCTGTTGTTGTAGTTCGTGCAGCTTATATGGTGCTAAATGAATAATATACATGTATGAAGCAACTCCAATGCCATTATTCCTCTGTTACAGCTTCCGCAAGTGCAGCCGCCCAAACCCATCATTACTCCTCGGTGGATCATTCCAGCAGCTACAGTGAGTTCAGGCTGCCGAGAGGAGCGTTTAGGCTCCTTAAGTGCTCCATATAACTGGGTCTTACAACTGGATGTGGTTGATCTCAGTAACAAAGCCACATTCTCAAGCTCCATGTGTTTAATTAAAAATAACCACGTTTCCTTTAATTTGATTACCCATGATATTAAAACATTTGTGATTAATTTGAACATATGGAGCTGGAGTGGGTTGGGATGCCCTCCCACTTATTCTGTGAGGCACAGCATCCATTAACAGCTTAATAAACACAGTAAGGGAACATGGGACACCAACATCACACAAATCTGACGTATGTATGTATGTATGTGTATTTATATATATATATATATATATATATATATATATATATATATATATATATATATATATATATATATATATATATAGAGCATATGTCAGGTTTTAGTCAAAAGAATAAAACCCCCTCCTTCTACACTCGTTGACCAGTTTATCAGCTCTGACCATATAGATAGGAGTAGTCCTTTGTAAGCTATATGGCAGTGTAGAAACAGTAGTGGTTTTAATGTTGTGTCTGGTGGGTGTATATATTAGTTTTATCATGCTGATATTTGCTGTTTTGCTTTGTTGACCATCTATCAACATTTGTGGGCCTTGAGTAACCCACAAAAGTTCTATTTGTATTATTTTGTATACAAAATTAATTTAAATAAATTAATAGATAATTAATTTTGGTTGGGTCAAAAGTTTAGCCAGTGCTAAGGTAAACACAATAAAACAGCAACTGACTGTTCAGGGAAAGTGCAGAACTATGTATTAAACTCTAAGTAAGTAAAAACTAATACATCAGTTATTTAATTAGAAAAGGTTTTGTTTTAATGTGGCATATAGTTTCTGATTTTAATTAGCGATTTAAACATCTTGGGGTTCAATTTTCTTTATTTAGTCATGCCATCCTGTAACACAGACAGGTGATGCAGAGGATTGAAATAGCATAAAAGGGAAATTCCACCAAAATTTGTACATAATCTGATGGTTGCTGTGGTGAATGTGAAATAGTTGGTTGTAGAGAAGTTCTCAGAGTTCTTTACAGTGGTGATGAAGGGAACCAGGGGTCGCACAAATATAGATAAAACATCGTTAGTTGTGTAATTGTCACTGTATGTATCCATAACATACAATACATTTTATTCATAAAAATATTCAGTGTATTCATACAAGTGTCCCTTCGGACATTTGGTTCCACTGTAAACAATTCTCACTCACTTTCTGTCCAACACAACACTGAATGTTTCTATCTGAAAGATTTAACTATACTGAACTTTTAACAGACTGGTGGAATTCCCCTTTCATATTATTATAAGACCCACAGTTAAACTCCACTTTCTTTGGGATGAGAAAAGAGGAGTTTGAGCTTGTCTAGCTGCCCCCCTGCGTCCTCTCTTCCTCTCTGCTCTGTCGTAGTGAACGTAGCGACCTCCTTACGCTCTCCCCTCTCTTTTCCCCTTCTCTAGCAGGTTGGCACCTTTACTAACGGCCTCCTAGAGCTTGACTCTGCAGCAAAGATGCCGCCTCACCATCCTGAAGGGGGCGCTCTTGCCTCCTTCCCTCATCTCACTCACACTCATAATGTGATTACCACCAGGTTTGTGTTGGCCTGCTTCATTCCATGTAGTTTTAAAGGAATAATCCAGCATTTTTTTAATAAACTAATGTCTGCTTGCCGCATCTGTAGCGTGCAGTTAATTAGCATAGATTCTAATTATGGCACGTTGTTTGCTGTACTTGGTTGAAGAACAGACGACCTTTTGACTTAAGAGGCAGTTATAATAGAAGCTAATGTGGCTGTCGCTGACAAACTTTCCCGCTGGCTTCTATTGCCAATGTGTTTTGGGTCAGTATGGAGTAAGTACAGTCCAGTTACTTACTAAGTACGGTTTTGTGCTTAAAGCAGTAGTACAGCAATATATCAAATACCAAAAATAGCCGAAAACCAAGAAAAACCATGTCTATAGTTTTCTTATTTAGTGGTACGTTTAATGGGTTGGTCTTTTGAATTACTTGGGGTTCTGCATTGATTACTAATGAAAAGTGGTTACAATTATAAACAAACACAATCTAACCAAACTAATAACACACAATTAGTTATAATGTAAATAGTAGAAAAAGGATGTTAATGACTCCGTGTTAATGAATTCTTCAAGAGCTAATTGGCAAAAGATGTTTGAATTAAGGAGATCAGTCCAAGACCACATCGTCTAATCCTGAAAGTGGTGAGGAAGAACCCTACAGGCTCTACAAACTGTAAAAACCTTTGTCCGTGTGTCCACTATTAGAAAAACTCCAAAGAATTGTGGTCATCACAAGGAATCCTGTCCAAAATAGAACATTGTGGTCCGTCTCAAGTTTATCCCAAAGCTTACGGCCATGGGAATGTTGGAAGATCCTCTATAATCAGACCTACACTAACCCAGCAAACACACAACGTTGTCACAATTAAGTAACATCACTATTAAGTAACATAGTAATATGGTGTTATGACTACTTATTACCACCCGCTCATCTGGCTGCTGTCCAAACACTACACAGTTCTCTCTACGCGATCCCATTGGCTGTAGCTAAATGCTTTTGTTGACTCAGTCACCGACTGGCCTAGATATTAAACATGGAGGTCCACAAGGCTTCTGGAACAATGTTCTCTACACCAATGGTTAGCTCTGTGTTTAAAAAAACCCAGCTGTGAAGCATGGCGGTGGTAGTATCATGGTTTGGTGCTGCCTCAGGGCCTGGATGCCTTATGGTCATTAACACAACAACGAATGCAAAGGTGTATGAAAGCATTCGTAAGGGCAGCAGTTCATGACCTGAAGCTCAAGAGATGATGGGTGAAGAAAAAGAAGCTTTCTGTTTTGTGATGGCCAAGTCAGAGTCCTGACCTGAACCCCACCCTACAAGATGCTGTGGCATGTTCAAGCAAGACATCCTAGAAACATTGTTGAGATGAAACAAATTTGCAGGAGAAGTCCAAAATTCCTTCTCAACATTGTGCAAATCTCCTTCGCATCTCCAGGAAATGTTTGGTGGACTTGATTGCTACTAATAGAGGGGTCTTACACTTCCTTTCTCACTAAACACTCAGACTTGGTACATCAAACAGGTCTTGGCTGGTTGGCTACCTTTAGGATAAACAGTGTGAATTAGATTCTCAGAGCTGTTGCTGGTGGTTCTGGACGTTGCAAGCATCATTTGTGCTGTGTTTTTGTCCAGCTTGGTTCTATCAGCCCAAGTCCTGAGCCTCACCGTGTCTTCTTTTCTTCCGTTTGCAGCGTTGCGGCTCACCAAGCCAAGGACGACAACCACAAGCCCAAGGGTCTGCTGACCACTGAGCTCTGAGAACCGCAGGGTTCAGCGTCTCTCTCTGACCGCCAGCCTTCACAGCTTTTCACTACATTCCAGCTCAAGGCATTCCAACTCGCTCCGGGTTTAAAGCACAGAGAGACGCTCAGGACCGTGTGCAGCAGACGGGACGATACCCGCTGGACTCTCCGGATCCATCTTTAGCACAAACTGGCTTCAGACGTGGTCTTCAAGCCCTGACCCTCATGACTGGAACTGAATGTTTTTTTATGTTGAATAGAGTTTCTGTCAGGACTGTGGCTTTCTGCAGCTGTTCTAGGGTCAGCGTTTGGAACGCCACCGTTCCAGAAACGTCTGTTCGGACAGCTGCGGTGCTGTCCGCCACCTGCTGCGTCGCGTTAGTTAGGTCACTGTGAACGAACAACCTGCTGGAGCCCTGCAGAACACTGGAGACGTTTATTTATAGGACTGATGTAGACCTTTCTACAGACGTTTGACCTTTTTATCTTCTCTGGTTTTCTATTAGATGATTAATTAGCCATCAGTATTAAGCTTTTTAAGTACAGTACTTCATACTGGATTATTTTTAGAGGACACCGTATTATGTAGCACTGGAACGACATGCAGTCTTTGAGCGATTGAGCCAATTTTTGTGTTTCTTTTCTTTTCTATGTGAGATATCCACGCTGTTTATATCGTTATCAGAGCTGTAGTTGCATTACGACCTGCCTTACCTGAACAGTTCATTACGGATTTTAATGAATGTCCCGTAGAGAATCCACTGCAGTGTATTGTTTTTGCTGCATTCCACTGGAACTATTCACTGGATTTTCCGTAGTGGCGCGTAACGGGAATCGTCATGTAGTCTCAACACTGAGTACTGACCACTGAAGGACCGGACACAGGAGTGCGGCTGAAACTGTACGTTGGAAAGCAGGTCAGGTGACCACCAGCTACGTTCATTTCTCCTGCCCCGTGGCTTTTAAATAAAACCTTGCTGTATTCTTCACTAGTGCTGCTGCTTCCTGTGTCGCCGCTCAAACACATTTTAGAGCTTTAACTGACTTTTAGACTAAAAGCAACGTACTTTGAGTTACCCTCTACCTTCTAAAGGACCCCCCTGGTGATTTCACTTTGTTTCAGATACTGACATGATAGAAACATGACTTGAAATGAAATTCGCTGCTTACTTTGCTTTAAAATAGATGATTTTAATTAAACTGACTGAAAAACCCGAGCTCGCTATGGAAACGCTACCGTGTGACATCACTGGTGAACAACAGTGAACAGCTCTGCGGTACAACAGCACTATGACTGACTGGGACTGAGAATGTTCCAGAACTGCTTCTTCAGATTCTGATGATATTTCTAAATTTATATTTTAAAGAGCTGTAATGTAGAAATAGACCACCATTAGGGGTGGGCGATATGGCCCTACAATAATATCACAATCTTTCATGGTATTTTTGAGATAACGATACTCTTGGTGATATGACAAAACATTGAATTAAAAAAAATTATATTTCAAGAATACACTACTGCAACAAAATGAAAATTTTGTAGTTCTATATTTAATATTTTATTATTACCTATGATATGATATGGCACACCCCTAACTGAGATGTCACGATACTAAATAATGCACTCCAAATATCTCTATATATTCAGGACTGAAGAAAAGTGAATGATACTGGAGATAAAATCTGTCTCTAGTAGATATATAGTGGGAAATGAGAAAAGTGTGAATTTTTCTTTTTCTAAAACCAGTAAAAGTAGTACCTGATGTGATAATTAGTGATGGGTGATATGGTACGATATTTCAGGGTATAATATTGTTCACCTTATTCAAAAATGTTGGCGATATTATTGTATACGATACGATATGACACACCCCTAACCACCATATCACTTAGTCCTGAGACTTTTAGTCCAACCACACCGACAACAGCAGCTCATCCTGAGTGTAAACAGTATCTAGTGAGTGTGTTTCCTCCGGGTACTCTGGTTTCCTCCCATAGTCCAAACACATGCATGTTAGGATCCTCACTCTAAACTGCCTGTAGGTGTGAGTGTGTGTTGGCCATGTGATTGACAGGCAACCTGGTGTCCATGGTGGGATCTGGGATTGGCTCCGTGACCCAGACTAAAGCGGAAGATGATGGCTGGATGGGATTGGACTGACACCTCCTCATATAAAGCCCCCCTGTAGACTATGATTATGATTTGTATGTATTCAGCTTATTACTCTCTTAGTTAATGTCTTGAGTTGAATTAGATCATAACCTACTGTACAGACGCAGCAGATGAAGATGAGATGATGATGCTCAACGTCTTGTCTGTTACAGGAGCTCTGAGCTCTTGAGTGGAGCTCTGAGTGGAGCCTTCGCTCCGTTTGTATCCTGTGGATTGTTCTCCAAGTAAAAATGGATTTCTAACAGTGTGGTCGTCTCAGCTCTGGGTTTCTTCACACCAAACAGAAACTGGTCAGCTTCACATACCACACAGCAGCACCTTATAGATCTACACTCACAGACTGTAGTTCATCTGATTCTCTGTATACGTTATTACTCTGTTCTATAATGATCAGGACCCCCACAAGACCACCACAGAGCAGATACCACTAGGGAGGCGGGCCACTCTCAGCACTGCAGTGACACTGACTTGGTGGTGGTGTGTTAGTGTGTTGTGCTGGTGTGAGTGGATCAGACACAGCAGTGCTGCTGCTGGACTGGGAATCGTCCACCAAC
>CM038709.1:43513961-43621461 GCA_021613375.1 Megaleporinus macrocephalus
TCTATATGAATGTGTGTGTCTGTCTATATGAATGTGTGTCTGTATGAGTGTGTGTGTGTGTGTCTGTCTATATGAATGAGTGTGTGTGTGATTTCGTGTTTTGTATATTTTAATATAGACTCGTGCTTCATGCTGCTGTATACGCTTTAATGAAAATCTGATACGACCTTAAAAACTTTGCTTTAATGAACTGAGCGCCGCTGCTGCACTATTTAAGGTGGACCGGATTGGCGTGGGAGGCGAGGGGGCGGCTCCCATAGCCTACACACTACATAGCCTGTGTGTGCGCGTGTGTGTGCGTGTGCGCGAGTCCTCCCTCTCGCTCTACTCTCCACGCTCTCGGGGCTGGAGCGCCAGTGAGCGCGCGGCTCGTCTCGCGGTCGGAGCTCGTGTGTCTGCGGGTCTGGTTCGGTTCCGCTCTCAGACTGAGCGGGAGTTAGTCTCTCCGCGGACCGGGGGTTCTCACTTTTCAGTCGGTGAATGACGGACCGGAGGAGTTCGGAGCGCACCGTGCGACAGCATGCCGGACAGAACCGGACCACAGTAGCGGACTTTAACGGTTACCAACCGTCATTAACGGTCCCGGTGGCCTCGGAGAGCCGTTAGCGGTTGGCGGCAGGCTGGGCTGTGAAGATGTTTTTGTTGTTAAGCTGATAAATGTTTGTCGTTTGAACTCGGAGACTCACAAACTTCCCGTTTTTGCTGTCAGTTTTCCTGATTTTGTCCACCATGGGGCTCGGCAGCGCTTCAGCATCTACTTTCTGTCTAATAATGGGTGAGTTTAATGTTTTAAAGAGTTTAAATTCGCTCAGCTCAGTGTTTTTACGAGACTCTAGTTGTCTCTAGTTCGAATTCTGTCATTCCACCTTAAATAGGTTAGCTAAGTGTTTTGTACGAGACTTAATTGGTTCTTGTTTGAATTTTCCCGTCCCACCTTAAATAGATTAGTTAAGTGTTTTTACGAGAATGAAGTTGGCTTTTGTTTGAATTGAGCTAGGTGATTTTTATAAGATTTAATTGGTTTTTGTTTGAATTTTCCCGTTCCACCTTAAATAGCTTAGTTAAGTGTTTTGTATGAGACTTTATTGGTTCTTGTTCTTGTTTTCTGTTCCACCTTAAATAGCTTAGCTAAGTGATTTGTACGAGACTTAATTGGTTCTTGTTTGAATTCTCCCGTTCCACCTTAAATAGGTTAGCTAAGTGTATTTACGATGATGAATTTGGCTCTTGTTCTTGTTTTCCCGTTCCACCTTAAATAAGGTAGTTAAGTGTTTTTTACGAGACTTAATTGGTTTTTGGTTGAATTCCCCCGTTCCACCTTAAATATGTTAGCTAAGTGTTTGGTACAAGACTTAATTGGTTCTTTTTCAAATTTTCCCGTTCCACCTTAAATAGCTTAGTTAAGTGTTTTTTACGAGACTTAATTGGTTCTTGTTTGAATTCTCCCATTCCACCTTAAATAGGTTAGCTAAGTGTTTTTCACGAGACCTAATTGGTTCTTGTTCTTGTTTTCCTGTCCCACCTTAAATAGATTAGTTAAGTGATTTTACGAGAATGCAGTTGGCTTTTGTTTGAATTCTCCCGTTCCACCTTAAACAGCTTAGCTAAGTGTATTTACGATGATGAATTTGGCTCTTGTTCTTGTTTTCCCGTTCCACCTTAAATAGGTTAGCTAAGTGTTTTGTACGAGACTTAATTGGTTCTTGTTTGAATTTTCCCGTCCCACCTTAAATAGATTAGTTAAGTGTTTTTACGAGAATGAAGTTGGCTTTTGTTTGAATTGAGCTAGGTGATTTTTATAAGATTTAATTGGTTTTTGTTTGAATTGAGCTAAGTGTTTTTTACAAGACTTAATTGGTTTTTGTTTGAATTGAGCTAAGTGTTTTTTACAAGACTTAATTGGTTTTTGTTTGAATTGAGCTAAGTGTTTTTTACGAGACTTAATTGGCTTTTGTTTGAATTGAGCTAAGTGTTTTTTACAAGACTTAATTGGTTTTTGTTTGAATTCTCCTGTTCCACCATAAATAGCTTAGCTAAGTGTTTCGTACGAGACTTAATTGGTTCTTGTTTGAATTTTTCCGTTCCACCTTAAATAATTAGTTAAGTGATTTTACGAGACTTCATTGGTTCTTGTTTTCCTGTCCCACCTTAAATAGATTAGTTAAGTGATTTTACGAGACTTCATTGGTTCTTGTTCTTGTTTTCCTGTCCCACCTTAAATAGATTAGTTAAGTGATTTTACGAGACTTCATTGGTTCTTGTTCTTGTTTTCCGTTCCACCTTAAATAAATTAGTTAAGTGATTTTAGGAGACTTCATTGGTTCTTGTTCTTGTTTTCCTGTCCCACCTTAAATAGATTAGTTAAGTGATTTTACGAGAATCAAGTTGGCTTTTGTTTGAATTCTCCCGTTCCACCTTAAAAAGCTTAGCTAAGTGTATTTACGTTGATGAATTTGGTTCTTGTTCTTGTTTTCCCGTTCCACCTTAAATAGGTTAGGTGCGGCAACATTGTGATTGAAAAGACACCAACAAATCTTAAAAAATATATATAATTATAAACCCAAATCTCAGTGTATTAGTTATTATCTGTTTTTATGTGCTGCCAAGCTAAACGAAGATAGCTAACCTTAGCCAGCTACCTCCACCTTAGCCTAACTAATTCTACCTTAGCTAGCGTTAGCTCTGCCTACGGTATAGGATAGCTAGCTATCTTCGTCAGCCCTTGTTTGACCGACAAGCCTGACAATAGAAACACAAAGATGTGACTTCATAGCAAGAAACATCCCATAAAACCCCATAGTCCACATCTAGGAGATCCACAAAGGACCAGCTTGGCTTTTGCCAGTGCTAGCTACACTCAGAGCTGACTGACGTTGTTCTTCATTCCTTTAAGAATCGTAAATCTCAATCTATATATCTAAATGATATAAATATCTAATTATGTATATATGTGACCGACTAAGTTCAGCATGTCCAATGCCAAGCGTTGGCTAGTAGTATGTGGCATTGGCACTGTGGGATAGCACTCCATACAATGCCTTTGGGCGTCAGTATTGCTAAGGCTCTTGTGGCTGAATGCAATCAAACCCACACAGCCACGTTTTAGCATCCAGTGCAGAGTCTTAAAGAATTGTATAGGCAGTTACTTCAAGGTGGGTAAGCTCTAGAGACCTACCCATTTGGGTTTTGCCGATGTTTAGAGGTCAGGGTCAGGCGATGGCTGATATGTGCTGCTGATTTTTAGGCTGCATGTATCCCCTTTGCTTTAGGCTAATGGGGTATATAAGGGGCATAAGGGGCATGCTTTAGGCTAATGGGGTATATAAGGGGCATAGACGGGACCCTTTAACACTTTTAACAGAGCTGTGTTGGCCGAGTGATTACAACTCAAGAGATTGTGTTATTGATTGGGTTTAGTAAGCTTTACAGTGGAACTGGTGGTGGTCCACGTTATTCAGCCTACTCTGAGCTAAACGTGTAAATATGCTATTTGTTGTGTAAATAGTATTTTTTTTTTTTACACGCCCTCGCAGTCGTGCATGTATGCTTTCCTCTTGCTATTTAA
The DNA here is from genome assembly GCA_021613375.1 of Megaleporinus macrocephalus. Classification (NCBI taxonomy): domain Eukaryota; kingdom Metazoa; phylum Chordata; class Actinopteri; order Characiformes; family Anostomidae; genus Megaleporinus; species Megaleporinus macrocephalus. The sequence goes on from CM038709.1 coordinate 43,517,527, forward strand.
ACAAAGAACCTCTCGACCAACTGATCCACATTACCACAGTGTCTTATTACACTGTTTTCATCTGACCTGGAGACTGTATAGAGTAATTAAATGATATTTCTTGAACCAAGTTTATTTATTAGTTTTTAATTACAAATACGTTAATACAATTGTAACAATGGCTAAAACTTCCAAGAACCCCCCACCCTTTCTCTGAGAAAATATAAACTGAGGAACAAAAATAAATAAATAAATAACCAAAAAATAAATAAATAAAAGAAATAAAACGTATAGATGTAAATTAAACAACTAATAAATACAATACATAGTATCTGTGTGCACAGCATTTGTGCCTTACAAATAAAATTTGACAATCCCAGCAGACCATACTTGTTTATGCCTCTAATTACATTAATATTTATCTACATATCTATACAATCACACAAATACTATATACATACTGACAAAGAAACAAAATAATAAAAATAATAATGACATGAGAAACAATGATAAAATGATAGGGGCCAAAAAAACAGTATATTTATTAAGTTATATTTCAACCTCAACCTAAATCAGATGCCTAGACTGAGGTTGAATATCGTCACTGTCCAAAGAAAAAAAAAATTAATCTCCATCTTAATTTCCATGTTGATTTGATTATGACAGCTTCTCTTTATCTCCCGTGAGAGGTTTTACTCCAAAATCACTTGGAGTAAAACCTCTCTACCTTGACTTGCATTGAAAGTAAAGAACATTTTGGTTCTGTCTTTTAAAGCTACTGTTTTGGAGACGCTTGTTCTTCTCTGGACAGCCAGGATATAATAATATCCACTGATATTAGAGAGAGAAAATAATAACTACAGTCTTTCTGTCAAATAAACAAACTTAAAGCTTCCGTTGTCTCAGCTTTTCTCCTTCCTTAACTCGGTTCAGCACCGAGGCGTAAGAAGTTGTCGAGTCAAATAGAAATCCATGGAACTGGCCATCTCGCCCACACATGGGTCAATAATTTAATTTGCTCATTAATAATGTATAGGTGCTGGAAAGACTTGATTTCACTCTCCTCTTTAACGAGCTTGCTGGGGCCGAGGTGTGCTGTGCATGGCTAAAACGCTGCCATGCTGGCCGTGTGTTCGTGCCAGGATCTGAAGGGCTGCACGTATGCTCGTTAACAGGAAAGCCCTCTCTCAAACGCTCCTGCCGCTTGGCTTTTGGCTCTACAGGTGATCGCTAAAGAAGATCCTGTGTAGAGATACTGAATAAGGCTGCGTCTCAAATCGACCACTTGTTCCCTAGTAAAGTGGTAAACTGCAGCATGTGTTCAAACACTCAGTCTGATTAGTTAGTTCAGTTACAGAGCATTGGCCTTGCATTGGAGCAGCACAAGTTCAGCATGTCCAATGCCAAGCGTTGGCTAGTAGTATGTGGCTTTGGCACTGTGGGATAGCACTCCATACAATGCCTTTGGGCGTCAGTATCTAACCTTGCTAAGGCTCTTGTGGCTGAATGCAATCAAACCCACACAGCCATGTTTCAGTGCAGAGTCTTTCCAGAATTGTACAGGCAGTTACTCCAAGGTGGGTAATGTCTGGTTCACACTACACGATTTTAACCTGTTTTTTTTAGTCGCTGACTGTTTTTTGTAGATTGCCGTCAAAAACCTAAAAAAATCGAAGATCACTCAGTCGTGTAGTGTGAACGGTTGAAAGACGCTCGTCGCGGACTGCTTGCCGACTAATCGCAGACGCCTGGCAAACGTCTAGCACGTTTAATATCTAGGCCATTCGGCGACTGTAAGTCAAGAGCAGCGTCTAGCTACAGCCAATGGGATCACGTAGAGAGAGAACCACGTCACCGTTCACCAATCTCTCTGCGGCTGCGGGCCACACGTAGGTTTTCATTGAAAAAAACATTTACCTCCAGCTCTCTGCAGAACAGGCAGCCCCTGCTGGCCCCGTACCTTCATCAGTCGTACCTGGTTCTTCTTTCTTTCAGATCAGCGTAACACGTACTGCTGGTTTGTTGACGTCCGTTCTGGAAATAGTGTATGTTCTACGTGGTATCACTAGCTCTCACGTACGTTTAGTTCTCGTAAAACGTGTTTTTGGACCGAAGCCAGATGAGTCGGCGAGTGAAAGTCGTGTAATTCGTGACCCCGTGTTACAACCAGTCATGTAGTGTGAACAGCACACAAACCTGACCACTCAAACAGTCGTGTAGTGTGAACCAGGCATAAGCTCTAGAGGTCGACCGATATGGGTTTTGCCGATATTTCGAGGTCAGGATCAGCCGATGGCCGATGTGTGCTGATTTTTCGAGCTGATATTAGAAATTTTCTGCTTTCTTTGCTGCTAAAATGTCAAACTAATAATAAGTGGATGCACAATATTTCTGAACTTAAGTCAGAGTTTAATAAATGATGTTAACAAGAACTAAATATTTGTATCTGCCCCCCCAAAAAATACAGTGTGACCATATTACTGCTGACAGAGTGTATCATACATCTCTTCATACCCAAAACTAACCAGTTATTAATTAGTGCATTGAAAGATACTTCCTTTCTTTAGTTCTGTTAGTCTCGACTGCTGGAAGCTGAGTAATATCTGAGTAATATCTGAGTAATATCTGAGTAATATCTGAGTAATATCTGAGTAATATCTGAGTAGTATCTGAGTAATATCTGAGTAATATCTGAGTAATATCTGAGTAGTATCTGAGTAATATTTGAGTAGTATCTGAGTAATATCTGAGTAATATCTGAGTAATATCTGAGTAGTATCTGAGAAATATCTGAGTAATATCTGAGTAATATCTGAGTAGTATCTGAGAAATATCTGAGTAATATCTGAGTAATATCTGAGTAGTATCTGAGTAATATCTGAGTAATATCTGAGTAATATCTGAGTAATATCTGAGTAGTATCTGAGTAATATCTGAGTAATATCTGAGTAATATCTGAGTAATATCTGAGTAGTATCTGAGTAATATCTGAGTAATATCTGAGTAATATCTGGGAGACTCTGGCTGCTCCGGAGAGACTCTCTGTGTAACAGTAACGTGTTAATGTGTGTATTACACTAGAGCAGTTAGCTTTAGCCTCGGAGCTAAGCAGTAAAACCTCCACTCTGGTTCACGTCTACGGCCGGAACTACAAAACACGTAACCACCTCATTAAAAATATCTGTAAATTATTATTTTAACTCTATAAATTATTCATTTTTACTTGAGTGGCCGAACAGTTCCAAAGGTTTCGGCCAGGGGTCCTTCACATGCGGCAACAGCACGTTCCACTGCACCAATAACAGGGGGCTGTCCGCGGACGTGCCTGCCTTAAAATTGGCACTACGGAACACTGATATATAAAACAACGGCAAATATAGGCCCGATATATCGGTCGATCTCTAGTAAGCTCCCTAATATTTCCCTTGATATCTCATTGTTTGGTGTAAATAGTCATATCTGTGGCCAAACCTGCCAGAACAAAAGACAATCGCAAAACATGTAACCAGTCATGTCCTTGTTTATTGCGGCTCCATTGTGGGTTAAGAAGGCTTTCAGCTTCAGCCAATCTTTTATTAATCCTTGATAACAACTATAGGGTTTTATAGGGTGCTATGAACCCACATCTTAATGTATTGGCAGCTAAAGCGAAGATATCATAGCCAGCTACCTCCACCTTAACCAAGCCAGCTTTAGCTCTGCCTAAGCTAGATAGCTAGCTATCTTCGTCAGCCCTTGTTTGGCCGACAAGCCTGACAATTGAAACACAAAGATGTGGCTTCATAGCTAGAAAAACCCTATAAAGCCCCATAGTCCACATCAAGGAGATCCACAAAGGAGCAGCTTGGCTCTTGCCAGTGGGTACAAATATTAGACTGACATTAAACTTTATTTTCTTTATTTGTTTAAGAATCGTAACTCACCTTATCAACTCCAGCCATGTTCTTTACTCTTTTTTGTTAGAAGGAAAGATCAAGAAAGAAAACTCTTTTTTTTTAGACTCTGATCTATTTAAGTTGTGAGAGTTTCAGTCAGTGCTGTTGAGGTAGGACCCAGACGTGAAGCGGTCACGATTCAATATATTGCGATATACTGCGATATGTGATATATATTGATATATTGATATATTTTTCAAATCCTACAATATAAATACACCACTGTATGAACAGGTTTGCCAATGTCTACAATAGCAGTGCACCCTTGTGCTGCTTGTTAATGTTGGAGTGGAGCTGAAAATGGATTACAACACTGTCATCTAGTGGTCAGAGGTTTAAACACAACACACAAGGATTCACTGTCTGCCTAAAATATTTGTATTTAAACTGTTTATTAATAAACAATACTGTGTTTTTGAGAATCAATCACTAAAGAGTATCACTAAACATAAGATCATGATATTGATATTTTGATATTATCTTACAACCCTACTCTTTATACACTGTCTATAGCACTTTTCTGATAATGAGGATGCAGCAGTGTTAAGGGCGTTTAAGATTAAATGCTAAATTAATTAGTATTAATATCCAATTTGGAAGCAAATTCTCTGTGTGATGTTATTTATTCTCTTGAAAGGACTTGCATTGCTGTTGCTTTGACTACTTTATTAACCCTTTGGTGCACAAGCTAAGCAAACCCCTTCTAATGCACAACATGGGTTAAACATGATGTATTCATTTCCTGTGTTATTGTATGTGCTGCTGAGTATCTCTTTGGTAAATCTCTTTAAATCAGTAATATTTTAATGTTCCAAGTGTTCATTAAAAATCTTGTTTTTGATCCTAAATCATTATTTTAATACATGGAGTGCTTGGTATGGCCCGTTATAGAAATGAACCTAGTGCATCCAAATGTTTGATAACGTCCCAAGACTCAAACCAACAGCAAACAATCAGTTCTGTTTTTGAAGTGTCCCAGTATTCCAGAAAATCTAATCCATCAAGCGTATTAACAGACAGTAGTACTAGGGCCTGATTTAAGGCACGGCTGTATGTCATCATAGATGTAGTACTTCCTGCGTCTCACTCGCTTGTGATTGTTGGGAGCGCTTCTGCATGGGGAAAGGCAGACAGTAACATCCCCCATCCATATTCATACAAGCACCGCCTCCTGCACTACGATTGGTACACGAAGGGAATAAAACATAAGGGCTGTTACTGGAGCAGCTGGGAGAAATGAGGGGGTGGTGATGGCTTCTACGGACTGGAGCACACGTACGTCCTCCCCCAGGAGACAGTTTTCTTCATTTAGTAAACACAGTGTACACTCAGTTCTTTAACTAAGGGCTGAAAGTGCCAGTGTTTGGTTATACAGGTGAGAATTCAGGAGGGTGTAATCAGTTAAATGAACGGCTAAATATTTAGGGTTTAGGAGCGTTTAGGATTAAATGTTAAATTTATAAGCAAAGTTCATATTAATATCCAATTTGGAAGCAAATTCTCTGTGTGATGGTATTTATTCTCTTGAAAGCACTTGGATTGCTGTTGCTGTGACTATTTCATTAACCCTTAAACAAGCTAAGCAAACCCCTTCTAATGCACAACATGGGTCAAACTTGATGTATTAATTTCCTGTGTTATTGTATGTACTGCTGAGTATCTCTGTGGTAAATCTTTGGTTTATTAATAATTGTAATGTTCCAAGTGTTCATTAAAAATCTTGTTTTTATTTAAATTAATTAAAATTATTATTTCTAATTTTATCTATTTACTTCATGAACAAAAATTTACAGATATCAAACTCCATAGTGAACACATAAGGGTTCATTATTGTGATGATCAGAAGTAAGTATTCATGGAAGCTTGAATGATGATATTCATTTATTGCAAAGATATAGAACATAAAATCTCAGTCGGGTCACTTTGACCCAGGTTGTGCATCAAAGGGTTAAATACGTAGATTTTAACCAAACACACCTTCTGAGTATTTAGAAACAGAGCCGGGGGAGTTGAGGTGAAGTAGGTCTGAACTGTCAGAGTAGGATCCAAGCTCTCTAAAATGCGCCTGCTCATTATCTCCAAAGCTGTGAAACTGAGCCCATGCGGAAGTTCACCATGGTTCTTCCCTCTCCATGTAATCTGGGTGATCCTAATCTTGGTTAACAGGTTTGTAAGCATTTCCGAACCAATCATAAGGCTTACAGGATTGCAATATATTGAATCGTAACGTGTAGCCAGGTTCTTGCCAGTACTCTGTAAGCAACATGAATTGGCTATGGATAGGCTATGAATACGCCATGGAAAGGCTCTGGCTATGCTATCGATAGGCTCTGTATATGCTCTGTATAGGCTCTGGATAAGCTATGGTTTGGCTACGGATATGCTGTGGATAGGCTCTGGATATGCTGTGGATTGGCTATGGATACGCTATGAATTGGCTATGGATACGCCATGGATAGGCTCTGGATACGCTATGGATTGGCTATGGATTGGCTATGGATATGCTGTGGATAGGCTGTAGATACGCTATGGATAGGCTTTGAATAGGCTTTAGATATGCTATAGATAGGCTCTGGATACGGTATGGATAAACTCTGGATACGCTATGGATAGGCTCTGGATACGCTATGGATAGGCTCTGGATACGCCATGGATAGGCTCTGGATACGCTATGGATAGGCTTTAGATATGCTATAGATAAACTCTGGATACGCTATGGATAGGCTCTGGATATGCTATGGATAGGCTGTAGATACGCTATGGATAGGCTGTACATATGGTATAGATAAACTCTGGATACGCTATGGATGGGCTCTGGATACGCTATGGATAGGCTCTGGATATGCTATGGATAGGCTCTGGATATGCTATGGATAGGCTCTGGATACGCTATGGATAGGCTCTGGATACGCTATGAATAGGCTGTAGATACGCTATGGATAGGCTGTACATATGGTATAGATAAACTCTGGATACGCTATGGATAGGCTCTGGATACGCTATGGATAGGCTCTGGATACGCTATGGATAGGCTTTAGATATGCTATAGATAGGCTCTGGATACGCTATGGATAGGCTCTGGATATGCTATGGATAGGCTGTAGATACGCTATGGATAGGCTGTACATATGGTATAGATAAACTCTGGATACGCTATGGATGGGCTCTGGATACGCTATGGATAGGCTTTAGATATGCTATAGATAGGCTCTGGATATGCTATGGATAGGCTATGGATTAGATAGGGATAGCCATGACCTTTAAACTATTCAGTTTAATGGCTGTCAGTTAGCTAGTTCACGCCAACTAACTACAGCATGATGTTCTAAATGATTCTTGGTTCGCACATGAAGCACTAGGAAGGTTTAACTGTAAAAAGGTTCTTCACACTTGCGTATCTCATTTACAAAAATGTTTTTAAAAGAACCCTCCATTGAAAGGTGGTTCCACCATTGCTTTGCTTCAAAATAAACCATGTATGTGTGGAGGGAACACAGAATACTGGCGGCTCTAGAGTTACAGAAAACCCTTGTTTTGGAACTGAACAGTAGACAGTTGGATGGGTTTTGGCATCAAACTGCTTAAAAGCTGTCAATGGTCTCTCTACTCACTGCCGGTCTTCCATTTATCAAACTGTGTTTCTTACTTTACAGCTTAGTAACGTTCAAATGTGCCTTGTTTATGTCACAGAATGACTGCATGCATACATTTGTTCAGCGGGAAATAGTCTGCTTGGTCGTGTTGTTTTTCCCGTAAAGGCTCCACTGCATTAATGTTGTCTGGCTGTATTCATTTTAATGTAGCTAATTCACTTCAACTGTTGTTAATAATTTCACTGTGATATAATCAGAGACCATATATGACGTGGGTTGTCCTTGGTGTGGATTAGTCCCTGGCTTATATCATTAAAACTGAATACATTACTGTTCATAACGAGTAATCCAAGTTCAATTATTTTGGTTATAGGCAGATCGGTTCAGGAGAGCGTTTAGCTATATCGCTGTGTTACACATGTATTACTTTTGGTTTTTTTTTATTTTTCTTTATCTTTTGAACATAACACATTGCCTGAAAAATGTTATGATTAATGGACCAACAGAAATGCTCAAAATAGCTTGGAAGAAATTCTGGTTCCATTGACTTACATTGAAAGTAAATACTATTTTTAAAATATTATATTGTTGTTATGCCTTTAGTCAGACTCAAACTGAGAGATCCATTGGCAAGTTTTATTGATCATATGCTTATATTTATGTTGTTTTGTATTTCTTTTGAACACAGTGTTATGAATATTACACTACACAATATTTTACTGTACATCTTTCCATCACAACATGCTGTATAGGTCCACATATAAGAGATAGAGTTGCCAACAATTAAAGGTGTTAAAGGAATTTCCCAGTGTTTCTTTTAACCTGATCTCTATCGGCCACATCTAGGGTACAACCAATCCTTTCCCTGTATAGAAAACACATTTACTGCCCTAAAACTAGCATCCACCACGTTATTTGTTGAGTTTGTGTAGTATTCTGTAGTGCTGACTTGGATCAGTCATATTTTCATATTTGCTTCTATTACTCAGCATGTAAAGTATTATGCAAATACATCATACAGTCATTGGGAATTCCTACAGCACTCAACAAATCCAGACTGATAGTCTAGTCACTGATCTAGAGCCTAATAAATACACATATCGTACCTTCTAATATTAGTCATACAGCACTAAAGAAGAACTAGGAAAGTAGAAGAGTGCGGGTCAGTTTGATTGGGGATCTGTCCTGAGTGAGTACATGCAGTTTGGTGGCTGTAGATTTTATAAAACCATAATATTTGGGTGCGCTCAAAAAAGAATGGGACTCTATGGGGTGAAAAAAGAGGGATGGAAAAAAACGACAAACCAGCACTGCAGTCGTTCTGGCCTAAATCAGTGTATGTAAAACGGTACGCATCGTGATACAGAATCAGAATCCTGCTATTAAAACACACCACTATATGAACAGGTTTGCTTACAATAGCGTTGCGTCCTTGTGCTGCTTGTTAATGTTGGAGTGGAGCTGAAAACTGATTACAACACTGCCATCTAGTGATCAGAGGTTTAAACTAGAGATGGACCGATCAGTGTTTTTGAGGCCGATTCCAATCGCCGATCACCTTTCAGCGTGATCGGCCGATAGCCGATACCGATCGAGGGCGGGGCTGTTAGACACGGCAGGGCTACATATTATTAGCACAAGCAAGTCATGAAACCTGGTCTAAACTGGTTTATTAAATTTTTAACAAGCTCATATGAAACAGTATAATATTATAACTAAATTAGAAGTTGGTCTAAATTAGAAGTTGGTCTAAATTAGAAGTTGGTCTATGTGGGAGTAAACCGCTTGATAAGCTCCAGAAGAGCCACATCTGAAAAGTATCTACTAGGAACAGCAGAGCGAGGATCCAGGTGGAACATTAAGCAGCAGAATGAACGTCTTCTACAGCCGAGAAGAGCTGCTTATCTAGAACTATAAACTCAATCACTCTGGCTGTGGTTCTTTAGCTCTCTGGCTGTTTCTGCTGCTGTTCTGTTGGTACCGGTCAGATCTGGTCTGTATGGTGTTCTGGGTTGTTTGTTTTGTGTTAGCTGTGCGTGCTAGCTCTGCTGTTTGCTAAAACTCACTGTTCTAAGCCGCGTGGTGGTCTCTGAAGGGAGGGGGTTTCACGGAGGGCTCCTCTTCCTGGATGAAACGCTAGCTGTAAATACAGAAATTAGGCTCATTTGTTTACCGCTATCGATCAGCTCTCAAGATCGGCCGATCGCCGATCACATATTTTGATTAAATCGACCGATCGATCGTTCCATCTCTAGTTTAAACACAACACACAATGATTCACTGTCTGCCAGGAATCTGTTTATCGATACTGGGTTTTTGAGAATTGATACACCAAACATAATATCCCGATATTCGATATTTCAATATTTTCTTTCACCCCTAATTGGCGTACACTTTTCCATTCTGTTCATTTTCTATGGGGAAAAAAATCTGTTGCTTTCCAGAAACCATGCGTCTGATCAAAAAACTACATACAAGCCCAAATCACACCATCTGGAGCTGGAACAGAGTTAATATTTCAAAAAAACTGCTGGACGAAGATCTGGCAGAAAGCAAAAGATGAATAACAGTATTATTAGTCAGCTAGACAAGAAACCAGCCCCAGAATCCACCCCAAGCACTTGTAGTCTTCTTCTGCTTTCAGTCTATATTATCAGAAATGCATTTTTCTATACTTGAAACCTAAAAAACCTTGAGATCACGGTACCACTACTGTTGGAGTTGAATAGTCATGTTTTTTGTGTATTTTTGTCAAAGTGCCTCTTTAATTTTAATAGCTTATACGTATTCAATCCTAAACTCATGGCCAATGAGTATTCTCATACTATTGTATTGATATTGAGGACTGCAATACTGAGCCTAATAACTAAAATCTCTGGTATCGTTACAACCCGAGTGGCCATGGCTACACAAAGGTGCTGCCAAACACACTTTTCAACCCATACAAACTGCTGTCTTGGCGAAGGCTGTTCACCCTGAGGAGGTTCCCGTTCTCCACTTTTGAACCTGTACACAAAGCTCCTCAGCCAAAACACAAAAGCGCTGCATTCATAGACACTGAAAAAGACACTTCTAGCTACATGCCCTTCTTGACAAACCCTTGACAAAGTGATAAACTATAGAGCTTTTCCCTGATTGGCTCGAATTAAGAGACGGCCAAGGCTGAGTAGAAGAGGCGGCACTAATAAATGGAGATTAATTCAGGGGGTGCTTTATTTCTTTCTGGTTGCCAGGAGAGCTTGGTAGTTTATGGTCTGGCTCTCGAGACGGGCCCACCTTTGCGTTTTAGGAGCTCACATGATTTTTCCTTTAATCCAAATGCAGTTGATAAGATTAACCTTTTGACGCACAAGCTAAGCAAACCCATTCTAATGCACAGCCTGGGTCAAACTTGACCTGTATTCATTTCCTAGGGTTAGTTGTATGTATGGCTCAGTATCTCTTCTTTGGTATATGTACAGAAATCAGTTTATTTCAGTATTTAATGTTCCAAGTGCTCATTAAAAAACTTGTTTTTGATCGTAAAACATTATTTTAATTCTTATATATTTACTTCATGAACAAAAATAGTTCTTGTTAATGTGTTCTTGACTGCAAATGTTTACAAATGGGAATAGTTGTTATCAAATTCCATAGTGAGAGAATTAAAAAGTTCAATTAATAATAATAACAAGTTCAATATATATAGCGCCTTTCTGTGAGCAGCAGAGAGAAAGTACTGAGAAAAGAGATAAATTTTAAGTGACTGGATGAGCTCGTAGTTCTTTATTTACTTCAACAACAACAAAAACCAACGGTTTGTCTCTGCTCTGCAGCGAAGTTACACTGTGGTTAAAATTTCTTCCACAACCAATCTTCAAAAAGTCCCGCCGTTTCTTCTTCGTCGCATTCGTATGGAAGTGATCTTGTCTTGCACTGCCCCACGGACTGCAGCGGTATTGCTCTGTCCCATGCGTATCAGTAAGATTTCCGAAAAACATGCAAATTACACACAAAATTAACGCTAGAAAGCGTAGAAGCGTATCTGTATCCGTATTAACGTCAGGGGTGTAAGAAAATATCTTGGGAATATCGGGATATTATATTTGGTGATACTGTATCGATTCTCAAAAACACAGTATCAATACACAGATTCCTGACCGACAGTGAATCATTGTGTGTTGTGTTTAAACCTTTGACCACTAGATGGCTGTGCTGTAATTCATTTTCAGCTCCACTCCAATATTAACCAGCAGCACAAGGGCGCAATTAAATTGTAAGCATTGATAAACCTGTTTATACAGTGGTGTGTTTTAATAGTAGGATTTTTAAAAAATTGCAACATATGACTTTGCTTGCAATATCGCAATATATTGTGATATATTAAATCGTGACCGCTGTATCATGATATGTATTGTATCGCCAGGTTCTTTCCAATACCCAGCCTTAATTAACGTTGAGTATAAATGAGCCTTCAGAGTCAGAGATGGACTAGACTGGACTTCATGGAACAACAGACCGATTGCCTAAGCTTTGCCCGTGTATGCTTCAGCATGCATGTGATTAAGACGTTGTGCTTTTCGAATGCTAACAGACGGGTGGTGATGGACTGAGCTGTACCTACACAATCTGTGTGTCAATGAACTCAAGTCAACGCTGAAGGTCTCCTGACTTCTGATTCCTGAAGGCTGAAGTTCTAACAATAGTGAATACATAAGAATCTATTCTCAGAAATCATCACAAACAAGTAAATTGAGGAATCCACTAAAGCTTGAATGATAAAATGAATGCATTGCAAAGATTTAAAGAAAGGGTTAAACCTATTTGATGCTTCTTTAACTTTAACTGGAGCTGCGAGGCCAGTGTAGCTAACAAAGCAGCTGCTTTGAAGTCTTTACTTTTGCTCTTTTCTCAAAATAAGATGTAGGCATCAAAGTCTGCATGATGCTAATTGGTCAGCTCATATTACTTGTAAGCTACTCGTAGCTACAGGCAGCAAACTTCAACCCTCAAACATGTTGGCTGGTCTAGAACAGTTCTATCACTTCAAGCAACTGAATTAAGTAGGTCTCTTATGCAGGCGGTAGCGAGCAAAGCAAAAGCTGATGCTGACTGACATAATGGGTAAAGCATTTTAAACATTTATGTTTATAAATAGTGCATTAGAAATAGTGTGGATCTATCTTGGGCCTGGTTGCCGCAACACTCCAGAGGCTGGCACACCAGTGTGTCAGCACTGGAACTTGGTGTGGGAAGTAGTGAGTTTTGTTAGTTTTCTTGTAGGCCTTTTTAAAAAACTTCACATGACTGCTACAGCATGAGCAGCACTAATGGCATATCACCACTGATTCTCTGCATAGGCAGGAGATCTGTCTCTCTAATGGTCTCTTTAATGGCATTATTGCCCCTTTAAGCTCCTTGATTGAGTTTTGCACCAGCATGGTTGCTAGAGTTCCTCAGGAGCATCCTGGCCGACATGAGCCAGTGAAGTGGCAGCATGGAGAGCTCTCCGCTGGCTGTGGATCTGCACTCTGGCATGCATTAACTCAGGTGGCTGCTCTGTTTTATTTTTTAAGCAAGCTTCTCAGATGGAAACACACACAAGCTGGGGTGGGAGGTGTGACAAAACGAAAAATGTATGGGATATACACTACCCTGCAAATGAACGTGTTGATTCGGAATACACAAAATAAAAAGGTTCTGTTCTAAACGGGCTTCGGACACTAGTCTGGTAAATAAAACTATCAAAGCATTGTTTAGACAAAACCTTTTTCTGTTTTATGCTTACTAGGGATGCACCGATACCACTTTTTCCTTACCAATACCAATACCGATACTAGCTTTTCAGTTATCTGCCGATACCGAGTACCGATACTGATACCAACTCTGACTTAAATGCTCGATATATGGCTATAAATCCTGATATTTATAGGGTTCCACTTTTTATATGTTGTATTTTGTGCTAGCTTGGATGAAGTCGCTGTGTTCTTTGACGTGGTTTCACTTTAAATGCTTAATTTAATTTGATGTATTGAAGTCTTTGCTGGTCGTGCCGCCCCTCGAAATGCTGGCGTAACAAATTTTGCAGCGGGCATTTTTTATATATATATATATATATATATATATATATATATATATATATATATATATATATATATATATATATCAAAGTTTCACAGTGGTTACAGCCAGTGTGCAAAATACTCCTTGGTGTCTGGGAGTGTCCCATGTTGGTTGGCTACTCCAGCATTGGCTAACTTGGTACTGACATTTGCTTCAGTGGCACCACGTTTGGTTCCACAGTTCTTCTTTTGCAAAGTATCTCGTCTGGTTTCCTCACATTAACTGAGAGCTTACGCGTCTCCTCCTTAGTGTTTGGTTTGACAAATGAATCTACTTTGGACCAGGATTATTCTGTAAAGCTGCTCTGTCACACATCTGTTGTAAAAGGCGCATATAAATAAAACCTTGACTTGATGTGACCGATCTCTGAGGCATAAAATTCAAAAAGACCCAGAGAAACTGGCCACACAGGCAAACAAGCTGTGCAGTGTTAGTAGGCAGTATGTGAAGTAATGAGGCCGGGATAACAGGTAGTAGGCGATTCTCTACCTTGATCCCATCCTTAACCCACCCCGAACCCACCCATAACCCACCCCGAACCCACCCATAACCCACCCCGAACCCACCCATTACCCACCCCGAACTCACCCCGAACCCACCGCGAACCCACCCCGAACCCACCCATTACCCATCCCCGAACTCACCCATAACCCACCCCGAACCCACCCATAACCCACCCATTACCCACCCCGAACCCACCCATTACCCACCCCGAACTCACCCATAACCCACCCCAAACTCACCCATAACCCACCCCAAACTCACCCATAACCCACCCCGAACTCACCCCGAACCAAACCATAACTCACCCTGAACCAAACCATACCTCACCCTGAACCAAACCATAACTCACCCCGAACCCACCCATAACCAACCCCTAAACACACCCATAACCCACCCCTAAACCCACCCATTACCCACCGCGAACCCACCCCGAACCCACCCATTACCCATCCCCGAACTCACCCATAACCCACCCCGAACCCACCCATAACCCACCCCGAACTCACCCATAACCCACCCCGAACTCACCCATAACCCACCCCAAACTCACCCTGAACCAAACCATACCTCACCCTGAACCAAACCATAACTCACCCCGAACCCACCCATAACCAACCCCTAAACACACCCATAACCCACCTCTAAACCCACCCATAACCCCCCCTAAACCCACCCATAACCCACCCCGAACTCACCCATAACCCACCCCGAACTCACCCCAAACCAAACCATAACTCACCCCGAACCAAACCATAACTCACCCCGAACCAAACCATAACTCACCCCGAACCCACCCATAACCCACCCATAACCCACCCCTAAACCCACCCATAACCCACCCCTAAACCCACCCATAACCCACCCCTAAACCCACCCATAACCCACCCCTAAACCCACCCATAACCCACCCCTAAACCCACCCATAACCCACCCATAACCCACGCCAATTCCAATCCCGGTCAGTTTCGATCGTCAGGAGCCTCTGGCAGAACCAGATTTTCATTCCTCACGTCTGTACTTTGTAATAAATAATAACTCAATCTACTGTGTTTAACATGTTATTAAATAATAAGCCTTGGATGCAACAAACCGGGAATTAAGAGTTCAAACAAGCAGAAACAATGAAAAAAACAACAAACGTTTCTTAGAAAAATTTCAAAGCAAAGCAACATGTCCCCCCACGTTGACTGACAGTGTATGAAACAAGGAGCTCTGAGAAGAGTTTTTTTCTAAACACCTGCGGGGGGTTTGTTCTGTTTGTCACATTAAGGAATAATTGATGTTTATCCCCGGCAACGTGTGTGTTGAGAGCCTACCGGGGTGGGACGCCCCACTGGGCCGCTGCAGAACGGACTGGAAACTCGTCTCCGCATTAGCTGGTTATTCATTATGCGGCTCAAGGCTGCCAGCGAAGCGTAGTGTGACGCTGTCGTATACATTAGAGTGAATGAGAAAACAAGAGGAGGGGAAATTAATCTGCCCTCCTTTCTCCTGCCTGTGAGTGACGGCCAAGCCAACCCCGGCGGTCAGGCTGAGGTGGAGATGATTCATTTCTGTCCTGCGTGCCGCGCTCACCTAATGGGACTTTGACTCGGGCTGACTCCAAAGCAACGTTGCCCCCCGCGCTCGCCCTTTTCTTTAAAGGCTCTTTTCAGGCGGCGGTGTGAGAAACGATATCTCACTCAAATCCCTGAATAGACTTTACAGAAATACAATTGTTCGCAGCCTTGCCACTAACTAGATTCTTCAGGAGACCACAAAGAGACTCAATTTATTTTCCCCTTGGAACGGGTCCAAGGAGAGGACCACCACAAAGCAACAGTACTTCAACAAAGGCCTCCGTAGCTCTTTCAGGGCTCTTTACATTTTTATAAAAATCAGCTCTTATGAGGAAAACGCCTAAAGGAAACCTTTAATTCATGGGGTTCGTGTATGATTGCAGAGAGAGGAGTTTCTTTAGCTCGTTAGTGTTGTCGTTAATGAGGTCTGTGGTGTTAGAGATCCATTTGGCTTGTACTGCTTACAGTGCTGTACTGTACTTCCAGTGATGCTCTCCAGTGGCAGTATGCATGTGAATAATACTATTTATCTGTTTTCTGTTACGTAATCCAGTAGCTATAGAGCTGTATACTAGAGATCGACGATATATCAGTCGGCTGATATATCAGGCTGATATTTGTCATTTTTTAATATATCGGCATCGGCCGATATCAGTGTTGTGCAGCACTGTTCATCCAAATAAGTGTAAATGAATCATTTATACTAGTGTTGCACTGATACCGATACCGTATTGGTATTGGCGCCGATACTGGCACGATACAGTATCGGTATCGGCAATAGAGAGCGCCGATACCATGAAGCTTATAGACGGGCATGCGCGCCACTAAATGGCGCTTGACTGAAGCCAACAGCATGTCCGCGGTGTTGGAGTATTTCTCGGTTGAGACGGGCAGCAGCAAAAATGCCCGCTGCATAATTTGTTATGCCAGTATTTCGAGGGGCGGCACGACCAGCAAAGACTTCAATACATCAAATTAAATTTAGCATTTAAAGTGAAACCACGTCAAAGAACACAGCAACTTCATACAAGAAAGCACAAAATACAACATATAAAAAGTGGAAACCTATAAATATCAGGATTTATAGCCATATATCGAGCATTTAAGTCAGAGTTGGTATCAGTATCGGTAAGGAAAAAGTGGTATCGGTGCAACCCTAATTTATACGAACAGCAATGTTTTTAATGAGGTGGTTACGTGTTTCCAGTTTCAGCCCGTTGATGTGAACCAGAGCGGATGTTTTGCTCCTTAGCTCCGGGGCTAAAGCTAACTGCTCTAGTGTAATACACACATTAGCTCCGGGGCTAAAGCTAACTGCTCTAGTGTAATACACACATTAGCTCCGGGGCTAAAGCTAACTGCTCTAGTGTAATACACACATTAGCTCCGGGGCTAAAGCTAACTGCTCTAGTGTAATACACACATTAGCTCCGGGGCTAAAGCTAACTGCTCTAGTGTAATACACACATTAGCTCCGGGGCTAAAGCTAACTGCTCTAGTGTAATACACACATTAGCTCCGGGGCTAAAGCTAACTGCTCTAGTGTAATACACACATTAGCTCCGGGGCTAAAGCTAACTGCTCTAGTGTAATACACGCATTAACACGTTACTGTTACACAGAGAGTCTCTCCGGAGCAGACAGAGCTTCCCAGATAGTACTCAGATATTACTCAGATATTACTCAGATATTACTCAGATATTACTCAGATATTACTCAGATATTACTCAGATACTACTCAGATATTACTCAGATACTACTCAGATATTACTCAGATATTACTCAGACACTACTCAGATATTACTCAGATATTACTCAGATATTACTCAGACACAACTCAGATATTACTCAGATATTACTCAGATATTACTCAGATATTACTCAGACACTACTCAGATATTACTCAGACACTACTCAGATATTACTCAGATATTACTCAGATATTACTCAGATATTACTCAGATACTACTCAGATATTACTCAGATATTACTCAGATACTACTCAGATACTACTCAGATATTACTCAGATATTACTCAGATACTACTCAGATACTACTCAGATATTACTCAGATACTACTCAGATACTACTCAGATATTACTCAGATACTACTCAGATATTACTCAGATATTACTCAGCTTCCAGCACTCGAGACTAACAGAACTAAAGAAAGAGTAAAGAGAACAGAGCCGCTGTGTTAACAACTAGAGATGGACTGATCAGCGTTTTTGAGGCCGATTCCGATCACTGATCACCTTTTAGCACAATCGGGCAATCTGATACAAATCGAGGGCGGAGTATATATAACTAAATTAGAAGTTGGTCTATGTGGGAGTAAACCGCTTGATAAGCTCCAGAAGAGCCACATCTGAAAAGTATCTCTACTAGGAACAGCAGAGCGAGGATCCAGGTGGAATATTAAGCAGCAGAATGAACGTCTTCTACAGCCGAGAAGATCTGCTTATCTAGAACTATAAACTCAATCACTCTGGCTGTGGTTCTTTAGCTCTCTGGCTGTTTCTGCTGCTGTTCTGTTTGTACCGGTCAGATCTGGTCTGTAGGTGTTCTGGGTTGTTTGTTTTGTGTTAGCTGTGTGTTCTAGCTCTGCTGTTACTGATACTCACTGTATTCAGCTGTGTGGTGTCTCTGAAGTGTGTATCAGATTAGTATGTTAAATGTCTTTGTCTTGGTTCCCGTGAGAGACGCTGATGTTACTAATTGTACAGATGTTATAAACTGTCCTGGATGAGTCTGTGGAAAATGAAAGGGTATGTATTTCCACCTAGTGGTTCAGATAGGAATTGCAGGGAGCTGGTCGGAGGGGGTTTCACGGAGGGCTCCTCTTCTTGGATGAAACGCTAGCTGTAAATACAGAAATTAGGCTCATTTGTTTAACACCATCAATCGGCTCTCGAGATCAGCTAAATTGGAGAAATAGCGGCCGATCACTGATCACATATTTTGATTAAAAATCGGCCGATATGATACATAGCCGATCGATCCTTCCATCTCTAAACTGAACGGTATGTATGGTGTGCTGGTGTTTCAGTAGTTGATGGTATGAGATGCTGATACTAGACTACTTCAGTAAACAGGATACACCACTGAATCAGAACACACATTAGAAATAATTAGATACTCCTGATCTAACTGGACCGTACTGACTCTAATTAGATACTCCTGATCTAACTAGACCGTACTGACTCTAATTAGATACTCCTGATCTAACTAGACCGTACTGACTCTAATTAGATACTCCTGATCTAACTGGACCGTACTGACTCTAATTAGATACTCCTGATCTAACTAGACCGTACTGACTCTAAATAGATACTCCTGATCTAACTGGACCGTACTGACTCTAATTAGATACTCCTGATCTAACTGGACCGTACTGACTCTAATTAGATACTCCTAATCTAACTGGACTGTACTGACTCTAATTAGATACTCCTGATCTAACTGGACCGTACTGAACTCTAGTTAGATACTCCTGATCTAACTGGACCGTACTGACTCTAATTAGATACTCCTAACTGGACCGTACTGACTCTAATTAGATACTCCTGATCTAACTGGACCGTACTGACGCTAATTAGATACTCCTGATCTAACTGAACCGTACTGACTCTAATTAGATACTCCTGATCTAACTGGACCGTACTGAACTCTAATTAGATACTCCTGATCTAACTGAACCGTACTGACTCTAATTAGATACTCCTGATCTAACTGAACCGTACTGACTCTAATTAGATACTCCTGATCTAACTGGACCGTACTGACTCTAAATAGATACTCCTGATCTAACTGGACCGTACTGACTCTAAATAAGTACTCCTGATCTAACTGGACCGTACTGACTCTAATTAGATACTCCTGATCTAACTGGACCGTACTGACTCTATTTAGATACTCCTGATCTAACTGGACCGTACTGACTCTAAATAAGTACTCCTGATCTAACTGGACCGTACTGACTCTAATTAGATACTCCTGATCTAACTGAACCGTACTGACTCTAATTAGATACTCCTGATCTAACTGGACCGTACCGACTCTAATTAGATACTCCTGATCTAACTGGACCGTACAGACTCTAAATAGATACTCCTGATCTAACTGGACCGTACCGACTCTAATTAGATACTCCTGATCTAACTGGACCGTACCGACTCTAATTAGATACTCCTGATCTAACTGGACCGTACTGACTCTAATTAGATACTCCTGATCTAACTGGACTGTACTGCCTCTAATTAGATACTCCTGATCTAACTGGACCGTAATGACTCTAAATAGATACTCCTGATCTAACTGGACCGTACTGACTCTAAATAAATACTCCTGATCTAACTGGATCTTACTGACTCTAATTAAACACTCCTGATCTAACTGGACCGTACTGACTCTAAATAGATTCTCCTGATTAAACTGCACCGTACTGACTCTAATTAGATTCTCCTGATCTAACTGGACCGTACTGACTCTAATTAGATACTCCTGATCTAACTGGACCATACTGACTCTAATTAGATACTCCTGATCTAACTGGACCGTACTGACTCTAATTAGATACTCCTGATCTAACTGGACTGTACTGACTCTAATTAGATACTCCTGATCTAACTGGACCGTACTAACTCAAATTAGATACTCCTGATCTAACTGGACCGTACTGACTCTAATTAGATACTCCTGATCTAACTGGACCGTACTGACTCTAAATAGATACTCCTGATCTAACTGGACCGTACTAACTCTAATTAGATACTCCTGATCTAACTGGACCGTACTAACTCAAATTAGATACTCCTGATCTAACTGGACCGTACTGACTCTAAATAGATACTCCTGATCTAACTGGACCGTACTGACTCTAAATAAATACTCCTGATCTAACTGGACCGTACTGACTCTAATTAGATACTCCTGATCTAACTGGACCGTACTGACTCTAATTAGATACTCCTGATCTAACTAGACCGTACCGACTCTAAATAGATATTCTTGATCTAACTGGACCGTACTGACTCTAAATAGATACTCCTGATCTAACTGGACCGTACTGAACTCTAATTAGATACTCCTGATCTAACTGGACCGTACCGACTCTAATTAGATACTCCTGATCTAACTGGACCGTACTGACTCTAATTAGATACTCCTGATCTAACTGGACCGTACCGACTCTAATTAGATACTCCTGATCTAACTGGACCGTACCGACTCTAATTAGATACTCCTGATCTAACTGGACCGTACTGACTCTAAATAGATACTCCTGATCTAACTGGACCGTACTGACTCTAATTAGATACTCCTGATCTAACTGGACCGTACTGACTCTAAATAGATTCTCCTCATCTAACTGGACCGTACTGACTCTAATTAGATACTCCTGATCTAACTGGACCGTACTGACTCTAATTAGATACTCCTGATCTAACTAGACTGTACTGACTCTAATTAGATACTCCTGATCTAACTGGAACGTACTGACTCTAAATACATACTCCTGATCTAACTGGACCGTACTGACTCTAATTAGATACTCCTGATCTAACTGGACCGTACTGACTCTAAATAGATTCTCCTCATCTAACTGGACCGTACTGACTCTAATTAGATACTCCTGATCTAACTGGACCGTACTGACTCTAATTAGATACTCCTGATCTAACTAGACTGTACTGACTCTAATTAGATACTCCTGATCTAACTGGACCGTACTGACTCTAAATAGATTCTCCTGATCTAACTGGACCGTCCTGACTCTAATTAGATACTCCTGATCTAACTGGAACGTACTGACTCTAAATACATACTCCTGATCTAACTGGACCGTACTGACTCTAATTAGATACTCCTGATCTAACTGGACCATACTGACTCTAATTAGATACTCCTGATCTAACTGGACTGTACTGACTCTAATTAAACACTCCTGCACTATAGGATATTTTGAAAATCTATTAAAATTGAAACCATTTGCTCCTCCGGTTGTCAGCTGGGGCAAATGGGTGAGGTAATACTGCAGTGGGGGGGCCAGGCGTACCCAGCATTTCTACTTTGGGCGGCACTACGAGTTGCAAGTGCGACTCAATTGCAGAATAGAACACATCAGAGTGTGAGGTGTGTATTAAGTGTTGCGGCAGTGAGTCACCGCAACCCACAGCAAAATGCCCGTGTTGATGGGCGGCAGCGTTTATATAATGGCCGTGAGTGATCTATGAGCAGTACAGCGAAACGGGGTGACCCCTATAATTACGCCAGAGCAAAGGGTCAGCACCGTCCACATCACTCTGACAGGTCGTAATGAACGTTCGTGTGTGTGTGTGTGTGTGTGTGTGTGAAAGCGCAGGTGTGTTGTGTGGAAGATAGGGTGAGCGTAAAGGGCTCGAGGTGGCATTTGCTCTGTCAATAGCTGTAAAGCACCTCTGGAAATGAAAGAGGGTGAACAATAGCGAAGGACAGTTTATATCAGCACGCGTGACTGTTTTCCTGCTCCACAGATTGTTGAAGCCTCAGAGCTGAACTCGTATGTGGAGTAAAACCCAACCTGTCGGTTGTGTAGCCGGCTGGAAGTGGAGCAGGTTATTGAATCTCTACAACAGTACAAACCACACATTGTATGTGTATGTTGCTGTGGTTCTGGTGCAGATCAGTTTCCCTGTGGTGATGCTGACGTCGGCTAGCATTAGTGTGAATAGCACAGTGCTGCCTGCTGGCGGTTTCTCAACACTCATCACCAGCGTTACTTAACCTCAGTCAGGAAAATCTGATTTACCCTGCTTTCCTCTTGTAGCATCAGTCACAACGTCTATGACTTGCTTCTTTAGCTTTGCAGTGGAGATACCACATTAATAGAGATAACCAGCAACAAAGAGCTTTGGCTGCAGTAGTTAGAACTAGGGATGCACCGATACCAGCTTTTCAGGTATCTGCCGATACTGAGTACCGATACCGATACCAACTCTGACTTATATGCTTGATATATGGCTATAAATTCTGATATTTATAGTGTTATACTTTTTATATGTTGTATTATTTTATGTCTTATCCTGAAAAAGGTATAATAATCTTGAAAGAACACCATTTACTGGTTGAGTAACTGCACATTAAAAAGTTTCAGAGCTATTAAAAAATAAAAATTGCCACAATGCAGAAACACATGCAGCCATTTAGTCAGTAAGCTTCATGGTATCGGCGCTCTCTATTGCCGATACCGATACTGTGTGTAAGTGCCAGTATCGGTGCCGGTACTGTATCGTATCGGTGCAACACTAATTAGAACATCACGTTTGCCTCAGACTGTTGCATATCTTGCATACTGTCGCTCACTGTCCAAAGAAAAACAAGTATCTTCACTTTGATAGAAAGAGTTGATAGAAAGAGGTTTCATTACAGAGAATTTTGGAGCATTTCTATTGGTGCATTCATAATGCATGATTCTTATTGATATTAATATTAAACACACCACTATATGAACAGGTTTGTTAATGCTTACAATAGCATTGCGCCCTTGTGCTGCTTGTTAATGTTGGAGTGGAGCTGAAAATGGATTACAACACTGTCATCTATGCCAATGATTCACCGTCTGCCGGAGATGTATTGATATATCCTGAATTCCGATATTTTCAATATTTTCTTACACTTATATATATATGAAAATCGTGACTGCTGTATCACAATATGCATTGTATCGCCAGGTTCTTGCCAAATTCCATAATGAATGGACCAATAGAAATTCTGTAACATATATAAATTATAGAATTACACAAAGATTTTATAAAACATTCGCTATTTAGTGTGTCCAAAAGATTAACATGCTGTAATAAAGAGAAGTGAAGGTAAAAAGAGAGTCAGAGATTAAAGCGAGTCAGAGATTAAAGCGAGTCAGAAAAAGATTAACATGCTGTAATAAAGAGAAGTGAAGATGAAAAGCAAGTCAGAGATTAAAGTGAGTCAGAGATTAAAGCGAGTCAGAAAAAAAATAACGTGCTGTAATAAAGAGAAGTGAAGATGAAAAGCGAGTCAGAGATTAAAGTGAGTCAGAGATTAAAGCGAGTCGGAAAGAAAATAATGTGCTGTAATGAAGAGAAGTGAAGATGAAAAGCGAGTCAGAGATTAAAGCGAGTCAGGGAATAAAGTAAGTCAGAAAAAGATTAACATGCTGTAATAAAGAGAAGTGAAGGTAAAAAGAGAGTCAGAGATTAAAGCGAGTCAGAGATTAAAGCGAGTCAGAAAGAAAATAACGTGCTGTAATTAAGAGAAGTGGAGGTGAAAAGTGAGTCAGAGATTAAAGCGAGTCAGAGATTAAAGCAAGTCGTAGAAAGAATAACATGCTGTAATTAAGAGAAGTGGAGGTGAAAAGTGAGTCAGAGATTAAAGCGAGTTGAGGAATGAAGCGAGTCGGGGAATAAAGCAAGTCAGAGAAAGAATAACATGCTGTAATTAAGAGAAGTGAAGATGAAAAGATAGTCGAGATTAAAGCGAGTCAAAGATTAAAGCGAGTCAGGGAATAAAGTGAGTCAGAAAAAATATTGTGCTGTAGTAAAGAGAAGTGAAGATGAAAAGCTAGTCAAGATTAAAGCGAGTCAGAGATTAAAGCGAGTCTGGGAATAAAATGAGTCAGAATAAGAATAATCTGCTGTAGTAAAGAGAAGTAAAAGGTGAAAAGAGAGTCAGAGATTAAAGCGTGTCAGAGATTAAAGCAAGTCAGGGAATAAAACGAGTCAGAATAAGAATAATCAGCTGTAATAAAGAGAAGTGAAGGTGAAAAGAGAGTCGAGATTAAAGCGAGTCAGGGAATAAAATGAGTCAGAATAAGAATAATCTGCTGTAGTAAAGAGAAGTAAAAGGTGAAAAGAGAGTCAGAGATTAAAGCGTGTCAGAGATTAAAGTGAGTCAGGGAATAAAATGAGTCAGAATAAGAATAATCAGCTGTAATAAAGAGAAGTGAAGGTGAAAAGAGAGTCGAGATTAAAGCGAGTCGGGGAATAAAGCAAGTCAGAGAAAGAATAACATGCTGTAATAAAGAGAAGTGAAGATGAAAAGCGAGTCGAGGAATAAAGCGAGTCCGAATAAGAATATATATATATATAGTATATTTAGTGTGTCCATTTTTTGCCTTTATGTTTTATAAGTTGGTTTAGTTGTTTAGTTCAGTGATATTGAGGTCTGGACTCTGGGATGGTCAGTCCATCGCTCTTTGTTTGATGTGTCTGTATCTCCTTTACTCAGTGTGGAGCTTCTTGAGCAGCTACACATCTTTTCAGGACCCGTAGCGTTGAGGTATCTTCTCACGGTGGAAGGATGGACAGAAACACCAGTGGATGTTTTCAGATCTGAAGTCAGAGTGATTCTCTCTTCTCTGTAAAATATAAAAGCTTTCAGTGGGATTTATCTGATCTGGGGCAGGTTTGATGGTCTGCCCGGTGTTACAGGTGGTTGTTAGGAGTCCCGTTCTCTCTCACAGTAAAATCACAGTGTCTGGCCTTGCTAACAGTATTGCAAGGTTGCAGTATATTGAATTGTATCCTGAGTATTATGATATGTATTGCATTTCTAGTACAAATCCTTAGATTTTAGGCGAACAAGTGATGATCTAGGTACTTATAAGCTCCTAAGTTTGTGTACATTTGACGTCTTGCTAAATGATGATAGTGTCTGGCATCCCACCTCTCATCTGTAATGAATTGGTTGTCGTCGTATAATTAAAAGCTACACTTCCTGTCTATTCCAGTCATGTCTGATCATGAATAGGAGCATTCACCATATCCAGTAAGAGAAGTGATTATTTATTTCCTCTTTTCTATTCAGCCGTGTTAGGATTAAGGGCTGTTTGTCATGAAACCTACGGAGAGGCTGACAGGGTTTCGTGGCGAAGGGAGGCGGAACTGAGCCTGAGGGGTGTTCTTTGTGTCTCTCCGGCGTTACCACCTCGGCCAGCTGATCTAGGCTTGCTCTCATATCCTGTGGATTTCTGTCAGGTGGGATTTTAAAAGCCCTGCCGTCATTCGGAGATGCTGTGTGAGCTTATTCCCCAATTTCATGGTCATTACGCTAAAAAATAAGAGAGAGGTTTAATTTGGAAATTTGATTAGAGCCATCCACAGCGCAGTAAAGCATCTCCGCCAGAGCCGTAACTGAAAACGTTTATCAGTACTTGTGACTGGCAGAGGGCCTCGGAGGCAGCTTACGTTGCCAGATTAATGTGCTATTCATTTTAGTGGAAGGATAGTGGTTTCCAACAGGCTGCCTCATGTGTCACATATTTTGGTGTCTTAGATGTGATGTGTCGTGAAACAGATCTCATTATTCTGTCCCAAGTTCACTCATGTCACACCACTGCTGCGCTCCCTTCACTGGCTTCCTGTAGCTGCTCGCATTCAGTTTAAAGTTCTGATGCCTACAAAGCCAAGAATGGACCAGCTCCTCTTGACCTTATGGCAATGGTCAAAAGTCGAACCGCACCTCGAGCCCTTCGGGCTTCAAGTACGGCTCGGCTTGACCCGCCATCACTTAAGATTCATGGAAGACACGCAACAAAACGCTTCTCTGTCCTGGAGCCCAGATGGTGGAACGAACTTCCACTGGCTGTCCGAACAGCGAACTCTCTCGCGGTCTTCAAACGCAGACTGAAGACCTATCTCTTTGTAAAGCACTTATAATCACTAATATACTAAAGTACTGGTATAAACTGTAATTGCACTTTATCTTCTAGGAGCTCTGGATAAGTAATGCACTTGTACTGTATGTAGTCTTGTATTTGTTCTCTTCTCTGTAGGTGTTCCAGTCTTGCTAGGTATTGCGTTGTCTTGTTTCTAGGTATCAGCACTGGCCCTGTGTTTATGGCAGTGTTTGAGTATAGAGTGGTTTGGACTTAAACCTGTTTGTACTAGATAGAGATTCATACTCTAACCAACACTAAGCACTTTTGTAAGTCGCTCTGGATAAGAGCGTCTGCTAAATGCCGTAAATGTAAATGTAAGTAACTGGGGGTATATCTGATACTGGCCATGCATGATTCATTTGAAGATGAATTAAGAATTAAAAATTAAGGCCGTCGTCAGGTGTTTTCATGTGTTTGGTTAGAGAATTTAATAAACACATGCCTTCTCCAGCCACTTTACCACAGAACTTATTTTTTAGAGAGATAGAGAGAGAGGAAGAGTGATGGAGAGATGAAGAGAGTGCATAGGTCAAGTACACGTATCACATAAATTTAGTAAAATTTACAGTTATTGAAATTTTAGCAGAGAAAAGTGTGGCACCGCAGCCACATCACTTTCACTATCAACTCAAGCACATGTTATATAAGTTTATGGGTGGGGGCTGGGAGGGGAAAGGTTAGGGGTTCAGGTCCTCATGATTAATCTCCTCTCAAAGGCTGCAGAGACAGGTTTATATAAGGGCTCAATGACCAATAAGACTTGTATGTAATGTGTTAAAACCTTATTTAGTCTATCAATTCATTTTAAACAGGATAATCAGTTTTATAACCCAGAAAACGTCATCTAGACTTCAATAAGAACACAACATTAAGTTATTTATCAGCAGTAGAGGCATGTTTAAAAAAAACTTCGTGTTTGGACCTTACTATAAGCCCAAGTAAACAAACATTGGTATTGTTATTTTCATATATTATTACTACTATCCATCCATTTAATAAATGTTTAATTTGTTAATTATCTGATGTGTATTTGATAAATTAGTGAAATACTTATTATTATTATTATTTTTTTTTTATTACTTTTATTTTTTATTATAGGAAAACAATACAATGTCAAAAATGCACGTTACAGCCTCATTTTAAAAAATGCTCCAAACAAACTTGATACAGTTTCATCACTACATCGCTAAAGTGACTTTTTGTGACTGCTGACCTCATACAAATGTGCTTTCATTACATTTTTAAAAGCTTTTTTCTTACTTTTGTTATGAAACATAGAAAACTTTTTTTGAACCGTGTTTGAACAGTTGACTTATGTAGTTATGTAGCTCCACTGACCATATAGGAGCTGCACTTACAGACTGTAGTTCATCTGATTCTCTGTATACTTTATTACTCTGTTCTTTAATGGTCAGGACCCCCACAGGACCACCACAGAGCAGATATTATTTGGAGGGTGGATTATTGCTGGAAATACCCAGCAAACAGTGTCCTGTGTGCAGCGTCCTGTGTGCACAGATAAAGGACTAGAGCCGGGGTATCTGATTAGAGTCAGGAAGGTCCAGTTAGAGGAGATCTCCACAGGCCGGTCTGGACCATCATCATTTCTAACGTGTGTTCTGATTCAGTGGTGTATCCTGTTTACTGAAGTAGTCTAGTATCAGCATCTCATACCATCAACTACTGAAACACCAACACACCACACATACCGTTCAGTATATTTCAGTATATTTACTGTTTATAAATGCTGAACTGAATGAATGCTTTTTTCATTATTTTAAGTAAAAACAAGAGCTATGTTTAAAATGCGTTTGAAAAAAAGTGCATCATGAAGTGTTTATTCATAATAAAAAATGGAAATAAAATTTCTCTTGTTCAGTAAGATAGGGAGGTCCTGGTTGTCCAGCCAGGACTTTAAACCTGGGCTAAAACTGTGTTAGGACCAAATGAGATATCCGGGCTGTTCTGTGTGGAGTGTGTATGATCTCCTTGTGCTCAGTGACGCTGGGATCGGCTACAAGGTGGACCAACCAGGTAGGAGTGTCTAATATATAGAGTGGACAGTGTCTGGACACAATGTTTAAACATTGTCTGCAGGGAGTGCTAAGGTTGATCCACCGCCCAGATAGTACCGGCTCTGTGGGGGTCCTGACTATTGAAAGTAGGTCTGTGTATTGGCAAGAACATGACGATACAATACGTATTGTGATACAGTGGTCACGATTCAGTATATAGTGATATATTGTGATAGTGCAAGCAAAGTGATGTATTGCAATTTTTCAAATCCTACTATTACAACACACCACTGTATGAACAGGTTTGTCAATGCTTACAATAGCATTGCATCCTTGTGCTGCTTGTTAATGTTGGAGTGGAGCTGAAAATGGGTTACAACACTGCCATCTAGTGGTCAGAGGTTTAAACACAACACACAATGATCCACTGTCTGTCAGGAATCTGTGTATCAATACTGTGTGTTTAAGAATTGATACGGTATCACTAAACATAATATCCCGATATTCGATATTTTCTTACACCCCTAATTGAAAAGTAGCAAAGTATACAAAGAAACAGATGAACTACATGGACTACAGCCCAAAGAATTGTGGGCTCACATACAGACTTATAGAATTAAATTCACTGGGGGAATGAAAAACACACCATATGTAAAAATGCTTTAGTCCCAGACCACACTACAGCAAGTACTTGCCAGATATGCAGAATCTCTTCCCCCTCAAGTATGTTTGGAGACACCATGCTCTATTTAAGTTGCAGGGCAAGTTTGTGTACATTATGCAACAGCGCCCCTCCAGATGAAAGGCTGAGGAATCACGCAGCGAGACTGCGCCCGGGTGTGGGCGTCTGGGAACACAACTTAAAGGCCTCTGTAAGCGAAAGAACCCTCCTCACTACATTGAAGTAGAAATTTAGTTTCTGTTTAGACTCTAAGCCTGTTTAGGCTTCACAATTTCATCCCTGACTATTTCTGTATCTGTAGCTTTTCAAGCTCATCATTGCTATTATTATCTTTTCCCCTGAGCTCAAGAAAAACTTCCTCTGCTGCTTCTCTTTTGATTCATTGAACAGAACCGCGGAGTCTTTAGCAGCTCGTTATTGTCTAGGACTCCGTTACCGTGCGAGGTTCTCGGTGGCTTTCGCGCAGAAGAAACCTCAACGAGGTCGGGCGTTTTATCAGAGTGAAACAAAAGCTATTCTTCCAAGAACCCGCACTCCTATTCAGCATATGGCTGCAGTCAGAAGGTCAGTCCTCATCTACGTAAGCGTAACGTAAAGAGCACTCACTGCACGCCGGTGGCAGATTGCAGAAGATGAAGTGAAAACACGTCCGCGAGCAGCCCAATTAACGTTGACCCGAACAGATTGATGACATAATCGGAGTTTCTCTCACCCTCCCACGTTCACACTCTGTGACTATCTACTCAGACCTAATGCACCGCTCTGAAGAGGAAGCATCGCTGCTCAGTTCTCCCCAGTGATTTAAGCCAACGTTAATGGTTTATTAGACCTGTTTTTGTCTGTACAGTAAAAAAGTTGCTGCTCCTGCTTTATCTTCTAACTATCTAAATTATATTGGTTGGCTAATATCAGCGATCGAGAGCGGGGCTATGAGACACGGCAGGGCTACATATGATTAGCACAAGCAAGTCATGAAACCTGGTCTAAACTGGTTTATTAAATTTTTAACGAGCTCATATGAAACAGTATAATATTTTAACTAAATTAGAAGTTGGTCTATGTGGAGTAAACCGCTTGATAAGCTCCAGAAGAGCCACATCTGAAAAGTATCTACTAGGAACAGCAGAGCGTAGATCCAGGTGGAACATTAAGCAGCACGTCTTCTACAGCCGAGAAGAGCTGCTTATCTAGAACTATAAACTCAATCACTCTGGCTGTGGTTCTTTAGCTCTCTGGCTGTTTCTGCTGCTGTTCTGTTGGTACCGGTCAGATCTGGTCTGTAGGTGTTCTGGGTTATTAGTTTTGTGTTAGCTGTGTGTTCTAGCTCTGCTGTTTACTGATACTCACTGTGTTCAGCTGTGTGGTGTCTCTGAAGTGTGTATCAGATTAGTATGTTAAATGTCTTTGTCTTGGTTCTCTGTGAGAGACGCTGATGTTACTAATTTTATAGATGTTATAAACTGTCCTGGATGAGTCTGAGAGTCACATACGGTAACAAACTGTCAGACGGACGATGTTTTCTTTCTGTACATGCGGTGAACACTTAAACTGTTCTCACGAAGCCGCTGCTTTAGTCAGTCTGTGGAAAATGAAAGGGTATGTATTTCCACCTAGTGGTTCAGATAGGAGTTGCAGGGAGCTGGTCGGAGGGGGTTTCACGCAGGGCTCCTCTTCCTGGATGAAACGCTAGCTGTAAATACAGAAATTAGGCTCATTTGTTTAACGCCATGGATCGGCTCTCGGGATCGGCTAAATTGGAGAAATATCGGCCGATCACTGATCACATATTTTGATTAAAAATTGGCCAATACCGATATATGGCCAATCCATCTTTCCATCTCTAGTTTTATCTATTGATGCCCTGATACAGGAGCTGGGAGCCTGTGATGATATCTAATATGTATCATGTACATATCTGCCAATACCATCCATACATCCATCTATTATCTTACGCTAGTCTGGGTTACAGGGGAGCTGGAGCCAATCCCAGCGTCATTGGGCGAAGGCGAGGTACACCATTGACAGTTCCCCAGTCCATCGCATGGCCAACATACACTCACAGTTACGGGCAGTTTAGAGTGAGCGATCAACCCAACCTGGATGGTGGGAGGAAACCGGTGCCATATATATATATATATATATATATATATATATATATATATATATATATATATATATATATATATATATATATATGGATCAGTTGAAAGTGACTTGGACTTTACAGTAAAATCCTTTTGCTTTAAGTGATGAATCTGGTGCCAGTTGGCAAATGTGACTAATTTTAAGTAGCAATATGATATGGGATCTAATGGAACATGAGGAACAGGGATACTGTCTTATACTTGGATATTTATGTCTGGATACTTCTGCCCTGAAATGCAGGGGCTAAATTTTCAATTTTGCTGTTCCCTTTATGATCAGTAAAGTGTTATTGTATCTTATCCTAGGGCTGGGCGATACGGACCAAAAATAATATCTCAATATTTTTAGCTGAATGTCGATATACGATATATATCTCGATATACTTGTCTTCCCATAAGGTGATAACAAAAAAGCACTTCTGCTTCAAAGCTACACGTTCCAACTGTAACACAGGCACTTTTGACTAGGGCTGGGTATCGCTTACAATTTTTACAACTTTTTATTTGGATCTTGTTCAAACAATGAGCATCTTTGTGCTGCTTTATTAAGAACAAACATTAGCATTACTTATGCATAAACTATAAAACTATACAACCCTTTAAGAATAAAACTGGTTACTGCTCTGTGGCGTTCATCCCTTCTCCCAAACGACATCCTCAGCTTCTCTGCTACAGTGAAAGGAGCTGCTTCTCTGTAAATCAATCCACAAGTAACTGTTAGTTAATGTCATACTTACATACATACTTACAATAAATCTAAAAAAATATCTTAACATCACTTTAAATCAATAATAAATGCAATAATAATGTATCTAAAGTTGTGGGAGTGTTTCACACAGAAACACAACAGTGTGGTGCTCTGTCAGCTCTGCACAGTGGAGATGATCACAACAGTACAACTGCTATACACGAGACCTTGAAGATCAAACATCCCGTAGAGCTTCATCAACACAGCAGCAGGACAGCACCTATTTACCTGTTTACCTGTTTATCTTAATTTAGCAGATTATTTATAGATTATTAACACGTGTAGCATGTTTCTTTCAGTAGACTCAGTTGAAAAGTCTCATTGATAACCGTTTTCTTAATCGTCCAGTGTAGAACCTAAGACTGTTCTAGATACCGCGGGAGCTTTAAAACACACGTAGCTGCTTCTCAAACAACTCTCTGCCAAAATATATATATAGTCCACAAACTGTCTGAGTTCTTGTACGTGAGGCGTGTAGGCTACGTGTCATTTGTGCCTCTAAAAGTCGAGTCAGAGCGTAGACTCTTAGTCTTTAACCCTTTATAGATTCCATGTGTTTACTCACGGACAGTATTTAACTCTATTTAACATTTACTTAAATACAGTCTTTGCACATTTATTTATTTTTTAATAAATATCCCAGTACTATCATATATCTACTGATACCCGTTTTTCTCTTACACATTACCTAATTTATTACTGCACTACCTTTATACCTACAGTCAGGGTGTATAGTTTGTATTCATATGTTCTTGTATATATTCTTTTTGACTATTGGAGTTCTTTATTCTTCTTTATATACCTTATTGTTTTTTTGTACTGTGTTTTTTACTTTGTTTATCTATCTATCTATCTATCTATCTATCTATCTATCTATCTATCTATCTATCTATCTATCTAAGATACCCTTTAATACATTAAGTCTAGATCATTTACGGACATAACTCGCTATCACACAGACAGACATACATTTTTAACTAGTCATTACATATAACCATAACATACACGCTTTACTAGACTCTTACTAGACTAGACTAGACTTTACTTAGTTTCTTATTTGAATACCTCGTTCCACCTTAAATGGTATAGAAGTTACATTCCGGCGTCTGTAACTGCTGCATCATTTAAGGTGGAAAGGTGGAATTTACATAAGAAGCTAACTTCAGTCTCGTCTTTCTTCAGGTTTACGCTCAGTAACGGCTCCCTCAGCTAGTTCAGTTTACAGTAGACTGTGGACACTGTTTATGGTTTTCTCTGACCGGTCTCTTCTGTTCGTCTCTCCTTATTCTCTCACTCTTTCTCTATTTTACAATCCGCGCCAGCAAATCACGTCTACTTCGTGTCACCTGGCAACAACGTAAGCGCGCGCTGTGCAACAGTAAAAGTCATCCGTGTGAAACTATATATTATTAAGCTATATATTATTCTATGGATTCAACGAACCTTCGAGGCAAAGAATTACTCTGGGAATCGTTTCAGCCCTAGTTCTTGCACACACACACACTCACATATACATATACACACAAAATTATTCATTGGTTACAAATCCATAACAAAATACAAAAAATTTTAAAGTTAGTTGTTAGATTAATCGACTAATCGGAAACAAAGAATCGTTAGATGAATCGATTTAGAAGTTCATCGTTAGGTGCAGCCCTAATAATACAGTAGATTAGTGCTTTACATGCAGATGTTTAGTGCAGTAGCTCAGCCCTGTCTAATTAGTCTGCTGTTCTGGATTACAATACACTCAAATACGGGTTTGAAACATCTGTCTAATCATGTTAGATGCCATCAGTTATCAGTCAGACGTTTTAACCCCTTAAAATCTACGTCATCTGTGAACACGTGCTGGATTATAATTTCTCCTGCTCACTGATTTAGAAGAATCAGCAACTCTGGACTGCAGTTGCTCAACAGAGCCCTTGTCCATTGACTGCTTCATTGACCGTCACCTCCTCCTCTGAGATGGCCTGTAAGGATAGAGTAAAACACTTCGACAGTTTTGAGGTCAACAATGGTTCAAGAACAGCCTGAGGGCACACTTGGTTTCAAGAGTGGGAGGTTCTGTTGGTTACATAATCCAAATAGCATCGATATTCACACAAGAAGAAGTAATGCGTTGAGTTTTCTGTCTTCAAGCGCGTATATGATTCACATATAAATAAAATACAACACACGGCTTTGATTCCAGTTTTATTAATATCAGACTTTATTGTTTAAGGACGTGTGTGTTCAGCTTTCTTAGAAAGTTTGTATTGTTTTATGCTTGCTGACGTCCATTAGCGTCAAAATGGTCATAGTTTTGCTCATTTCCTCCAGACCAGCCGAGCGGGCTCAGCGTAGAATGCACACTCATCCGTCTGTAATGAACGGCAAGCTGTCCTCCTTCTTTTTACCACAACTTGGGGCTTATCAAGAAGCAGCTGGACTGAAGAAACACAGACTAGCACATGCCGCCCACTGTAAGCACACAATATGCCTGCGTAATTCACTTAAGGCAAAAGAAAGACTTTTCCTCGACTCTATTCAAGGCGGAACATGGTGTGCTGGTCTATTATTCAACTTTTTCCTCGCTCAGTGTAAAAGCCTGCTCTTGCTCGAATTGCTTAGAAGGGGTCTGACAGGGCCCGGGGCTTTTTTTCTCTTTTTTGAGGGCCAGCAAGCACTGCACTGACCTTTTTTTTTTTTTTTTGGAGACAGTCACACCATCCTTGGTAGTAGCGGTACGCTGTCCTTGCACCGGTCCGTTCGCTTGCTCCCCGCGCCCCTCAATGGGGCAGCACATCAAACCAAATAAAGCATCACTAATGACCAGCCACCAGAGGAGCCTGTTCAGATTTATGACATATTTCCAAGCTGCAACGGTTCAGTGCACAGGAAAATACACCCACTCGCATGTATGACTGGTGTCTGTGCATGTGGTGAACACATGCCATTACTGGACACTGTATATCGTGGAGAAACTGAGGATTACAGTCATAGTAAAGACAATGTAGAGCTACGGTAATGGAAATAGGGGTAGTAATGAAAATATCATCGTTTTTAGGGCCTCAGGCAAAATTATGGAATACCTATCACAGTGTTTTTGGTGGCCCCAATCCACCATCAGTCTGAGGTCGAGGGGTTTCAGTTAGGGGTGTGTCATATCGTATCGTATACAATAATATCGCCAACATTTTTGAATATCGTGAGTGATATTATACCCTAAAATATCGTACCATATCACCCATCACTAATTATCACATCAGGTACTACTTTTACTGGTTTTAGAAAAATAAAAATTCACACTTTTCTCATTTCCCATTATATATCTACTAGAGACAGATTTGATCTCCAGTATCATTAACTTTACTTCAGTCCTGGATATATGGAGATATTTGGAGTGCATTCTTTAGTATCATAACATTCTGGATCACTGACTTCTGTTACAATCTGATGAAAATTTTTGTAATTTTTAATATCTCAGTTAGGGGTGTACCATATCATATTGTATGTAATAATAAAAAATAATTTTCATTTTGTTGCAGTAGTGTATTCTTGAAATATTTTTTTAATTCAATGTTTTGTCATATCGCCAAGAGTATCGTTATCACAAAAATACCATGAAATATCATGATATTATTGTAGGGCCATATCGCCCACCCCTTGTTTCAATCAAAATGGGTTTTGGAGCCACAGTCGTGGTAATTTCTGAGGCCTAATTAAAGTAATTTCAGATCATAATTAAAGTTGTTGCTTTTATAGCACAACAGTAACACTGAACAGCTGCAAACTGGAGGAGCATAAGTGTTTCATGGTCGCTTTAGAGCAAGTCAGCTATCTGGGAGGAGCTCCTGGTTACCGTGAAGGCTGTTTACACTGAGGCTTTGCATTCTATAGATTTGACAGTGAGTTCTTAAAGTGTATTTCTTCTGACTAAAGACGCTTTTCTTCATAATCTACAATCTCCACTATATTGCCGAAAGTATTTGCTTGTCTGCCTTCACACACACGTATGAGGGACATCCTATTCTTAATCCATAGGGTTTAATATGATGTTGGCCCAACCTTTGCAGCTATAACAGCTTCAGCTCTTCTGGGAAGACTCTCCACACGGTTTAGGAGAGTGTTTATGGGACTGTTGGACCGTTCTTCCAGAAGAACATTAGTGAGGTCAGACACTGATGTTGGACGAGAAGGTCTGGGTCACAGTTTCCGCTCTAATTCATCCCAAAGGTGTTCTATCAGGTGGAGGTCAGGACTCGAGTTCTTCCACACCAAACTTGCTCCTCCATGTCTTTATGGAGCTGCTTTGTGCACTGGTGGGCGGTCATGTTGGAACAGGAAGGGACCGTCCCCAAACTGTCCCCACAAAGTTGGGAGCATGAAAATCTCTTGGTCTGCTGAAGCATTAAGAGTTCCTTTCACTGGAACTAAGGGGCCGAGCCGACTTCCTGAGGAACACCCCCACACCATAATCCCCCCTTCACCAAACTTTACACTCGGCACAATGCAGTCAGATGAGTACCGTTCTCCTGGCAACCGCCAAACTCAGACTCGTCCATCGAATTCTCAGACAGAGAAGCGTGATTGGTCACTCTAGAGAACACGTCTCCACTGCTCTAGAGTCCAGTGGAGGCGTGCTTTACACCACTGCATCCGACGCTCTGCATTGTTCTTGGTGATGTAAGGCTTGGATGCAGCTGCTCGGCCATGGAGACCCATTCCATGAAGCTCTCTACGCTCTGTTCTTGAGCTGATCTGAAGGCCACATGAAGTTTGGAGGTCTGTAGTGATGGACTCTGTAGAAAGTTGGTGACCTCTGTGCACTATGCTCCTCAGCATCCGCTGACCCGCTCTGTCATTGTACGTGTTCTACCACTTGGTGTCTGAGTTGCTGTCGTTCCCAATCACTTCCACCTTGTTATAACACCACTGACAGTCCACTGTGGAATATTTAGTAGTGAGGAAACTTCATCACTGGACTTGTTGCACAGGTGGCGTCCTATCACGGTACCACGCTGGAGTTCACTGAGCTCCTGAGAGAGACCCACTCTTTCACTAATGTGTGTAGAAGCAGTCTGCATGACCATAGAGGTGGTTGGAACACCTGAATTCAATGATTTGGATGGGTGAGTGAATAGTTTTGCATATATAGTGTCATTTCCAAAGTTGGGATGCTGTGCAGAACCTAAATAAAATGTGATTAATATGTAATGCAAAGATAAGCAAATCATGTGAACCCTGTATTTCATTGGAAATAGTATAAGACAAAATATCAATTGTTGTATTTTATATGAACAACACATGGGAAACGGGCTAGTAAATAACTAATTCTTTTCTTAATGCATGAAACTTGAAAGAAACATGAATCATTGTGTACAAAAATGTCCACGTTGATAAAAAACATATTTGAAGACTGAAGGGAAGCAGGACCAACCTGCTGGCATGTTCAAATTCAGATAAGAAAACGAATAAGTCTGTGGAAGTTGCTCTGCAGCAACAAACAAAACACACCCTTATCGTGCTGTCGCTTCCCAGAAACTGATTTTTGAATGAATATTTTGTTACACGTTTTCTTTCCTGCGAGTTCCTCCAAAGAAAACTAGGTTTTCAGGAATCGAGTAGAAGCTGAACTTTGAATAGGAGGATGGCTTTCATGCCAACAAAGCAGGAGGGTCACTGCACTACCCCGTCAGAGCCAAGTGCCTTTAGCCTGAGATGTATATTTAACGTTTAAGCTGTTAACTAGTGTTTGAAACCCCCACACAAATGTTATATTTGCTGGAGGGGGAGTCTCACCGGAGCAGAAGAGTGCTACGCCTGCAGCTTTTCATTCCTGAGAGAGGCACCTTTCTGAGAAGCGCTGAATATTTTTGTTCCGCTCTGAATGTGGTTACACGGCAGTATGTTCACTAACACGCGGCAGTGAAATGGACTGATAATCACAACTAAGGACTACAATTAAAATCCTTACGAAACAAAACCACCTTATATTCCTTCATATAAGGTCGCAAGACGTGCAGCGCACTACCCACAGCAGCCCAC
The DNA here is from genome assembly GCA_021613375.1 of Megaleporinus macrocephalus. Lineage (NCBI taxonomy): Eukaryota > Metazoa > Chordata > Actinopteri > Characiformes > Anostomidae > Megaleporinus > Megaleporinus macrocephalus. The sequence goes on from CM038709.1 coordinate 43,555,496, forward strand.
TCCCCAGTGCAGCCCACTCCCCAGTGCAGCCCACTCCCCAGTGCAGCCCACTCCCAAGTGCAGTCCACTCCCAAGTGCAGTCCACTCCCAAGTGCAGCGCACTCCCTAGTGCAGTCCACTCCCCAGTGCAGCCCACTCCCCAGTGCAGTCCACTCCCCAGTGCAGCCCACTCCCAAGTGCAGTCCACTCCCCAGTGCAGCCCACTACCCAGTGCAGTCCACTCCACAGTGCAGCCCACTACCCGGTGCAGCCCACTCCCCAGTGCAACCCACTCCCCAGTGCAGTCCACTCCCCAGTGCAGTCCACTCCACAGTGCAGCCCACTCCCCGGTGCAGTCCACTCCCCAGTGCAGTCCACTCCACAGTGCAGTCCACTCCCCAGTGCAGTCCACTCCCCACAGCAGCCCACTCCCCAGTGCAGCCCACTCCCAAGTGCAGTCCACTACACAGTGCAGCCCACTACCCAGTGCAGCCCACTCCCAAGTGCAGCCCACTGCCCAGTGCAGCCCACTCCCCAGTGCAGCCCACTCCCCAGTGCAGTCCACTCCCCAGTGCAGCCCACTACCCAGTGCAGCCCACTACCCACAGCAGCCCACTCCCCAGTGCAGCCCACTCCCCAGTGCAGTCCACTCCCCAGTGCAGTCCACTCCCCAGTGCAGCCCACTCCACAGTGCAGCCCACTCCCCAGTGCAGCCCACTCCCAAGTGCAGTCCACTCCCCAGTGCAGCCCACTCCACAGTGCAGCCCACTCCCAAGTGCAGTCCGTTCCCCAGTGCAGCCCACTGCCCAGTGCAGTCCACTCCACAGTGCAGCCCACTCCACAGTGCAGTCCACTCCCCACAGCAGCCCACTCCCCAGTGCAGCCCACTCCCAAGTGCAGTCCACTACACAGTGCAGTCCACTCCCCAGTGCAGCCCACTACACAGTGCAGCCCACTCCCCAGTGCAGTCCACTCCACAGTGCAGCCCACTCCCCAGTGCAGCCCACTCCCCAGTGCAGCCCACTCTACAGTGCAGTCCACTCCCCAGTGCAGCCCACTCCACAGTGCAGCCCACTCTACAGTGCAGTCCACTCTACAGTGCAGCCCACTCTACAGTGCAGTCCACTCCACAGTGCAGCCCACTCCACAGTGCAGCCCACTCTACAGTGCAGTCCACTCCACAGTGCAGCCCACTCTACAGTGCAGTCCACTCCACAGTGCAGCCCACTCCACAGTGCAGCCCACTCTACAGTGCAGTCCACTCCACAGTGCAGCCCACTCCACAGTGCAGCCCACTCCCAAGTGCAGTCCGTTCCCCAGTGCAGCCCACTGCCCAGTGCAGTCCACTCCACAGTGCAGCCCACTCCACAGTGCAGTCCACTCCCCACAGCAGCCCACTCCCCAGTGCAGCCCACTCCCAAGTGCAGTCCACTACACAGTGCAGCCCACTACCCAGTGCAGCCCACTCCCAAGTGCAGCCCACTGCCCAGTGCAGCCCACTCCCCAGTGCAGTCCACTCCCCAGTGCAGTCCACTCCCCAGTGCAGCCCACTACCCAGTGCAGCCCACTCCCCACAGCAGCCCACTCCCCAGTGCAGCCCACTCCACAGTGCAGTCCACTCCCCAGTGCAGTCCACTCCACAGTGCAGCCCACTCTACAGTGCAGTCCACTCCACAGTGCAGCCCACTCCCCAGTGCAGCCCACTCCTCAGCTCATACAATAAACATATGAAAATGAAGCCTGTTTGTAATTAATTGGTTTTATGATGTTACAAAACCAATGCACTTAAATATATGCACACCCTTTCACACTGAAGTGGGAAGTTTGTAGTTTTATTCCTAAAAACCTTACGTTCACCTGAACTTTGCTCAAACCCCCACTTTGTTCTAAATGTTAGTAGAGAAACAAACATTGTAGTACATACAGAATGTGTGTAACACTGCTGTACAATCTGGAAAAAAATTTAAAGTTAAAAGTTATTCGAGTTAATTTAAATTTAAATAAATTAAACATTGGGTGTGTCTTCAAACCTACTGAGCTCCTACATAGGCTGCATTGTACATCATAGTATGCGCCCCAACATGTAGACTGTCCCAATACTTACATACCTTAAACATGTTGTCTACTGAGAAACCTTATTTAGACCTGATTTTAAAGAAGCATCGAACGCTTCCTCAGCCGCTAAGACAATCCCATGATGCAACACAGGCTAGTCTACGAGCAGTGAAGTGGTTTTAAAATGTGAGTTATTTTGATTCTCTGGAGTTTTAATGTGTTTCTGGTCATATAATCACACAAAACAGTATTTTATTATCAACTCTGTAACGAGTCCTTCACCATTTACACTTTTATACTCGAGACATTAGCATTTATGCTAGCAGATTTTTAAGCCTCTGGTTATTGTTTTGGATGCCGTCCGGTAGCTTAGCAACCAGCTCAACCACAGGTCGTGTGCTGCAGTGGGCGGGAACAAGCCGTGACGCAGTCTCTCTCTAACTAGAGCGTCTCAGTAATCTGTTTTATGAGGAGAGATGAAGAGAGAACGCTGCTACTTACACAGCTGCTACCTAGACAGCCTACTTACACACTCACTAGGATTTGAGACAGACCCATGGTGTCCTGTAAGTACAGTCTTATTTTATTTTTATTATTATTAATTTGTTATTATTATTATTATTTATAGAGGGTCTAATAAACATTCCAAGAATTAAAGAATTAAAATTCTGAACTGCTCTTTAAACAAGGCACAATACATTTTACTGCTGTCCAAAGAAAAACAAGTATCTCTAAACTAGTAGCTTTACAGGAGAGGATAAAATGTTTCAATGTAAGTCAATGGAACCAGAATTCTTTCCAAGCTATTATGAAGCATTTCTATTGGTCCATTCATCATGACACTTTGACAGGATATAAAGAGCAGCTGTCTTGTTCAAACAACACAGAAAACTGAAAATTGTCAACAATAAAGATACATTATTTGAATGAAGCAGTTGTTGTTTACATTGGGTTAAAAAATCATGATGAATGGACCAATAGAACTGCTATTGGTTCCAAAAATTCTGGTTCCATTGACTTACATTGAAAGTAAAGACTGTTATTTTTCTTTCCTATAAAGTTGACATTGGCTACGTTTACATGCAGCTTGATAATCCGTTAATAATCAGACTAATAGCTTAATCGGAATAGAGTATGTCCATGTATACACCTCAATCTGAATAGACTAGTCCGATTGAGGTCATTCCGATTACAGTTTCTATCCGATTGAAGGAGGTGCTGTAAATAATCAGTTTAATAGAAGAATAATAGCCGTGTAAATGCCTGTATCCGATTAAATTCCCAATCGGAAAGTTTAAATACGCTCTGCACATGTGCTGCTGCGTCATGGAGGATGTTTCAACATGGCGGGAGGTAGAGACTGGTCTTCAGAGGAGACAGTTCATGATTCAAACCTTAAAGCTCAAAATAACGAGCTGTTCAGACGAGTATATGAGTAAATGAACAACGGTGGGTTTACACGAACTATAGAGCAAATAGTCGTTGGATGTACCAAACCAAACCTCATATATACAGTCTTATTTTATTGTTATTATTATTATTTGTTATTATTATTTATATTATAATCAGTTATTTTGTATGATTTTGATTATTTATTGTTATTATTATTATTTTGTTATTTGTTATTGTTATTGTTATTGTTATTATTATTATTATTATTATTACGAACGAGGTGGCTAATCGGAAAGTTTAAGTACGTTCTGCACACGTGCAGTTGCATCATAGAGGAAGTTTGAACATGGCGGGAGGTAGAGACTAGTCTTCAGAAGAGACAAAGTTCATGAATTAAACCTTAAAAGATTGAAATAGCTAGCAGGATGGACGATCGTAAAGCTCACGATAACGAGCTGTTCAGACGAGTATATGAGTAAATGAACGATGGTGGGTTTACATGAACTATAGAGTAAATTAAAAACAGGATGTTTCTCAGATCAGAGTATTACAGAGCTAAAAAGCTGAACGGTGACAGCTCTGATCCACTGTCCTGTTTACTAAACTATGGATGAATTTACAGGAGATCGCCCCCTTGCTGACACGCATGAAAACGGTGTTGCAGGACGCAACATTGTGATTTTTATCAGATTGTTAAGTAGCATGAGCATATAAACACCTCCGCCTTAATCTAGAATCGAAATGAATTTAATTGTATTGGAGAAAATCTACGATGAGGGTTTATTTCTTTCCAATGTTTTAGGAAAGTTTATGCTGTACAGATTGCTTTTTATTTGTTTACTTCGTGTGCTCTTTCTAAAGAGCCATTATTTCTTTATCAGACAGTCCAGCAGCAGTAGGGCTGGAACAGTTGTGGCTGGAGTGCTGTAGAACATTACTGTTTGTTTTTGTCTGCCTTTATTATTTTGAATTATTGGAGAAAGTAAAGTAAAGAAAGGAAGAAACAACAGCGTGGTCCGCTCCTCAGCATCCCCTCATTCCTGTTAAATCCCTTTTTTTCCATATGACGATTGTCTATTCTTAGATTAAGGGTTGCAGCCTGTCAGCGCTGACCGGTGCTGGCCACACTCAGATCTGCCTGCTCTATTATTCTCACTGTTTACACAGTCAGCACACAGACCACAGCAGACTGTAGAGGCCTCATACGCAAACACACACTCACACCAGTTCACACACTCATTCACACACCTGAGACAGACACACGTATTTGTTCTTTAAAAATGTATATATTTTTATATTATATATTTATATCTTTTAACTCATTTATGTAAGATCTCACATATCTAAGATGTCATATATTAATGAATTTGTTAGTGAAAAGAAGTAAACACAATCTCTGCAGCAACATACACTACTGCTCAAAAGTTTGGGATCACAGTGAAATGTTCTTGTTTTAATGGAGGATCTTCTTCCTTAACACAACAATGGACTGACGGGTCTCTAAAGAAAGTTGTTTCTTTCTGGACATTGTGAGTCGGTCAGCAAGCCATCAACTGCTGATCTTCAGATACTAAACTAACCTAGAATGTTGTTCCCTTTTATACTCACTTATTAGTAGAATGTTTTTCAGCTGTGATCACAATTGAGCAAGAGTGTCCTAACAACCAATTAGTCCAATAACATCCTTAACTTTGATTGGTGGTCGTACCAGGAGATTTAGACTGAGAATTACTGATAATAGAACTATATGTAAAATAAGCCTCTATACAAAAATAGACTTTAATACAAACATTTTTATTCTTTAAAAATCATCTGATACACTTACATTAATTGTGAAATGGACAATATTGTTTGTGAATTGCATGAAAATTGCATGAAATTAAATTCTAATGTGATCCTAAACTTTTGAGTTTAGAGTTTTTTTGGGGTTTTTTTTTTAGTTTTCTCTCATACATATATACATGTATATATATCGTCGCTGTCCAATGGAAAACACATTGATATATATATATATATATAAGTAACATACCCTTTAGCATATATCACAGCTTGCAAACAGTTTTTGTGGCTCAACAGGGTTTAGAACAATTCTAGTCCAGCCAAATTTCAGTTTCTTCAGTAGTCTGTGATGCATTTCAGGCATGTTTTGGATTGTTGTCATGTTTTGGAAATCAGCCCAGGCTGACTGTGTCACGTTCAGCATGTGCTAATATTTAGTGGAATCCATTCTTTCAGTGTAGCAAAGCATTATAGACTACCCCCCCCCCAATTCTTTAACACTTGGCAAGGAGTTCTTTTCATCAAATGCTGTTTCCTGTTTCTCCAAACATAACCTTCAGTAATTGTGACCATGTGGTGAGGTCCATTTATGATTTCATTGTTCCGCAACACTTGCTACCAAAATGCCTTTGACTTACCCGGATGCTTTGCATATTTCAGATATGGTATGTGATAATGCACGGTAGAGTGATGCACCATCACTCCGGTGTCAACTAAACCTCAGGGTCCTTTGGTGTCATACGGGGGTTTGGCCTGGCCTTTCTGCCCAGCAGTTCTATCTGAGAGTTTACTTTGTCTTCCAGATTTCTCATAATTCTGTAAAGTCATTTTGGACAGTGGAAATTATAAGCTCGGAGGTGTTTCTATAACCTGTTTATTGCTTTATTAGCATCAGTTAGCTTAATTTTTCAGAGCCTCATCCTCTAGCTGTTGAGCTCATGGTTTGAGGAGTTAGAGAATTTAAAAAACACTGACTGTCATTAGGTGAGAATTCCTAATGACGGTCGTTGACAATTGCCTGATCATTAAATTAACCAGTTATTTAAGGCTATATGTACAAATGTTCACACACCACCTTTCATTTATGTAATTTCCAGACTTACAGAAAAGTCTTAACAAAGAAATGCAATACAGGAGCATCAGCGAAGAAGAACCAGAGGAAAACATTCCTCATTATTGGAACAGGTATCAAGAGAGGACACTTCCCAACACAGTAGGACAGCAGTGTAGGTCGCTTCTAGCCATGCTGGTCCTCTACAGCCTATACTTAATCTACCTAACTACCCGGGAGCCCACCACAACCAACATGTAAACACATGTTAAACAACCATCCACAACTTAAATGTGTCCCATACTGTAAGTGCAGCACTTTCTAACAGTCTCTCTACTTATGGCTGCTTCGCATGGCTTTCCAAACACCTACGACAGAGCGGCTAGTGGCAGGACGACACCGAATCAAACCTTTCAGTGTTTAAATCTCAGTATTTAAGCTCTCTTAAAGATGAAAGTGCTGTTTATTTTATTAGGGCCAGTTTTGGTGAGTTACTGAGTCGTCCAGGTGGTTGTTTGGGATCGCATTTCTTCTGTATGTGTTATTCATTTTATTTATATCTAAATATTTATATGGATTAAATATATTTTTTTAAGATATAGAATTATCCTATGTCACATCTCCTCTGAAAAATCTCCTGGAAACATGGCAAATTAAATAAAGGGACAGTGGATCTCTGATCTTTGCACAGGACTGTATGTGTAATAAGAATTTTCTAGGCCTAATCCTAAACCCGGTCTTAATTGCAAGCCCAGTGATCAAACACACAAGGAGTGTGTCTCAAACCCTAGTGAGTGTCTAAGTAGGCTGTCTAGGTAGCAGCTGTGTAAGTATCAGTGTTCTCTCCTCATCTCTCCTCATAAAACAGATTACTGAGACGCTCTAGTTAGAGAGAGACTGCGTCACGGCTTGTTCCCCCCACTGCAGCACGCCACCGGTGGTTTAGCTGGTTGCTAAGCTACCAGCCAACATCCAAAACAATAGCCCGAGGCTTAAAAATCTGCTAGCATAAATGCTAATGTCTGGAGTATAAAAGTGTAAATGGAGAAGGACTCGTTACAGAGTTGATAATAAAATACTGTTTTGTGTGATTATATGACCAGAAACACATTAAAACTCCAGAGAGAATCAAAATAACTCACATTTTAAAACCACTTCACTGCTCGTAGATTAGCCTGTGTTGCATCATGGGATTGTCTTAGCGGCTGAGGAAGCGTTCGATGCTTCTTTAAAATCAGGTCTAAATAAGGTTTCTCAGTAGAAGCATGTTTAAGGTATGTAAGAATTGGGACAGTCTACATGTCGGGAGCGCATACTATGATGTAAAATGCTGCCTATGTAGGAGCTCAGTAGGTTTTGAGACACATCCCAGATATCACTGATCTGTCACTGACTTCTCTCTCGCCTAGTGTGAGTCTAAAAAGTACATGTGATGTCTGGAGGTGAAAATCAAGCTGATCACACTCACCGATCAAACACCTACTCCTACTCACACACTCACACAAGTGATGGCATTTGGACCATAAACCTGTCAGGATGAGCTGTAGAGGGGGGCCGTAATGAGAAGGAGAGCGGGAAGGACGCGCGAGGAAACTTGACTGATGCACTTCAGACTGTCTGAAAAGGGCTTTTGTTTTTCCGAGTGCTGCGTATTAAACTCATTCTATCCGAGTTAATTAAACCACTCATCACTGTTTCTCCTCTCAGGCTTTTCTCCGTCCTTTTGTCTGCGCCAGACGGTCACTCAGACGCTCCGTATCTCCCAGTTTCAATAATCCTTTTATGTGTTTTGTCCTCGGTAGTGAGAGACTGTCTTTAGGAAATGGGAAATGGGTCGTCTGAGTAAAGCCCAACTGCTTTTAAGCTGACACGCATGCCTTTATTGAAAGTAGCTGCAAGGTTACGGTGTAATCCGTCAGCCGCGTCGGTTGTGAGTGGAGAAAAAAAGAGTGAGGTAAATTCTTTTCGGGCTTCTCTCACCTCCGAGCACGCCAAGTGAAGAGAGTTCTGTGGAACGACTCAATCCAGCTACAGTGAGGTGTCTGTTATAAGCCATACAGATCCACCTCTCCCAGTAAAAATGACTCTATTAAGATTCCCACCTGATCTTTATAAGCTCTGTGGATCCTCACAGCTTGACCCTTACACTCTCAAAGCCCCTGTGTGGCTAGTGTGTTTATTTTAATGAGGGACGTAATGCATTTTAATGCAGTTGATACAAAATGCTTTGCTTCACAGTGTTTACATACATTTAAACAACATAAATGACAGAAACATTTAGGAAAAATAACTAGAGAATAAAAGAAATTAAAGGCCTAAAAAAATAAAATTAAAGACCTAAAATCCACTTTTAGGTGGGGTACACCATGGATGGGTTGCCAGTCCATCGCATGGCCAACACACACTCACACCTACAGGCAGTTTAGAGTGAGGATCCTAACATGCATGTGTTTGGACTGTGGGAGGAAACCAGAGTACCCAGAAGAACCCACTCAAACACAGAGAGAACATACACACTCCACACAGAACCACCCGGACCGGGAATCCAACCCAGATCATCTTACTGTGAGGAGACAGTGCTGACCACTACACCACCACACTAACCACTACACCACCATACTAACCACTACACCACCATACTGACCACTACACCACCGTACTAACCACTACACCACCATACTAACCACTACACCACCATACTGACCACTACACCACCATACTGACCACTACACCACCATACTAACCACTACACCACCATACTGACAACTACACCACCATACTAACCACTACACCACCATACTAACCACTACACCACCATACTAACTACTACACCACTATACTAACCACTACACCACCATACTAACCACTACACCACCATACTAACCACTACACCACCATACTAACCACTACACCACCATACTAACCACTACACCACCATACTAACCACTACACCACCATACTAACCACTACACCACCATACTGACAACTACACCACCATACTAACCACTACACCACCATACTAACCACTACACCACCATACTAACTACTACACCACTATACTAACCACTACACCACCATACTAACCACTACACCACCATACTAACCACTACACCACCATACTAACCACTACACCACCGTACTAACCACTACACCACCATACTAACCACTACACCACCATACTAACCACTACACCACCATACTAACCACTACACCACCTTACTAACCACTACACCACCATACTAACCACTACACCACCGTACTAACCACTACACCACCATACTGACCACTACACCACCATACTGACCACTACACCACCATACTAACCACTACACCACCATACTAACCACTACACCACCGTACTGACCACTACACCACCGTACTAACCACTACACCACCGTACTAACCACTACACCACCATACTAACCACTACACCACCATACTGACCTCTACACCACCATACTGACCACTACACCACCATACTAACCACTACACCACCGTACTAACCACTACACCACCGTACTAACTACTACACCACCATACTAACCACTACACCACCGTACTAACCACTACACCACCGTACTAACCACTACACCACCGTACTAACCACTACACCACCGTACTAACCACTACACCACCATACTAACCACTACACCACCATACTGACCTCTACACCACCATACTGACCACTACACCACCATACTAACCACTACACCACCATACTAACCACTACACCACCATACTGACCACTACACCACCGTACTGACCACTACACCACCGTACTAACCACCACACCTCCATACTAACCACTACACCACCATACTAACCACTACACCACCGTACTAACTACTACACCACCATACTAACCACTACACCACCATACTAACCACTACACCACCGTACTAACCACTACACCACCGTACTAACCACTACACCACCGTACTAACCACTACACCACCATACTAACCACTACACCACCATACTGACCTCTACACCACCATACTGACCACTACACCACCATACTAACCACTACACCACCATACTAACCACTACACCACCGTACTGACCACTACACCACCGTACTGACCACTACACCACCGTACTAACCACCACACCTCCATACTAACCACTACACCACCATACTAACCACTACACCACCGTACTGAACACTACACCACCGTACTAACCACCACACCTCCATACTAACCACTACACCACCGTACTAACCACTACACCACCGTACTGACCACTACACCACCGTACTAACCACTACACCACCGTACTAACCACTACACCATCGTACTAACCACTACACCACCGTACTAACCACTACAACACCGTACTAACCACTACACCACCGTACTAACCACTACACCATCGTACTAACCACTACACCACCGTACTAACCACTACACCTCCATACTAACCACTACACCACCGTACTAACCACTACACCACCATACTGACCACTACACCTCCATACTGACCACTACACCACCGTACTAACCACTACACCACCATACTGACCACTACACCTCCATACTGACCACTACACCTCCATACTGACCACTACACCACCGTACTAACCACTACGCCACCATACTGACCACTACACCTCCATACTGACCACTACACCTCCATACTGACCACTACACCTCCATACTAACCACTACACCACCGTACTAACCACTACATCCCCGTACTAACCACTACACCACCGTACTAACCACTACACCACCATACTGACCACTACACCTCCATACTAACCACTACACCACCGTACTAACCACTACACCACCATACTGACCACTACACCTCCATACTGACCACTACACCACCGTACTAACCACTACACCACCGTACTGACCACTACACCACCGTACTAACCACTACACCACCGTACTAACCACTACACCACCATACTAACCACTACACCACCGTACTAACCACTACACCACCGTACTGACCACTACACCACCGTACTAACCACTACACCACCGTACTAACCACTACACCACCATACTAACCACTACACCATCGTACTAACCACTACATCCCCGTACTAACCTCTACACCATCGTACTAACCACTACACCACCGTACTAACCACTACATCCCCGTACTAACCACTACACCACCGTACTAACCACTACACCACCATACTGACCACTACACCTCCATACTAACCACTACACCACCGTACTAACCACTACACCACCATACTGACCACTACACCTCCATACTGACCACTACACCACCGTACTAACCACTACAACACCGTACTAACCACTACACCACCGTACTAACCACTACACCATCGTACTAACCACTACACCACCGTACTAACCACTACACCTCCATACTAACCACTACACCACCGTACTAACCACTACACCACCATACTGACCACTACACCTCCATACTGACCACTACACCACCGTACTAACCACTACACCACCATACTGACCACTACACCTCCATACTGACCACTACACCTCCATACTGACCACTACACCACCGTACTAACCACTACGCCACCATACTGACCACTACACCTCCATACTGACCACTACACCTCCATACTAACCACTACACCACCGTACTAACCACTACACCACCGTACTAACCACTACACCACCATACTAACCACTACACCACCGTACTAACCACTACACCACCGTACTGACCACTACACCACCGTACTAACCACTACACCACCGTACTAACCACTACACCACCATACTAACCACTACATCACCATACTGACCACTACACCACCATACTGACCACTACACCACCGTACTAACCACTACACCACCATACTAACCACTACACCACCATACTAACCACTACACCACCATACTAACCACTACACCATCGTACTAACCACTACACCACTATACTAACCACTACACCACCATACTAACCACTACACCACCGTACTAACCACTACACCATCGTACTAACCACTACACCACCGTACTAACCACTACACCACCATACTAACCACTACACCACCGTACTAACCACTACACCACCGTACTGACCACTACACCACCGTACTAACCACTACACCACCGTACTAACCACTACACCACCGTACTAACCACTACACCACCGTACTGACCACTACACCACCGTACTAACCACTACACCACCGTACTAACCACTACACCACCATACTAACCACTACACCATCGTACTAACCACTACATCCCCGTACTAACCTCTACACCATCGTACTAACCACTACACCACCGTACTAACCACTACATCCCCGTACTAACCACTACACCACCGTACTAACCACTACACCACCATACTGACCACTACACCTCCATACTAACCACTACACCACCGTACTAACCACTACACCACCATACTGACCACTACACCTCCATACTGACCACTACACCTCCATACTGACCACTACACCACCGTACTAACCACTACACCACCATACTGACCACTACACCTCCATACTGACCACTACACCTCCATACTAACCACTACACCACCGTACTAACCACTACACCACCGTACTAACCACTACACCACCGTACTGACCACTACACCACCGTACTAACCACTACACCACCGTACTAACCACTACACCACCGTACTGACCACTACACCACCGTACTAACCACTACACCACCATACTGACCACTACACCTCCATACTGACCACTACACCTCCATACTAACCACTACACCACCGTACTGACCACTACACCACCGTACTAACCACTACACCACCATACTAACCACTACATCACCGTACTGACCACTACACCACCATACTGACCACTACACCACCGTACTAACCACTACACCACCATACTAACCACTACACCACCGTACTAACCACTACACCACCATACTAACCACTACACCACCGTACTAACCACTACACCACCGTACTGACCACTACACCACCATACTAACCACTACACCACCATACTGACCACTACACCACCATACTAACCACTACACCACCGTACTAACCACTACACCATCGTACTAACCACTACACCATCGTACTAACCACTACACCACCTTACTAACCACTACACCACCGTACTGACCACTACACCACCATACTAACCACTACACCGTCATACTAACCACTAGACCACCATACTAACCACTACACCGTCATACTAACCACTAGACCACCGTGCCACCATGACCTAAAATGAATTAAAGAATTTAATTGGAAGTAAACCGTGATGTCAATCAAAATAAATTAAGAATAAAACCCACTGTGCCAAATTACTGCTGTTTTACTGCTATTTTAAAATTGTTCATTACTAGAAACTAGTGAAATTGAGGGGAGTATAAAAGAAAGAGAATATTAGGGAGTATTTTAGGGCGTATAATTATACTAAGGAGTATACAATTTTACTGAGTATAATTATATTAGGTAGCATAAAATTTTAGGGAGTATAATTATATTAAGTAGTATAAAATTTTAGGGAGTATAATTATATTAGGTAGTATAAAATTTTAGGGAGTATAGTTATATTAGGTAGAATAAAATTTTAGGGAGTATAATTATATTAGGAAGTATAAAATTTTAGGGAGTATAATTATATTAGGTAGTATAAAATTTTAGGGAGTATAATTATATTAGGTAGTATAAAATTTTAGGGAGTATAGTTATATTAGGTAGTATAAAATTTTAGGGAGTATAATTATATTAGGTAGAATAAAATTTTAGGGAGTATAATTATATTATGTAGTATAAAATTTTAGGGAGTATAATTATATTAGGTAGTATAAAATTTTAGGGAGTATAATTATATTATGTAGTATAAAATTTTAGGGAGTATAATTATATTATGTAGTATAAAATTTTAGGGAGTATAATTATATTAGGTAGAATAAAATTTTAGGGAGTATAGTTATATTAGGTAGTATAAAATTTTAGGGAGTATAGTTATATTAGGTAGTATAAAATTTTAGGGAGTATAATTATATTAGGTAGAATAAAATTTTAGGGAGTATAGTTATATTAGGTAGTATAAAATTTTAGGGAGTATAATTATATTAGGTAGTATAAAATTTTAGGGAGTATAATTATATTAGGTAGTATAAAATTTTAGGGAGTATAATTATATTAGGTAGTATAAAATTTTAGGGAGTGTAATTATATTAGGTAGTATAAAATTTTAGGGAGTGTAATTATATTAGGTAGAATAAATTTTAGGGAGTATAATTATATTAGGTAGTATAAAATTTTAGGGAGTATAATTATATTAGGTAGTATAAAATTTTAGGGAGTATAATTATATTAGGTAGTATAAAATTTTAGGGAGTGTAATTATATTAGGTAGTATAAAATTTTACTGAGTATAATTATATTAGGTAGTATAAAATTTTAGGGAATATAATATAAACGGATCGTCTCAAAGATGTGAGAATTGATGTCACCTTTCTGTTTGCCAGCTTGTTCTGCAGATTTTCCGTACCACATTAATGGTGCCTGTACAAGCTGTAGCATTAAAAGTGGAACAGAACATTAATAAAAGTAGGAACACTGCTGGTTATTCATAACTACAGACGATGTTAGCCTGCTGTATGCTGAGCGCCAAAGCCTAGCTTCGTTATTAACGTTATTATGATGGATTTCATTAGTGAACTAGACTTTGAGAGACTTACACGTTTCTTTAAAAAATAACTTGTTTTGCTGCCATCCTCACTCGCTTTTAACACCTATGTGTCTTTCACGCTGCAGTCTAATCATTTTGAAACTAGACCACATTACTGTATCCTTTTATAAATATTGGATTTGTATTTGAAGGATGAATAAGAGTGTTCAAGGTTCACGGTTAACTCTTATTTTGGTTTTCACTCTACGCCACCTTTGAACCTGGATTTGAAGTGTTGACTGTCCGCTGTTCAGAGATGTTAATGTCAATGTAAATTTATTTATAGAGCACATTTAGCACAACGTTAGTTGACCGAAGTGCTGCACAAATGAAGAAACTTAATATACACAATACTAGGACTAAAAACAACAACCAAATAAATCATTAATTACATAAAAGCCATAGAATAATAATGAACTTTAAACCTAGATTTAAAACTTGACTGAGTAGGTGCCAATCGAATCTGCTGTGGTAACTTGTTCCAGAGTTTCGGGGCGGCTACTACAAATGCTCGGTCCCCCCTCTGCTTCAGCCTTGATTTGGGGACGACCAGCTGAAGCTGATCTGTAGATCTTAGGGGCCGTGCTGGAACATAGGGTACAAGCAGTTCCGTTAGATAACCAGGAGCTAACCTGTTAAGAGACTCGTACACTAAAAGCAGGATTTTAAACTGTATTCTAAAAGCCACTGGGAGCCAATGAAGTGAAGCCGGTACGGGAGTGATATGTTTCTTCCTAGACATACGTGTTAATAACCTCGCAGCAGCATTTTGCACCAATTGTAACTTGGCGATCAAGGAATGGCCAACACCAACATATGTGAAGGTATATGCTACGTCATAAAAACCTTTAAACTTTGGAATCAATTCTAAGTGAAGCAGGCAGCCAGATCAGTGGTGCGTCAACAGGTTGATTGTGTTTCTGCTGTGCTGTTTTTGGTGTGGCTGCTGAGTTCTGAGCAAGCTCTAGCCCGTCTGTTATGTTTTCAGGTACTTTTGTAAACGGTGCACTACAATAGTCTAATCAAGAAACCAGGACTCAAGTGAGGTCAGGCCCAGACCTGTGTAAGCATTTCATTTTTATGTGACAGAAGTCCAAACAAGCTTGTTATGACTGATGTAAGCTTCACGAGTAACTGTGGAAGGGCACTAAATGTCCAAAGATCCCTAGCAACCAATAAGGTTGGATGCTCTGGAGTAGCCACACATGAGCCTCAGTTCTCCATGCCCAGTGCCCAGTGTGAGCTGGTTGGGCTGTGGAGCAGTGGAACTGTATTGTCTGGAGCTGCATTTCATACCACTGGAGTGATGTTTATGAAAACTGATGTTGCTAATGTTGCTGAATGCAACCATATCTTTACAGTAGGGCTGTGTATTGGCATGAACCTGGAGATACAATAAGTATTCTGATACAGCGGTCACGATTCAATATATTGTGATTTTTCAAATCGTACTATTAAAACACACCACTATATGAACAGGTTTGCTGATGCTTACCATAGCATTGCACCCTTGTACTGCTTGTTAATGTTGGAGTGGAGCTGAAAATGGGTTACAACACTGCCATCTAGTGGTCAGAGGTTTAAACACAACACAATGATTCACTGTCTGCCAGGAATCTGTGTATCAATACTGTGTTTTTGAGAATCGATACAGTATCACTAAACATAATATCCTGATATTCGATATTTCAATATTTTCTTACACCTCTACTTTACAGCAAAGTTTCAACACCTAGTGTGAAGCTTTCTCAGAGAAGTAGAGGCTGTAACTGTAGCAAAGGAGGAGCAAACAGCCCATTTCAGATAAAATGTTGGATGAGCAACAAGCAAGCCTGGAAACTAGGGATACATACACTACCCAATACATTAAAGACACCGTCCAACGAAAATCAAGTCTCTAAAATAGTAACTTTATAGAAGAGGACAAAAACTGTCTTTACTTGCAGTGTAGGTCAATGGAACCTGAAATATTCCCCAAGCTATTTTGGAGCATTTTCATTGGTCAATTCATAAAGAAGGTTTCACACCACATAAACAGCCGTTTTGAAATGATGCAGTAAAATAAAAATCCATAAAAATGGAGATACATGTTTGTCTTTGGACAGTGACAGTATAAAACAACTGCTAATGCCATACAGTACGATTCAACCTCTTTGCGATGCATTAAATTGACACCATTCAACACAATGCAGTTTAATGTGATACAATGCAATGCAAATGAAAATGATGGAATTACATCATATACTGAATTGCATTTCTTTAGTTTTTTCTAAGAAACAAAAAAATCATACATTAACCAAAAAACAAGCCATTTTACTTCATTTGTTTCTCTAGAACTGCAACTTAGTAACCGTCATTTATGCTGTTTACTAGAGATGGACGGATCAGTGTTTTTGAGGCCGATTCGGATCACTGATCACCTTTCAGCACGAATGGCCGATAGCCGATACCGATCGAGGGCGCGGCTATATGCCACAGCAGGGCTACATTAGCCCTTTATTACATTATTAGCGCAAGCAAGTCATGAAACATGGTCTAAACTGGTATATTACCATTTTTAACAAGCTCATATGAAACAGTATAATATTTGTAACTAAATTAGAAGTTGGTCTAAATTAGAAGTTGGTCTATGTGGGAGTAAACCGCTTGATAAGCTCCGGAAGAGCCACATCTGAAAAGTATCTACTAGGAACAGCAGAGCGTAGATCCAGGTGGAATATTAAGCAGCAGAATGAACGTCTTCTACAGCCGAGAAGAGCTGCTTATCTAGAACTATAAACTCAATCACTCTGGCTGTGGTTCTTTAGCTCTCTGGCTGTTTCTGCTGCTGTTCTGTTGGTACCGGTCAGATCTGGTCTGTAGGTGTTCTGGGTTATTAGTTTTGTGTTAGCTGTGTGTTCTAGCTCTGCTGTTTACTGATACTCACTGTGTTCAGCTGTGTGGTGTCTCTGAAGTGTGTATCAGATTAGTGTGTTAAATGTCTTTGTCTTGGTTCTCCGTGAGAGACGCTGATGTTACTAATTTTACAGATGTTATAAACTGTCCTGGATGAGTCTGAGTCACATACGGTAACAAACTGTCAGACGGACGATGTTTTCTTTCCGTACATGCGGTGAACGCTTAAACTGTTCTCACGAAGCCGCTGCTTTAGTCAGTCTGTGGAAAATGAAACGGTATGTGTTTCCACCTAGTGGTTCAGATAGGAATTGCAGGGAGCTGGCCGGAGGGGGTTTCACGCAGGGCTCCTCTTCCTGGATGAAACGCTAGCTGTAAATACAGAAATTAGGCTCATTTGTTTAACACCATCGATCAGCTCTCAAGATTAGCCAATCGCCGATCACATATTTTGATTAAAAATCGCTCAACAAAAATTTATGCTCAACAAAAACACTTGGCCTTTATACTTTTCCTTAATAGTACAAAAAAAAGTCTCAGACAAAAAAATAATAAAACCTATAACATGTTCTCTAAAACACTGAGGCTGGATATCTTTCCCTGTAAGTGGGGCAGTGGTGTCGGTTATTATCTTTGAGAGATGGTCAAGGGTATTGCTGGTTCTAGGCAGAGGCAGAACCGTGTAGTCGCATACTCTCTACGTGCCTTATAGAACCAATACGTCCAGAGTTTTTAATTCTAACAGTTGCATCGAGAACTTTATTGCTGGTGCACTAAACTTAGCCATCCTTACTACAAGCGGTTGGAGTATTTAGTTGGGCGAGGCATAGTTAACGAATGAATGAATAATCAACCATTACGCTCTTTAGCTTTGGCGTGTGGTTCTAGAAGACGTTCTAGATTCTTACAGATCTCTTAAACTCTGTGTGAAGTTCTTTAAACTTTAATTTGCGAAGTGCAGACCACTTAAGTCAGGGCTAGGAGGGGGAACTCTGAGAAACTAGGGCTGGAGTTCTGGGTGGCTTCGGCTGCTGAG
Source organism: Megaleporinus macrocephalus (assembly GCA_021613375.1). Lineage (NCBI taxonomy): Eukaryota > Metazoa > Chordata > Actinopteri > Characiformes > Anostomidae > Megaleporinus > Megaleporinus macrocephalus. The sequence continues at coordinate 43,574,333 of CM038709.1, forward strand.
GCTTGAAGCCAGGCCCTCTCCTTGCAGATCGAAGAGAGGTGAGGGCATAGGCGGGGTTGTAATGAGTGTGAGGAGGAGTTTGGGAGTGGTCCTTCTCCCAAACTTGCAGTTATTTCCTAACTTCATGAAGGTTCTCCTCATCTCATCTAATTTCTAATACTCATTCTTGAAATGCCTCAAAATGAATGAATTGAAAATTAGTGGTTGGTGTGTCTTATTGCTCCAAAGAACACTTTTTTTGCCCCCCTATTTCTAAAACTGTTCTATAAGCACTGGAAATGAACTGACCAATGAGAGATGTACTAGTTGAAATAGTTGGATTTCTACATCTCACCCATCTTAACCATTTACTTTCTTTCCTCCAGCAACTCTCTGCGCGGCAGCGATGGCGTGTAGCAGCCATTACGAGTACGCTATCGAGGAGTTCTGCCTGGCCAAGTTCAAGCTGGACATGGAAGCTCTGGACCAGCGTCACTGGTGCAGCTGGGAGGACACAGTAGAGTGAGTAGCCAGTGCTTTTCACATCACACTCTCACTCTCTCCATCTCCCACACCGAGCTGAAAAGCAATACCCACATTCATAGACCAGGTAACGCTCATCGCCCCCCTGAAGCGCTGAAGACCACGCAGAGCATGCGGAATGCTCTCTTAAGCCTCTTATGCTCACTGCTCCTTTTCCGGACCCCCGTCAGCTGGGCAAGCGCGTCCAAAATAGACTCGAGTCAACACCGTAAAGCCGGCCTACTAAACCTCCGACACGTTTTCAAGCACTCTGGTTTAACACAGAGTCAGCAACCTTTTAGCAGTGAGCCTCCACGCAGCTGACGTTCATGCATGAATATTTCAGCACTCGGGAACAGCAAGGGCAACGAAGGGCAGTTCCCTTAGCTGCTCTGAGATTACCCACACTTCCACTTTCCCTCCCGCTATCTGTTACTACTGGGTCTTGAGTGAGCTGTCAGTCGGAGCTCCCACAGTTGCTACCTCCCCAGGGTGGACCGGTCCTGGGCTACTTCCTAATAGAATGGCCATCTGTCTTCAGGGCTTGATGGAAATGGCTAACCGTAACCCTGCTCGATAAGCCACCCTGCAAGAAACCTAACGTTTCTGGGAATTTAATGACCTGCACAATTCCCATGCGGCGTGTAGGGGGGGCGGGACATGTTCAAGAATTCAGTTGTCTTGTGCGCGCACCTCTGTATGTTCCCAAACGCAGATCGTGTTTGAGATTTCTGGCTACGGTACATGTTGTAATTCGTATTTTACATGCTAAATGTAAAGATCCGTATGAAGTTAATGCTACACATTATAGTTGCCACATATCGCCACTTGTTTACAGGAGCTGCTTTGTGACAGTATTGTAAAAAAAAGTTCTATATAAATAAACTTGACTTAGCTGTCCACCATGAACACCATGTAGCTCAATTTTTCTCGATTTTCATTTTTATGCATGATTTGAAGACACCAGCTACAGTTTACATTCTCTGAAAGTTTTATAACGAATGGACCAATAGAAATGCAAAAATCCAAAATAACTTTGGAAAAAACTTCTATTGACTCATTAAAAGTAAAGAAGGGTGGTGTAGTGGTCAGTATGGTGGTGTAGTGGTTAGTACGGTAGTGTAGTGGTTAGTACGGTGGTGTAGTGGTTAGTACGGTGGTGTAGTGGTCAGTACGGTAGTGTAGTGGCTAGTACGGTGGTGAAGTGGTTAGTACGGTGGTGTAGTGGTTAGTACGGTGGTGTAGTGGTTAGTACGGTGGTGTAGTGGTTAGTATGGTGGTGTAGTGGTCAGTATGGTGGTGTAGTGGTTAGTATGGTGGTGTAGTGGTTAGTACGGTGGTGTAGTGGTTAGTACGGTGGTGTAGTGGTTAGTACGGTAGTGTAGTGGTTAGTACGGTGGTGTAGTGGTTAGTACGGTGGTGTAGTGGTTAGTACGGTAGTGTAGTGGTTAGTACGGTGGTGTAGTGGTTAGTACGGTGGTGTAGTGGTTAGTACGGTAGTGTAGTGGTTAGTACGGTGGTGTAGTGGTTAGTACGGTAGTGTAGTGGTTAGTATGGTGGTGTAGTGGTTAGTACGGTGGTGTAGTGGTTAGTACGGTGGTGTAGTGGTTAGTATGGTGGTGTATGGGGTTATTATGGTGGTGTAGTGGTTAGTACGGTGGTGTAGTGGCTAGTACGGTGGTGTAGTGGTTAGTACGGTGGTGTAGTGGTTAGTACGGTGGTGTAGTGGTTAGTACGGTAGTGTAGTGGTTAGTACGGTGGTGTAGTGGTTAGTACGGTGGTGTAGTGGCTAGTACGGTGGTGTAGTGGTTAGTATGGTGGTGTAGTGGTTAGTACGGTGGTGTAGTGGTTAGTACGGTGGTGTAGTGGTCAGTACGGTGGTGTAGTGGTTAGTATGGTGGTGTAGTGGTTAGTACGGTGGTGTATGGGGTTATTATGGTGGTGTAGTGGTTAGTACGGTGGTGTAGTGGTTAGTACGGTGGTGTAGTGGTTAGTATGGTGGTGTAGTGGTTAGTATGGTGGTGTAGTGGTTAGTACGGTGGTGTAGTGGTTAGTACGGTGGTGTAGTGGTTAGTATGGTGGTGTAGTGGTTAGTATGGTGGTGTAGTGGTTAGTACGGTGGTGTAGTGGTTAGTATGGTGGTGTAGTGGTTAGTATGGTGGTGTAGTGGTTAGTATGGTGGTGTAGTGGTCAGTATGGTGGTGTAGTGGTCAGCACTGTCTCCTCACAGTAAGATGATCTGGGTTGGATTCCCGGTCCGGGTGGTTCTGTGTGGAGTGTGTATGTTCTCTCCGTGTTTGAGTGGGTTCCTCCGGGTACTCCGGTTTCCTCCCACAGTCCAAACACATGCGTTAGGTTGATCCTCACTCTAAACTGCCGGTAGGTGTGAGTGTGTTTCACTATTGCCTGTTCTTCCTTGTTAATATTTGTTTTTCAGATCTTTTCCTCTTCTGCTATTACTCAGTCATCCCTCTTTCAAGGTGGATCAGCACGTAGCATGTGTCAGACAAACACAGTCTCCTCCTCCCCTCCTCTGCGTCCTCTTACTAATAATTACTGGTGAAGTAACAAGACTAGATTACCAATAACTCTAGAGTGGTTTTTAATAATAGACATTATTGTAGATGGTTACAACTTTAGTGGTTGGCCAGAAGTAGTATTGTGGTCATGTATGAAACCATTACCATTAAGAGGTAAGAGTAGTTCGTGGAGCACATGCACAGTGTGAAGGAGTGTGTGGGTATTTTTGGTAGTTTCTGGAGAAGATAAGTGTTGGTGTTCAGCCAGCCATACATTTCCGAGTGAAGGATAGCTCCCGGCCGTGTGTGGCAGTGTACTATTAAACATGGTTGTAAATGTCCATAGATGGAATGTTTGGCCATATCTGGTTCGTGTTTACTTCCAGAAACATAGTTTAGTTGCTGGGGCATCCAGGTTGAGAGGAAGCACTTCTATTCCTCCATGCCTGTTCCTACCTTACTCTGGAGCTGTCGCGTTCAAGACGTGTCAAGGAGATGGTCAAGAGACATGACACTGGTGTACCAGCAAGTCCGCCCAAGGCCGCCACTGTCAGCGATTCGCTGTCACAAGCACTCAAGGCCATGCCTGCCTTCAGTGACCCTCCACTTGTCATTCTGTCATTGCCGCAGGCCAGCTTTAAACTGCTGACACTGGATTTTAGTCAAGTTGTATAGGAGCAAGTTTGTATTGAGTCCGGTGGATGAATGTTTTTACAGATTTACACCAGCCTTGGTTCTGGATCACTCCTGCACGACATGTTTTGGTTAAAAAAATTGGGTCCAAACTTGATTACTGGATGGGAATTTTTCATTCATTTCATTCTATGTTTTTTATAATATAGATATAGAACTATTATAAGTTCTATATCTTTCTAAGATACAATAAATCATAAATTACCCAAAAACAAGCAATTTCTCCAGTACTGCAACTCAGTAACCACCATATATACTTTTCCTTAATAGCACAAATAATATCTGACAAAAAAAATAAAACCTATAAGATTCAAGAGTTTTATTGTCATATGTACAACAGAACAGACACCCAGTACAATGAAATTCTTACTTTGCTGTTCCTCCATTCACCAATAGATAAAGATAACAAAAAAAAGAAATAGTAAAAATATACAAAGTATAATAATATAAGTTGAAGTAAATAAAAGTATTTTTTATATAGTTAAAAATAACTAGGGGTGTGCGATGTATATGGTTTACACTAATATCTTTTGCTGGGTACAACAATCAACAACAATCAGAATACCTTGACTCCACACGCACTTCATGCTTTAGTCCAGGCTGGGCATTGAGAGCGCCCATACTGTGTGCTAGCATAGGCTAAAGCTAGCGCAGCTGCCTAAACAGCACACCTAAAGCAAAAAATGAGTGAACACACTTTTCATCCAGCTCCCACATTATCAAGCTTCAAGACCAAACTCGAGTCCAGCAACGTTGTTTTATTTTCAAACAGATCACAACCTGAGTCAGGATAGCGTTGGTTAAATTACAGTGACAATAATAGACATTATTAGATCACAAATGAAATGAAAAAACATATAAATGAGTGAAGGGTGATGATGAGCTATTTAAAAAAAGAAAAATCCCAATCGTGTTGGAAGCCTGCTTATATTTTCCTCCATGCACTACTTTAACCCTTTGATGCACAAGCTAAACAAACCCCTTCTAATGCACAACGTGGGTCAAACTGGACTCATTTCCTATGTTATTGTATGTACTGTTGAGTATTTCTTTGGTAAATCTACTGAAATCGGTTTATTTCATTATTTAATGTTTCCAGTATTCATTAATAATCTAGTTTTTGATCTTAAATCATTATTTTAATTCTTATTTATTTACTCCACAAACAAAAATAGTGTTAGTAAATATGTTCCTAACTGCAAATGTCTATAAATGTGTTCATAAGGGTCCTAACCCTGCCTCTTCGGAGGACCAATGTTTCTTTATTTCCAGTCATCATGTAGAGGGAGGACATATAAACAAACAGACATTAACCAGGGGAAATAAAGGATGATAGATAATAGATAAATAAATAAAGAAAGAAAGAAAGAAAGAAAGAAAGAAAGAAATAATAAAAAAAGAAAAAAATGGGAGAGAAGGAAAAACAAACAAACAAACAAAAAAGAAGAGAAAACAGAAATTATATATTACTCTCAGAGAGTGCACTGAGCTGGAGCCATTTATAATACCTACCATAAATATTTATTTGTGTCTATGTGTGTGTGTGAGTGTATATGTTTGTGTTAGAGATGGACCGATCAGCGTTTTTGAGGCTGATTCCGATCGCCAATCACCTTTCAGCACGATCGGCTGATAGCTGATACCGATCGAGGGCGGGGCTATATGCCACGGCAGGGCTACATGTAGTTATTAGCACAAGCAAGTCATGAAACATGGTCTAAACTGGTTTATTACCATTTTTAACGAGCTCATATGAAACAGCTTAATATTTTTTAACAAAATTATCAGTAAATAAACAAAGTAAATCAAACAAATATCCCCAAATACTGCAATCATTACATTTAGACCCTTAATTTAAAACTAAAAAAGCTAATTAAATAAATACAGTAAAAACTGCAGTCATTAAACTCAGACTCTGTTATTTTAAACTAAATCTGTAATCATTAAATGTAGAATATTAAATTGTTGCTGCTGTTCTGTTAGTACCGGTCAGATCTGGTCTGTATGGTGTTCTGGGTTGTTTGTTTTGTGCTAGCTGCGCGTGCTAGCTCTGCTGTAGGCTTGTTTGTTTGACGCCGTTGATCGGCTCTCGGGATTGGCTAAATTGGAGAAACATTGGCCGATCACATATTTTGATTAAAAATCGTCTGACACCGATACATAGCCAGTCGATCCTTCCATCTCTAGTATGTATGTGTTAATATGTGACCAGGAACATTCAGGTAGGGGCACCGCAGGTAGGTATAAAATTTATTCTTGATGGATGCTGAGAGTTTTTCCAGTCACTATGTGTTCTATTAAATTTTTTTCATTGATTTATTATAATCTTTTTCCTTGTTTTCCAGTTTGTCAGTATAGTCTTTTATCTTCCTCATTATCTTCCTCATTAAGACGGGCTAATGATGTGTCACCTAACAGACAGAGTGATGGAGATGGGGCGATGGGTTGTTTTGTGTTAACAGTGGGGTTAGCTGATTTAGAACAAGTTGCCAGAAGTGCTTGACTGGTGTGCAATACCATAAGGGTTCATTTAGACCCATGTTGTGTTTTAGAGGGGCAGCGATACAAACATGATTTTTATTAACAAAGTAATAATAATAGAAATAATAATAAAACTGATATCAGGATTCATGATGAACAAAAACAAGTCATTTGAGGAATTCATGGAAGCTTGAATGATGAAATTAATTGATTGCAAAGATACAGAAAATAAAATAAGAGTAAATGAAAACTTGCTCGGTAGAGGTGGGCGATATGGCACCACAATAATATCACGATATTTCATGGTATTTTTGTGATAACGATACTCTTGGCGATATGAGAAAACATTGAATAAAAAAAAAATATTCAAAAATACACTACTGCAACAAAATGAAACTTAAATTGCATTATTGCATTTGAGGAAGTTAATGAAGCTTGAATGATGAAATTAATTTATTGCGAAAATACAGAAAATATAAAAATAAGAATAAATGAGGATTTCTATGGCAGGTGGGACGAAGACAATTTAAAACCTCGTCCAATCTGACACACATCCGACATGACGTCCAAACCAGACATGAGTGGTTGGATCTTGTCTCATTCTGACAGATATCTAGTTCACGCTCTTGAGCAAAGCTGCTGCAGATCTTTGGCTTTTGTTGGATTTGCATGAAGCTCTCAGAGCTGTTTGGGTCAAACTGGCTCAGTCCTGTGCTGCTTCTTTTGGAGCCCTGAGCTGATCCACTCACAGAACAGGGCTCTACTCACGTTAAGCTTAGCTGTGGTGGCCAAACAGTGGAAAGGTGTGTTCACAAAACCCACGGCTGTGTTTGCTGTTGAGCTTGCAGGACACGGCAGAGGCAACATTGTGGGAGGTGCTGTTTTTTTTTTTTGTCGTTCGTGTCTGTTGTCATGCTCTCAGAGGCTGCTGGCTGTGCCTCTGTTGTTCCGGGGGGGTGTGTTAAGAGGAACGAGCGAGCTCCACTGATGCCGTTAATTAGACCAGTTACTCATGCCACACAGTGAGCTCGCTGATGGGTCCTGCTCGCCTGAACATGTCCCATTAATTTAAAGTTTGGCCTGTATATCCGGTTTGTTTGCCTCCTCCTTTTAACAGTGACTCATGTATTATGCTAACCTTGAGTAGTATTTGCTGTGATAGACAGGGTTGACCGTGACCACTGGGGTTTGAATTTGGGCATGCTTTGCATTACAGGTGCTGCTGCCAGCAAACAGAACTCGCTAAATAGGGGTGGGCGATATAGTCCTACAATAATATCATGATATTTTATGGTATTTTTGTGATAACGATACTCTTGGCGATATGACAAAACATTGAATAAAAAAAAATATTTCAAGAAAACACTACTGCAACAAAATGAAACTTAAATTGTATTATTTCATACGATATGATATGGCACACCCCTAACTGAGATATAAAAAAATACAATAATTTTTTTATCAGATTGTAACAGAAGTCAATGATCCAGAATGTCATGATACTAAAAAATGCACTCCAAATATCTCCATATATCCAGGACTGAAGTAAAATGAATGATACTGGACAGATAAAATCTGTTTCTAGTAGATATGTAATGGGAAATGAGAAAAGTGTGATTTTTTTCTTTTGTTAAAAACAGTAAAAAGCAGCATGTGATAATTAGGGATGGGTGATATGGCAGGATATTTCAGGGTATAATATCTATTTCTAATATAATATCTATATTCTATATATCTATTTAAAAATATATGTTATGGCACACACCTATTGCTCAGTGGAGGCTTTGTCCCTGATGAAAAAGTATTCCAATAGCCTGATATTTCTAAAACTGATATGATCAGTGCAGCCTTCAAAGATTTGGTAGGTGATACCTGGCATTAGCAGCCATCTCAAATCATCTGACTACTTGTTTACAGCAAGATCTAGCCATTTAGCATTACTGTGGATCTCAGTTGTGTCTACACCAAATATTGTTAATATTGGTTTAATGACTGGAGGATGAATACCATGTACATTTACTATGTCAGTCTCTTTCTGGCACAATGTTTTGGTGACACTTGAGCATGCACACTACTAATGTTATGCATGCTAGACATCCCTGAATGTGGTTTGAATGCACAGTGCATCCCCCAAGACTCATTGGACCCCATTCGCACCTGTACTGAGCATATGTCTATGGCAGGTGTGAATGTGAACAATAAGTTTTAATTACTGCAACCGAAGACTGTGTTACAGCTTTTATGATTACAACACAGAATGTGGGTTACGCTATAGCACAGATGTTGTGCCAATATAGTTTCCTCAAGCATGAGTGATAGGGCTGTGTATTGGCAAGAACCTGGCGATACATGGCGTATCGTGATACAGCGGTCACGATTCAGTATATTGCAATATAAGTGATATATTGCGATTTTTCTAATCCTACTATTAAAACACACCACTATATGAACAGGTTTGTCAATGCTTACAATAGCACTGCGCCCTTGTGCTGCTTGTTAATGTTGGAGTGGAGCTGAAAATGGATTACAACACTGCCATCTAGTGGTCAGAGGTTTAAACACAACACACAATGATTCACTGTCTGCCAGGAATCTGTGTATCGATACTTTGTTTTTGAGAATCGATACAGTATCACCAAACATAATATCCCGATATTCGATATTTCGATATTTTTTACACCCCTAATGATAAATATACAGGGAGCAGAATGCTTGAAACCAGAAAGTATGGACCAAGGTCAAGTTGGCCTTAATGCTACTGATGTGCATTGTTGTGGAGAACCATTTATCGTCACTCTCCAAAGAAAAACATGTCCATCATCATTTAAACTCAACAGCTGCTTTTTATATCCCGTTTTCTGATGAATGGACCAATAGGAATGCTCAAAATTCCCACATTAAAATAAAGAATGGGTTTGGTCTCTGCTGTGAAATTGCTGTTTTTCTTTATATAGATTATTTGAAATTACTTAATAACTCAAGATTAAGGACAACTGTATTTAGATTTAAGCATGTAGTTTCTTGTTAGAATCAAAGCAAACTTTGGACATTAAGCTTGTTTTGCTTGTTTATCTTATGCGATGGACTGGTGACCTGTCCATGGTGTACCCCACCTTCACCCGATGACTCTGGGATTGGCTCCAGCCCCCCCATGACCCCGACTTCGGGGATAAAGTGGAAGATAATGGATGGATTGCTTGTTTAACTTCAATTAGATTTAATTTCTTAAAGCATGAAAAGTTCAAGATCAACCAGGAAAGATATGGCTCCAGCAGTCCCTGGTGTAGAGCTTGAACTCCTACCGAAAGCCACTTCTTTTAGAAGTGATGTAAGCTTCTCGCTTTGAACGCTCAAATATGAGTGTGATGGTTCATTACCTGCAAAGGTTTCTAGGGCCAACAAGTTTCCTCCAAACATCAGCATGACCCGCGGCACACCAGGGCACAGTCTTGTCCTCGCCAGGCCGTAGCTTCAAGAACTCCCAGCCGTTGAAGAGCTCATTAAAATATGCATGGCTCCCGACTCTCACCATGAGCTCATCCGCTCGCCTGCTCAATAATGCACGGCAGAAGAGGTCGGCCAGCACGCCGCCGCTTTCCAGCCACCGACGGTTATGAGTCAGCGAAAGAGCGACATGCTGTTCTCTCCCCACCGAGGCTGCAATACAGCCAGGCTGAGAATGTTTGGCCGGGCTCGGGCTGCTCCGAGGCCAATCAGCTGTGGGTTAGCGAGGTTACTACTGCAAGATCAAAGAACCAAAGCACTTACACTGGTCGCCACGTTGCGTAACATTGCATTAAACGTCCACAGAGACAGACTGCCCTCCTGACCCAGCCGTCCTGCTGTGGCCTGGGTCATTTGCACTCGGTCTGACTTTTCTAAAGGAGTCACTGAACCCAGAGCTAAAGGGGCAGAAAGAAAGAAACGATTCGACATAAACAAATCACTGGAGGTGGCGAGAGGCCATGTACCGAATACAGTTTTCCCCAAACAGAGAGAATTAGACTGAGAATAAACAGAAAACGGGTCACTGTAGGGCTGGGCGATATGGATCAAAAATAATATCCCGATATTTTTTAGCTGAATGGCGATATATGATGTATATCTCGATATTTTTTCTTTAAATAAGGTGTCAACAAAAAGGCACTTCTGCGTCAAAGCTGCACGTCCCAAATGTCACACAGGCACTTTTGACTAGGGCTGGGTATCGTTTACAATACCATTTTTTTCTGAATTGTAACAAAAAATAAAAAAATGTTTTCTGTTGAATAAATACATATATTAGTCAGTCTCATACTGTCACCATAAGAGGCTACTTTTTATTTTTTTATCTTTTTATTTGGATTTTGTTCAAACATGGGGCATATTTGTGCTGCTTTATTAAGAACAAAACATTAGCATTACTTATGCTTAAACTATAAAACTATTTAATCCTTTATGATTGCAGCGCAACACAGACTGTATCGATATAAATGAAATTGCCTCATCTTATATCGCATATAAAAATATATCGATATTTCTTAAAAACCTCAATATATCGCCCAGCCCTAGATCATTGTGCAGTCATATCTAATCTGTTCAAGCCAGGCCATAGCATCCTACCTCTGGCTTCACTACCCATACTGAAATAGATAGCTTGATAAATACTGACATCAATTAATTTTGTCATTATATATCATTAAAAACTGGTTATGCAGATTAATAAAATGTGTTTATGAAAATATTGTTAAATAAACATCAGTTTAAAACAGAATATCATGCTTCAGTCGTACCTGAACAGGTAATTTTTGGCATATTTCTTTGTGAAAGTTAAGAAAAAAGCACAAAATGACATACACGTCTTCTAATGTTTGTGTGGTTTTATGTACTGGTACAACATTTCTTTAAGCCCCACAATAAATAGTGGACCGAAATCCTTAAGCACTCTCCAAAATAAGTGTTAGCACCTCCTTTCAAATATGTAGATCCTTTGGGGAACTTCAGTGATTCATTTGCTCCCTGAAAGCCAAGAAGTGCACAATGTTTTCCCACATCTCTGACTCCAGTAACTCGACTGCAGGCTTTCCAGCAGGAACAACACTTCATATAACCGCAACGGGAATGAGCCAGTAGGGTTTGTATAGACTAGTCCACTTGTTGACTTCACTGTTTGGTGATGCCACTCTAAATTTGGTGTTGAAATGTCCCTGATCTTGAGGTTATGACATTAGCTACATGGAAGACTCAAAGAAGATAACAGGTGAGGAGCCTGATGAATTTGGACTCTGTATCTTCGGGTTCTTGAAGGCTAACAATGCGACCCAGGGCTTGCTGGAAAGGCATGTGACCTGGGGTGTGTCTCAAAACCTAGTGAGCTCCTACATAGGCAGCATTTTACATCATAGTATGCCTTCCCGACATGTAGACTGTCCCAATTCTTACATACCTTAAACATGCTGTCTACTGAGGAACCTTATTTAGACTTGATTTTAAGAAGCATCGAACGCTTCCTCGGCCGCTAAGACAATCCCATGATGCAACACAGGCTAATCTACGAGCAGTAAAGTGGTTTTAAAATGTGAGTTATTTTGATTTTCTCTGGAGTTTTAATGTGTTTCTGGTCATATAATCACACAAACAATATTTTATTATCAACTCTGTAACAAGTCCTTCACCATTTAGCAGTTTTATTCTCAAGCCATTAGCATTTTTGCTAGCAGATTTTTAAGCCTCTGGCTATTGTTTTGGATGCTGGCCGGTAGCTTAGCAACCAGCTAAACCACCGGTCGCGTGCTGCAGTGGGCGGGAACAAGCCGTGACGCAGTCTCTCTCTAACTAGAGCGTCTCAGTAATCTGTTTTATGAGGAGAGATGAGGAGAGAACACTGATACTTACACAGCTGCTACCTAGACAGCCTACTTACACACTCACTAGCGTTTGAGACAGATCCATGTTGTGCTCTAACACTTTTCTGCTGATCTACAGTCATCAGATCAGATGTTGAGTGTTGTTATTACCAGTTTATCAAAGACAACAATTGGTCATCTAGGAAAGTCCAAGTCGGATACCAATTTCCAAGATTTAGGGTCAATATCCCTGATTCTGGGCTCATAGTAAAGGATACGTCACGCTTGTACTGTTAAGTTTGGCTCTATTACATATTTTTAAAGTTGGATTTTAAAAATATTTTCAAGCCCCCTACAGCAAAGCATTCCCTTATGTGGCATCACATTACTTTTTATCATGTAACTGTGGAAAAACAATCTTAAAATGGGCCGAGCATAGGCTAAATAGGCGGTCATGTATATATACTGACTAACTTTAAAGATGTTTGCATATTATCGATGTCCAAAGAAAAACATGTATCTTTTTATTTGTTGATTTTTATATATTTCTACATCATTTGATCACAGCAACTGTTGTTTGCATTGGAGCAATAGAAATGCTCCAAAACAGATAAGAAACAAATTCTGGTTCTATTGATTTATATTGAAAGTAGAGACCTTTGTTGGCCTCTCCTGCAAAGTTGCAATTTTGGAGATACTTTTCTTTGGACAGCGACGATATGTAAGTGGGTGACTGAACACAAACATGGTGCAGCAATTCTTGCATTCAAACAAAGACAGTTAGTGGTCTTAGCGTTCTGCTTATCGTTGCCGTCCAATGAAAAACAGGCACTCCCAAAATGGCAACTTTACAGGAGAGGCCAAAAACTGTCATCACTTTCAATGGAAGTCAATGGAACCAGAATTTTTTTCCAAGCTATTTTGGACGATTTCTATTGGTCCATTCATCATGAAATTGTCCCACAATGTAAACGGCAGCCGCTGCATGTAATTAATGTAGAAAATTAAAAATCGTTAAAAATAGACATAGACAATCATTTTTCAATAGACAGCGATGTTGCGACTTGAGGTGTAGCCTATGTGGTCCACCTGCATGTTAACCTGAATTTGACTCCAGTTAGCCTCACTGACTAAACATAGAAGCACCTGCTGGCACAGATCTATTTCTTCTCTTCCACAGCGGCTAAATCCGTCACCCATCGAACAAGAGGTTAGACACTCAATTTAGCAATAGGAGTGGAGGCCTTTGGGATATTGGGCTATATTTTTAGGCTTGCATGCCCTAGGCCTCTCAAGTCATCAGCGCCCAGCAAGCGGCCTGCTCCTTCAGCCTGCTTCTCTAATGAACGCTGAACGCTGCTGAGCGGCTGGATGCCAATCTCCAGCCCTCAGCTTTAATACCCCCTGCTGGCACTCGATGAGGCACAACTGTTCTCCACACGTGCTCCATCTGCTATTGAAGAGAACCTCACTGGCTGTCTGCTGTAGTGTCTGAGCGATCCTGCAAAGGGACAGCGAGAGACTGTGAAGAGGAGATTTGCTGTGAGAATCAGTTTAGAGTTTGAAAAGCCTCTACTGTGAGTGAAGTGTTATTCCACACATTCATACAAATAGTGGAAGGTTGTTGTTGGCTGGGAAATCAGGACACTGGAACAAAGAAGAACAAAGAAAAGTCAAACCTGGCGTCCCTGCTGCACACTTTGTCTAATATAAACACAGCTGATGTGCATATACATTTTAAATTAAATCTTTTTTATATATTGGTCTACAATTGGCTTGGAAAAACAAAATCTAAGTAAAGTAGGTTAAAATATTTTCCAGGTTATGCTCAGTGGGAAGACAGCAGGTTAGCAGTTTACCTTAAGTGGTCAGGAAGTATTGCAACACTGCATGTAAACAACATCAGGAGCAAAAGCAGCTAAAGCAACGTTCCATTGTTTCATTTGTCCAAGTTAGTTTGCTGGCAACAAGGTTAACAAGGCCTCCTCAGTGGCACAACCATCCAAGTGTTGGTCTTGCTGTCAACAGAGATTGTGAGTTTGGTCCCCAGTGATGCCATGGCTATCTATAGCTGGACTATTTAGTCGTGTCCATGCTGTTTGCTCCAAGAAAACGTCCTTGTCTTCTTTCTTTCTGGGTGGATAGGATGATCCTCCTAAACAACCATCACCCTCTGTGGTTCCAGCTAACAAGAACTAGATTTGTTGGCTAACACAAGAGCGTGTTAAGCTGTCTAACACAGTTGTCTTACCAGTAGTTTGAAAAGATCTGCTACTGATTTACATATCTCGAGTGAAGAAGATCATGTAGGGCTACAAATTGGACAGAACTGAAATAACTTGAAACTGATAAAAATAAAAATAAATACTAATTTATTGAAAATCTGATTGATTGTAGCGGTTGCATCAAAGGTTGTGCAATAAAATATCAAGTTAAGGGCAATATCATTTTTGTCCAGGCCAGTTTATTAGTTTGTTTCTAAAATTAATATGTTAAACAACAATTCAAAAGCAATGTCTGAGTTTCATTAGATGCCATAGCTTTCTGTAGCTGGGACTCCCAGACAACATAATTGTTTTTTACCCAATTCTAGACAATTTAGTCGTGTCTGTTCCGTTTGCTCCAAGAAAACATCCATGTCTTCTTTCTCTCTGTCTTTTAGTTGTCAGGAATCTTAATAATGGTTGTTTGCTAAGAGCTTCAGCCATTGTTGTGTTGCAACAGTTCTTGTCTTACATGGTTGTAACAAGGTGGTCTTGTGTGGTTACAGCACTGGATGAACAACATCAGGAGCAATAACAGCTGAAGCAACGTTCCATTGTTTCACTTGTCCAAGTTAGTTTGCTGACAACAAGGTTAACAACGACTCCTCAGTGGCACAACCATCCAAGTGTTGGTCTTGCTGCCACCAGAGATTATGAGTTTGGTCTGTAGCAGGGGGTCCAAGACAGTGTAATTGTTTTTACCCAATTTTCTGGACTATTTACTCGTCTCCATTTGGTTTGCTCCAAGAAAACATCCTTGTCTTCTTTCTTTCTGGGCGGATAGGATGGTCCTCCTAAACAACCATCACCCACTGTGGTTCCAGCTAACAAGAACTAGATTTGTTGGCTAACACAAGAGCGTGTTGAGCTGTCTAACACAGTTGTCTTACCAGTAGTTTGAAAAGATCTGCTACTGATTTACATATCTCGAGTGAAGAAGATCATGTAGGGCTACAAATTGGACAGAACTGAAATAACTTGAAACTAATAAAAATAAAAATAAATACAAATTTACTGAAAATCTGATTGATTGTAGCGGTTGCATCAAAGGTTGTGCAATAAAATATCAAGTTAAGGGCAATATCATTTTTGTCCAGGCCAGTTTATTAGTTTGTTTCTAAAATTTATCTGTTAAACAACAATTCAAAAGCAATGTCTGAGTTTCATTAGATGCCATAGCTTTCTGTAGCTGGGGGTCCAAGACAACATAATTGTTTTTACCCAGTTCTAGACAATTTAGTCGTGTCTGTTCCGTTTGCTCCAAGAAAACATCCATGTCTTTTAGTTGTCAGGAATCTTTATAATGGGTGCCTGCTAAGAACTTCAGCCATTGTTTTCTTACATGGTTGTAACAAGGTGGTCTTGTGTGGTTACAGCACTGGATGAACAACATCAGGAGCAATAACAGCTGAAGCAACGTTCCATTGTTTCACTTGTCTAAGTTAGTTTGCTGGCAACAAGGTTAACAAGGCCTCAGTGGCACAACCATCTAAGTGTTGGTCTTGCTGTCAACAGAGATTATGAGTGTGATCTATAGCTGGGGGTCTAAGACAGTATAATTGTTTTTTTACCCAATTATCTGGACTATTTAGTCGTATCCATTCTGTTTGCTTCAAGAAAACATACTTGTCTTCTTTCTAGGATGATAGGATGGTCCTCCTGATCGCCCGTTACTAACTATGATACAAGAACATGTATTAGCGTGGTGAGCACTTAGTCAAGTAAAGAAGATGCTAGCATGGTGTAATATGGGGAGACCAAGCTGAAGGGGCGGGAATTGGACAGAACAAAAGTAACGAGTAACGAATCCTACAGTCTTTATTTTTTAATATTATTTTGACACTGACACCTGTGTGAAAAAGGCCTGTATAAATGCTTATACAGGTTTAAGAGAATGTAGCTCTGTAAAAGCTGCCCTTCATTAAAGTGTTATTGTAAATTCTTACATAACTATTATTAATGATGTCGTCATGTGAATAAATTTGTAACAAAAAATTTCACTGTATAGCAATTAACATCCGAGGTTGCATTTCTAATTGGCCTTGATAGATTATGGGATATATCTGTGCGTCCTCGCGGCTCAGTTTTTAATATTCAGTTCCAGCAACATAATTAAGTCCTCCGCATAGATGCGTCTGTTCCGCAGGCATACTCTTTATTGCGATTCTCATTCATATCAGAGCGGACCACCTGCGTGCTGAGCCTGCTACAGGGCCACCCTCCTACATCTGCTCAGCCACACGCACTTCCTTCCCACTCTGATCTCGGGGCTTGTGGGATTGTTTCCGTGCTCTGAGTAGAATGCAGAAGGACGAGTCAGACGGCCTCTGAAAGAAACACCGTCAGGCCCGCTTTATTTACGAACACTTATTGACGTTAATGACTTTGAGAGGAAGAGTAAGAGTTCAGTGGTGACTTCAGTCTCCAGCCTTTAGTCATACTTTCATAGTTTCTTTTCCTTTCTAGGTACAGACCAATCAGACGTTTGCTTTAGTTCAGCTTGTTTGGCAGGTGTGAACGCTCCACCTGTACTCAAACAACTGAACCAACCAAAAGTCACATGACGCAGTTGATTTCCAAGAGTTTTTGCTTGTTTACCAGAGTGAGTGTTCAGGTTAGGGTTTGAGTTGAGGTTATGTTAGGGTTAGGGCTAGGGCTGCACCTAACAATGAATTTCTTAATAGATTAATCTAATGATTCTCTTTTTTGATTAGTAAGTTAATCTAATGACTAATTTTTTAATTAATGTGAGTGTGTTAGGAATTATTTTGGTATTGATTTGCAACCAATGGATGATTTTGTAACATCTCTTTATACCAATAACTAACAATTTAAGAAGTGCATTGAAAATACTTCCACACAGCCGACATGTTGCTACAGTTACAAAGAGTAGTTAATTGTGGTTCTTTAAGGAGGATGAGGCACTCGGAGTAAGCGAGAAAGATATCGTCTGCAATGCTAGAGAGAGAGAAACAGAAACGATAGGGCTGTGTATTGGCAAGAACCTGGCGCTACAACACATATCGTGATACAGCGGTCACGATTCAATGTATCGCGATATATTGCGATACTGCAAACAAAGTGATATATTGCGATTTTTCAAATCCTACTAATAAAACACACCACTATATGAACAGGTTTGTCAAAGCTTACAATAGCATTGCACCCTTGTGCTGCTTGTTAATGTTGGAGTGGAGCTGAAACTGGATTACAACACTGCCATCTAGTAGTCAGTGAGTCACTGTCTGCCAGGAATCTGTGTATCGATACTGTGTTTTTGAGAATCGATACAGTATCACTAAACATAATATCCTGATATTCGATATTTTCAATATTTTCTTACACCCCTAGTGAGCGACGCGATAGACAGAGAGCCGCTGATATGCTGTTATGGTTGTTAACACAGTGGCTGTGTTTTGTTCTCTTTACTTTTTCTTTAGTTACTTTTGGCTTGACTGTTTCAAAGTGTAGTAATAGTCTGAAGCTCTGGCTGTCGGAGAGATCTCTGTGTAACAGTAAGGTGTTATGTGTGTTTTACACTAGAGCAGTAGCTTTAGCCGCGGGAGCTAATGAGTAAAAAATCTGCGTGGTTCACGTCTACGGCGAAACTAGAAAACACGTAACGTGTCATTATTAACGTAGTGTTCGTATAGATTCATTAAATTTTCTATTATTTGGTTGAACAATTCAAAAGTTTCTAGCTTGGGGTCTCACTTGCGGGCGAGCCGCTTGTTCACTGCACCAATAACTTGGGGATGCACGCGGACATGCCTGACTTTAAATCGGCGCCAACAAACGCTGATATCGGCCAATGCCGATATATAAAAAAAATTTTAAATATTGGCCCGATATATCGGTCGATCTCTAATACCTTCTATATATATATATACACACATGCACAATACATTAAGTCTAGAATGGCCACGCGTTTGACCATTCTAGACGTAATGTATTAAAGCGTACCTTAAACGCACGTGGTCTATAAATGGTTAAAGACTAAGAGTCTACGCTCTGACTCGACTTTTAGAGGCACAAAGGGAACGTGCCTACACGCTCACACACAAGCACTCCGACAGTTTGAGACTGTATATCTATTTTAAACGGAGAGTCGATTGTGAAGCAGCTACATGTGTTTTAAAAGCTCCGCGTATCTAGAACAGTCTTAGGTTCTCAATGGACGATAATAACGGTTCTCAATTGACTTTTCACTGAGTTCATACTGAAAGAAAACATGTTTACACGTGTTAATAATCTATAATAATCTGCTAGGTTAGTAAACAGGTAAAAAGTGTGTCCTGCTGCTTTGTGTTGATGACGTCTACGTGATGTTTGATCTTCAAGGTCTCGTGTTATAGCAGTTGTACTGTTGTGATCATCTCCACTGTGCAGAGCTGACAGAGCACCACACTGTTGTGTTTCTGTGTGAAACACTCCCACAACGTTAGATACACGTGAGTGATTGTTTGTAGCTGCAGCTCGCGCTCCAGATAAATCCATGCTTTCAGTAGACACGACCATCTTTGGATTTTATCAGCTCCACTTTCCATACAGGAGCTCCACTTACAGACTGTAGTTCATCTGATTCTCTGTATACTTTATTACTCTGTTCTTTAATTATAGGACCACAGGACCCACAGAGCAGCTACTATTAGATAGGTGGATCATTCTCAACAGAGTTTGCTGGAGTTTGAAACACTGTGTCCGCTCACTGTTCTAAGTCCAGCTGTGCCACTGAGGTGTTTAAACACTCAAGCAGCAGCACTGCTGTGTCTGATCCACTCGCACCAGCACAACACTCACTAACACACCACAGTGCGGAGAATGTTCTATGGTCTACGGGGGTCCTGCAGAGTCCTTCTATATGGTCAGTGCAGCTGATAAAATGGACAAGCAGTGTAGAAACAAGGAGATGGTCTTAATGTTATGGCTGATTGATCTATAAATGATCTACCGTTGGCCAAACAAATAAAGTCTTAGCAGTTTAATTGTGACTCCATATTTCTGCCTCCTATTAAGCTCTATAATAAAATACTTCATCTAAAAAAAAAAAATTAGCGACGTGTCAGGAGGTGTAGACCTGTAAGCGGGTGCAATGTCAGGGTTAATAACAGTCACAGTGGTCCCGTGGTCACACTCCCTGCATGTTGAGCTTTGTCTCCAGCACCCTGCAGTCTCTCTGGCCAGTTATATTTAGTGGTGTTAAACCATTTGGAAATTCAATCTGGTGACTTATGGGATCTAAAATCTGCAAGAGGATTTTCATTTTCCCAGCACACGCTGGACAGAGCGAGGCCTCCCACTGGCCCGTTTTAAACAACACTGACGGAGCTCTAGATTAGGACTGTCACTGTTAGTTACACCAGTAAACTAGTGATGTACTAAATCTTTTAGACGATTATTGGAGGTATCAGGTCTGAACTTAACTGAACAATAGCTCACCATCAACAGCCATACAGAGACTCCAAAACACTCCACTGGGAAAGCCTTTAGAAAGACGTCTATAGACTATTTCTCTCATTCAGTTCTTTAAAGAAATCTTATTTTATTATTATTATTATTTATTTTGAGAGACACTCATATCTCCACTTTTAGCCACTTTCCAGGTCAATTTTGTCTTTTCATATTTTTTTACAGTACTACAGTAAAGGAAAAAAAAAACAATCAAAACAATCAACTATGTACATTCTGGCAGGGAGCAATTTTCAAATTGAGAGTAGGAAAGGACTTAAATATTTAAGCAAAAATCAGAATTAGATATCCAAACATAAAACAAAGTTATTCAAAACATTTATCAGTTTGATACAGAAATATAGTGTCACTAACAGCAGTTCTTACTTTTTGGGTACTTCCATGAAATGTGGTCGAAGGGTTTTACATAGGAAACCCACTTCGACCGAGAATTAACAAATTTATTCATTTGTAAACAGAGAGAGAAAGTAATTTTTTCCATTATATATACTTCATTCATACTTTTTTACAGATATCAACACCCCAAACAAATATTTTTCTGACCCTTGCCACTTCCAATTCCCCAGGTACAAAACTTCAAATTGAAAGGGTATTTCTGCGCTGAACAAAGAAATCTTTCAAACACAGCAAATGTCTAGTTTCAGTGTTCAAGAGCCAGTTTTCTCCTTGTCTACTTTCCTTCTCAGTGAGGGCTTTTTGATAACCACACATCCATAGCATTAAGTTGTCTTCTCACAGTGGAAGGATGTACAAAGAAAACCCATGTATTCTTCAGATATGAAGTGAGTGTGGAGCTTCAAGTCTTAAGAAGGACGCAACGTTTCAAATTGCGTAGTCCTAACAACACGTACAGTCCCTCCTCCACCCTCTTCAGTGTTACCAGTCTAGAAGAACCTTTCAGTATCCAGATTCATTCTTTTACTCACCAAGAGCGCCTCCAGTGGTGAAAAGCATCGCCAACTTTAACTCTTTTGCTGCCAAACGTGGATTCTTGACGGGAGTCTTTATAGCAGTGACTTGCTAAGGGCTTCAGTGGTTGTTGTCTTACACAGTTGTCACAACATTGTCTTGCTGGTTGTAAGTAGTCTCATTATTTCTGTATCTTTTAATCATTTAAAAGTTGTTGTAGAAGTTGTGGAAGCTACTGCTTTTCTCCTCTATCTACTTCAGCCAGTTTAGAGGCTCAAGAGAGAAGCATTTATGAGGTTGAGTTTGTGAAGTGACTGTTGTGAATGCTGATATGCTGATTTAACACACCTTTGGGAACCTGTTGTGGTAGTTGCAGTAGGTGCACAAAAGCAAAGAATGGCCATATGGCTGCATCTGCCGATTCATTTCTTAATCAATTAATCTAATGATTCTCTTTTTCGATTAGTCGATTAATCTAATGACTAATTTTTTGATTACTCTAATATGTGTTAGGAATTAAATTTGTTATGGATTTCTACATAACATATATATATATATGTACAAATCCATAACAAATTTTATATATATATATATACATACATACATACAAACACATATACTTAAACTGGATTAATTCATAATATGTTTATATATATTAGGACTCAAGCGACGTGTCAGCGCAATCAACGTTTATCAATTACGAAATTATGTCGATTCGAATAATGAACAAGAAGCACGAGCAAAACTCATGGTCATTCTAGACTTATTGTATTAAAGCGTACCTTAAACGCATGTGATCTATAAATGGTTAAAGATTAAGAGTCTACGCTCTGATCGCTTGTAGGAGGCACAATTGTCACGTAGCTACACGCCTACACACAAGAATCGGACTGTTTGTGGAATATATATTTTAAACAGAGAGTCGTTTGAGAAGCAGCTATGTGTTTTAAGCTCCCGCGGTATCTAGAACCAGTCTTAGGTTTACACTGGTTAGATTAAGAAAACGGTTAACAATGAGAACTTTACAGAGGACACTACTGAAAAGAAACATGTTACAGTGTTAATAATCTTAAATAATCTATAAGATAGATAAACAGGTAACAGGTGCTGTCTGTGCTGTGTTGATGAAGCTCTACGGAATGTTTGATCTTCAAGGTCTCGTGTATAGCAGTTGTACTGTTGTGATCATCTCCACTGTGCAGAGCTGACAGAGCACCACACTGTTGTGTTTCTGTGTGAAACACAGAGATTTAGATTCACGTGAGCAAATATTTGTAGCTGTAATTGATTATACTATATATACACGTATTATGGATTAATCCAGTTTACTACTTACTGTCAGAATGGTAAACACAACATGCCTTAAAGAGTCATGCTGTGAATTCTAGCAGCACATTGTAATTCTCACATTGCTGTTATGTGTCTTACAATTAAGGAAGTCATGTAGTAGCTCTGTAATTTGTTTGGTAGCACAATATAGTGTAGATAATGTGGTGGAACCTTTACAGAAAATAAGTATATTTAAAGTTCATTGTATTTATTATTCATTTAGTATACTTTATGCAGTTACTATACTAATGTGATTGTACTAGTAGTACACTTGTATATGTACTATTTTAATACTTCTTGGGACTAAATTGGCCCACTTTTAGTTTTAAATATTTTAAGTACACTTTAAGTGTAAGTAGTAGTAAACAAGTATACAACTAGTAATCTTAAGGGGTCACTGGTTTTTATAGTTGTAAGTTTTTTTTAAGGAAATTAATCATTATACTTATAATTTACTTCTTATATTATTGTGTACTTTAAAGTAGAGACTAGGTTTAAGGTTTTTTTTACTTAAATAAAACTTAACAATGTTTACTTATCACAGTGGTACCAGTAAAATATACAGTATAGATAAAAATAAACAAGACACATCAGAATAAGAAAATATTTATTTCTTTATATATCTTTAAAAATGGAAATTTTAAATAATAATTGTATTGGATGTGTTTTTGTGCAGAGCAAATAATACTTATGTTACTATTTCAATCAAAAGAGTTAGTACAGTAAGACCAAATATACTTAGACTGTTCTATACTTGTCAGTATAACCCAAGCATACTTAAGTATACTGTGTTAGTATATCACTGAGAAGTACATAAAAAGTAAACTGAAAGCATACTCACTTCCTTTTAGTTTAAAAGAAGTAAACTAATGGTACACTTGAATAAACTTCTATTTTATAAGAGAAGTTTTACACATGAATGTATTTTTGGGAATTGGTTTGAACTGTTAAAGATGTTGTGATCTAAATTGTAGGGTTTACTCAGCCCCACACTCTGCAGAAGACCACCAGGCATATACAATCACACTCGGCAGGGTGACCATTTGGCAGTTTGGCACCAATGAACTCTGCAGGGGTCCAGGAGATCACGAGAGTGCTGCATGCTGAGCGCGTTGGTCAAAGCGTG
Source organism: Megaleporinus macrocephalus (assembly GCA_021613375.1). Classification (NCBI taxonomy): domain Eukaryota; kingdom Metazoa; phylum Chordata; class Actinopteri; order Characiformes; family Anostomidae; genus Megaleporinus; species Megaleporinus macrocephalus. The sequence goes on from CM038709.1 coordinate 43,597,449, forward strand.
ATTCAGATAAAACGTGTCACAGATTGCATGGACCACCGAAAGAGAACGTACCTTGGGGGGGAACTATGAAATGGGAAATTGGCAATGGATTATTTGAGAGTGAGCTGATATGTGTTTGTAGCTCCCCCGCTGGCGAAAAACTCAACATTCTTCATTCCTGAGACATTCGGTTTGGTGATTTATTTAGTATTTAAAAAACATCTTCATCAACAGTCACTCATTTCATATATGAGCAACTGACCTTGAAAAGCAAAGCGACTGATGAAAGCCATGTGAAGTGGAGCTTTGATGAAGCCACAGTTGCTTTCATGCGAAACGCCTCTTAAACGGTTTTCTTGGCTGAGTTCCAGTTGTGTGGAAGAGCCTGTCAAAACATTTTGAGCATCTGCGAGGCTTCTGCGTGATGTTTCTCCATGTTCCGAGGGAGGATGTGTTTTCTTCCACTGGTTTGTTTACTCGGGGCGGTTTCCAGTCTAGATGACCCTCTTCCCAGACTTGGCAGAATAAATATTACCGCCCAGTTCTCCAATGTCTTCAGTGTCTTTTTCATATTTCCCAGCTAATTATGTGGTAGAAACACCTGACAGGGCAGTAATGAGCCCACCCACAGTCGAACAATTAGTTCCTCCAAATTGCTTTTCACACACTGCTATCATGAGCTGGGTCGGTTCTTATTGGTGATAAAAAGAACCCCACGGGTCATCTTACGACGTGTATCCTCTTTAATTATAAAAGGCCCAGCTGGAGTCTCTTATTGACCTCCCTAGGATTGATTTTGAATAGGATTGTTTAGGAAGCTGTTCAGCGTGTCAAAGTCTTAATTTGCACTAGAATTCTATTCGTTTATTCAGCAATAATTATTATTTTAAACTCTTAACTCACTATAAGGGAATAACCAAATCGTGAGAGTCAATTCAGTATTAATTAGAGGTGTAAGAAAATATCGAAAATATCGAATATCGGGATATTTTGTTTCGTGATATTATATCGATTCTCAAAAACACAGTATCGATACACAGATTCCTGGCAGACAGTGAATCATTGTGTGTTGTGTTTAAACCTCTGACCACTAGAAATCCATTTGTAATCCATTTTAGCTCACATCTACAATAATACATGCAAACACAAGGGCGCAATGCTCTTGTAAGCATGGGACAACATGTTCATAGAGTGGTGTGTTTTAATAGTAGGCTCTGAAAGTGCAATATATCCACTTATGCTTAGCAATTATGCAATAAATCACGATATATTGAATCGTGACCACTGTATCACGATACGTATCGTATCGTCAGGTTCTTGCCAATATACAGACCTAGTATTAATTACTGCATTTTAAACTTTTGAACCACATTTACATTTGTAAGTAGAATTTATTATGATGTAAATTCGCTTAATTCTTGTTATTTGAAGTAAATTGTTAGTTTTTCTAGTTTTTTGACATTAAGATGAGCAAAGTTTCAGAAAGCTGTTAATTTAAAATGGAAACTAAAAATAGAATTGCACAATTAGGGTCATAAACAAAGCGGGCGATTATAAGATATATACTGGCAGTAGTCACAGACTGCATTATATTCTCGCAGATGTGCAAAAGTTTTTTGCACCCAAGTATATTTTATTTAAAAGCTATTTATTCAGTCAGTGTTAGGTCCAGGCGATAGAGCGATGGTATCGGATATCAGCATGACTGACGTTACCCAATGCCAATATTTGCCGCTTGCTGCTTCTGAATTTTATAAGATGTCCTAAAATCGAAAGACCTTTATAGGACGACGGCCAACTACGGTGTCCAGACAATTCTTTCCAGAAACACTGCAGTCCAAAAGGCCTCAGTAAAAATATATATATATATATATATATAATTTTTGAGCTTACTGAAGGTTAAATATTATTTAGTATTACTTAATGTGTTTAAATAAGTCAAGTAAACCCCAACCCACCCCAAAAATGAAAGAGGTTTATCCTGATTTTTTTTAATTCTCAGAATCGGCTAGACATAGTAATACATGCAGTGGATGGGAGCGTAATGAACAAATCATGAAATTCTTCAGGAATTCTTGTTACTTTTTTCTGTAGCTGTATTTGTTTTTATTTGCATATATTTAAATGATATTGGGTGTCAATAAACACATTTAACACCAATATTAATGATTTTAAATGTGCTTACTTGTTCAGCTCTTTTGTAATGTACATTTGTATTACATACAAACTTCCACAACTAAACATAACAGCAGACATTTCAGTGTTTATTGTGTCCACACTTCGTCTTAACTGCAGCGTCTACTCCTTTTAGAAGTCTTGCTTGCACCTACAAAGTTCAGTCCTAGAATCTGGTTGAAATTTCTGCTTCTTAACATCCAAATAATCCCGGACACATTTACTGATGCAGAGACTGGATCTACTCAGCAGTCTGCTTAGGGTTGTTTTCCAGCTATAGAGTGAATTTCTCCCCATTTAGACATTGTCATTCAGAGTCCAGTGATTATAGTTTTATTTAATTAAGATGTTACTGTTACGGGATCTGTATTCCTGTTCATTTGTAAGATCATATGATTTACATATCAAATAAGTACTCCAACAGTATGTGATTCCATGTATTTATTTCCAGTAGTCACTTTAAGGGTAATAGTTTTCAATTGCAGCGTGTTTACATATGTTAAATGGTATGCTCTGTCCATTCAAATGACTTTTTTTTGAAGCAGGTTGCTCCTGTTAGAGCACATTGTTTGGCAACAAAAGCCATCGTGACAATGTTTGGCTACTGTGTCATATAATGATGCCAGAGTACAATGGTAAAGTCTTGCCATGCACAAACCAAGTAAAGTAATGTCACTATCTGCACACGGTTAATAAGAAACTGATTGTAACTCGTATCATTCAAATAAAAAACAGAAAATTAGTGAGTGAACATACATCATACACATCATACACAGGACTTCTGCTCAGTTGCACAGCACTAGTTGCAATTTCATTCATTGTAGTCATTCATTTCATCCACTTGTTGCACGGTTTGCACATTTTGCACTCTGCACAGCAACGTTCATCTCCACTGCACACTCCTGTCTGTGTTCTATAGTGTCTATTTAATAGGGCTGTGTATCGGCAAGAACCTGGTGATACAAAACATATTGTGATACAATACGTATCATGATACAGCGGTCACAATTCAATATATCGTGATATACTGTGATACTGCAAGCAAAGTGATAAACTGTGATTTTTCAAATACTACTATTAAAAACACACACTGTTTTGTAACAGGTTTGTCAAAGCTTACAATAGCATTGCCCCCTTGTGCTGCTTGTTAATGTTGGAGTGAAGCTGAAAATGGATTACAACACTGCCATCTAGGTTTAAATACAACACACAATGATTCACTGTCTGCCGTAAATCTGTGTATCGATACTGCGTAATATCCCAATATTCTATATTTTCTTACACCCCTAATATTTGTGTATTATTTAATTTTATTTTATATATATGTTTATTTCTTCTTCTTCTTCTTCTTATTATTATTATTAGTATTATGTACTACTATCTCTATACTATCTTATTTTTAACTTAAATATTGTAACTGTCCAAGTATCTCAAAAATGGCATGTTTACAGGAGAGACCTAAAATGGTCCTTACTTTTAATGTAAGACAATGGAACCAGAATTATTGACAAGCTAATTTGAAGCATTTCTATTGGTCCATTCATTATGAAAGTTTCACACAATGTAAAGGCAGCTGATGTGTTTGAATGCTGCAGGAAAGTAAAAATCGATGATGTTTTTCTTTGGACAGTGATGATATATTTGTTATTATTGCAGATCTTATTTCTATTATATCAGGTCTTATACTTTATATTATCGTATCTCATGTGAGCTGAAGTTGTCAAAGCATTACACTGCTAGTCGTACCATCTATGACTGTGTATGTGACAAATAAACTTTGATTTGATTTGATTGGACAGCCCAGCACCTATTGCTCAGCGCTGTGAGTGAGGGGTCAGGCCGGTCATAAGCCTGTGTCATTTCTGAAGGGTCAAATTCTACAAACGTATGTTAAAGAAAGCTCCATCCTGAGTTCATCAGTATACACAGCCGGACTGCTTCTCTCACGACCTTGGCTAATAAATACACTCACTAATAATAAGTGTCCTGCTCTAATTAATGCAACACTTAAAGCCGCCTTCATATGCACTCCTTACAGATATTTGAGTGGTTCTTGACTTTTGGCTCACCTGTTTGTTATAAAATGCATAAAAATATCTAAATAATCCTGAAAAAGTAATGACTCACTGTTCAAATGGTCTTTCATTCACCACGCCTATTGTTTTCCATGTACTTACTGCGTAGTAGAATATAATAAGCCTGGGATTTAATGGATTTAATAAAGCCTTGATTGACTGAATGTTTAACCTGTTTAAAAAGTGAGTAAGTAGACAGTAAGTCTGTATAACATACAAAATATCACACTTTTTAAATTTTACATTCAACATTTTTAAAACTTTTTAAAACCTTTTTCAGTGTTTTACACTGATTCATTATTGTTGGAAGCTATTTAAAGAAATACACTACCACTCAAAAGTTTAGGATCACTTTGTGAATTTCTTTGCAGCAATGTCCTGCTAATTACACAAACAATATTGTCCATTTACAATTATTATAACGTGTATCAGATGATTTTTAAAGAATAAAAATGGTGGTATTAAAGTCTATTTTTGTATAGTGGCTTATTTTTAAATTTAGTATTATCTAAGTAATTCTCAGTACCTGTGCTAATTCCTTGGTACGTCCCACCAATCCATGTTACGGATGTTTATTGGACTAATTGGTTGTTAGGGACATCTTGCTCAGTTGTGATGCACAGCTGAAAAAACATTCTATTTAATAAGCGGTTTATTAAAGGAGAACAAATTCTAGGTTAGTTTTAGTATCGAAGATCAGCAGTTGATGCTGCTGGACCGTTATCACAATGTCCAGAAAGTAGAAACAAATTTTCTTTAGAGGGACCGTCAGTCCGTTGGTTGTGTTAAGGAAGAAGATACTCCATTAAAACAAGAACATTTCACTGTGATCCCAAACTTTTGAGCAGTAGTGTATATATTTATATATATTCTGTTGTAACTTCAGTGTATACTGTGTTTACAGTACACACATTTTTACATGCATGAACTGCTTTGTGTTTAATACAGTTACAGTCATAGTTCAGTACCTTGTGAGTATTTATTTATTTATTTTTATTTGTGAGAGTGCGCAGAGTGCTGGCCATCATTCTAATGGCGTGTCTGTCACTCATTAATCATGGAGCAGTGTTTGATCAGATCATGGCATTGAATAGATCTTTATTATGTAGCTTTGTTTAAAGAATGTACAAAGACTCTTTTGCTCTATATTGAATGCGAAAGGTGTATCCAATGTGTTCACAAGCAAAGAGTAGAGTTTACACAGTGCGCACAGTGTGTTTATTGTACATATATGAATTATTATAAAGGATTTCTCACTAACAACTCATTTTCATTGTATTTTGTAAGGAGAACTGGAGATATTTTATTATCATTAGAATGAAAAGTCAAATTTATATTAAGATATTATTGTAAAGTTTTAAGAGAAAAGTGATCAGTTTTCCATCCATCCGTCCATCATCTTCTGCTTTATCCTGCTAGTTGGGGTCACGGGGGGGAGGCTGGAGCCAATCCCAGCTTCATCAGGCGAAGGCAGGGTACACCATGGACAACACGCACTCACACCTTCAGGCAATTTAGATCAACGCCCAACAGTTCCATTGCTCCAGTACCCAGTTCTATGGGCGGCTTTCTATGTTTTCACATATTGTAACATTTCCATGTTGCCGTTGAAATATCGACCTTGTCCAAAGAAAATCTTGTCCATTTCTATTTCTATTACATAATTTGAACGCAACAGCTGCCGTTTACATTGTGTAAAATCTTAATGGTGAATGGACCAATAAAATAGCTTGGAAAAGATTCTGGTTCCATTAACTTCCCGTGTCAAACAACATGCATCCACCCATCTCCCCCATCTCCACTCTCCACCCCATTTTCATTTTCATCCCAAAGACCGGAGGCAGGCACGGTCATGTACAAACACCAGTGCCACCTAGAACCCCACCCCAAGTCTTCTGAGTTTGCCCCCACTTGGCTCATTTCCGAGCATGCTCCATGCTAGCAAAGTGGTACTGTGATGGTGCAGGGTATGCCCATCACTAAAAACAATAGTTAACTGTGTAATGTTATCATATTTACCTACCTACCTTGATGTCCTATAGGATAGGGGAGAAGAGGGCCAATATGGGAGGTAGAGGGAAATGTGGCTTTATGTCCCGGTTGGGCGGACCACTTCAGGGAAAGGGGTGGGGGCTCAGTGTCCTAAATTGGGAGAAAAATTGAACCACGAGTGCACTTGAACTGGTGAACTGGCAAATCCCGGTGGCTCTTCCTTTGGGGGATACGCCGTTAGAGGCACATGACCGGTGAATGCATGTAACCATCAGTGGCAGATATGGATGATGATCAAGGGAGAGCTTTAGAAGTTTTGCTGCTTTTCTTGGGGCACCTGGCCACCCAGAATGAGACATCTGGCATCCATGTCTCCCTCCAAACTCCAGAAAAACAAAAATAGCCTAAAAATGAACAATTCACTGTTGTTGTTTCCGCTGCCGAGGCAGAATGTTTTCCATCACTGCAACGAAATATCAGGTTTGCAACCAACCACCTACCACCAGCATGCAGGCTCGGTATAAGGCTGGTGTGCTGTTGCTCCAGAGCATCTGCTGTTCTAAGAAATGGCTAATTGAACTCACTGATTAGAAGCGGCGTCTAGATACAATGCCAGACTTTGCTGCTTTTAGGGTTTGAGGGTAAGGTTCAGCTGGTCGTGTAGCAGAAGGCGTGGCAGACAATTGAAAACAAGTAAACAATGAACAAGCCTCAGGCTGGAGTCATATGAAGAAATAGATTATCAAATAGGACGCAGCGGCTCTAGCCTCCATTGTGTACTGTATATATTGGTGTTGGTTGTGTGCTCACAGGTTTGATGATGTATAGGCTTCGGAAACACTCCCTGCTCCACCTGCAGGCCGTGAGATTGTAAATGGGTCGTGTTGGTATACGAGTCCTCCCTGTGTGGAAGTAGACGCGCTAGTTAGGTAACATTGTAATTTTCTAAAACACTGGCGCCTCTTTGTTTACTGAAAAAGCTTTGGCGTGCGGTTCCGGCCGTGCCTCGTAATTACACGCTGCCCTGCAGTTACTGTACAAAGCAATATCTTTACCCTTAGCATTTACAGCCATCCATCAGCCGAGTGCGCGTCCACTCGAGCGCACTCCTTTCATTTCAGCCTCACTGATTCCCCCCCGATGAACCTGGAGGGGCTTTGATGGAGTGAAATGACCCTCGATAATAACAGAGGACACCGTCCACTCCGCTGAGAACACAGCCCAGTGTGGCTGGCAAGCTCAGGCCACCTCTCGTTGTCTCTGTCAGTCTTTCCGTCTGTCGTTCCCTCCTCTCTCGCTCTCTCTATCATTCTCTTTAACCCTCTCGATCACTTTCGTTCTGTCTCTGTCTTTCTTTCCCTCCATCTATTATCTCTCTAGTCCCTGTCCGTTCCGGTCAGTCTATTTATAACTCCGGCCGGCCGGCCACGCGTGGGATGCCTGCCTTGCTTTTAATGGCGAGTCCTGTTCCGGGGAGATGTTATGGCCGGCTGTAGGCCATAACATTTCCCCCTCCAGGGATAAAGATGGCTCAGAGAATGGCAGCCCAAGCTTTCCAAGAGCGCAGGGAGCACGGCTCGTCTTTCCTCGGTGGAACGCGGGGCACCGGCGGGTGTCCGGGTCACCTTTGGCCATGTGGGGCAGGAGGAGAGGGGGTCAGAGCGAGAGAGTTCTTATATAGCTGCTTATGCAAGGTTGGACAAGTTTATAGAGCAGGGATGAATTCTCATTTGACCTAATTATTTATTATATTACATATTCATTAGATGCCTTTAGAGTGTTTTATTAATTTCAGATATGCTTATTTTAAAGGTGAGTGGCAGGTCACACCGTTAGGAGAGCTCAGGTGTGGTTTGGTTTTTATGTATTAAAGCTAATAAAGCCAAGGTTTACTGTTCTGTCTACTTTCAGTTGGCTATAAGGTTTATTGCACTATATTCAGCGTATGTTATGGTCACTTCTGTTGACCTGGAAGTCCAGTGAGGAACATTTTTGGATTCAGTGTCTTGAATTTGTTCTCTTGACCTTGAATTGTTAACCAGTTGTTGATTCAGTGTAATTGGGAAGCAGGAGGATAGAGATAGATCTAGAGATGGCATGTTGGTATTGAAGGGTGATTGCTGGATGAGTTTTAATGGGAAAGAAACAATAGGAGATGGCCAGTCATGTAGTATATGTATTTTAGTATATCTAAATGGAAATCACAGTGCGTAGCTTGATGTGGGGAAGTTGAATTTGAGTGTTTTAATCAGGATGTCCTACTTTTATTTGCTCAACATAACCAAAGTTCTTCAATTAAAACATCCATCCATCCATCCATCAGGCAACAGTTACCAATGGTGCTCCAAGCAGTGTACTTTATCAACAGCCCCCATGAGCAGCACAATGGTTCTTGCTGTGTGCAGTCATGTATGTGTATATTGAGTAACAAAAGCTTTGAACCGGCCCCCAATTTAGAACCACAACTAGTGGGTGGTGTGAAGGTTCATCTCACATACCAGTTGAACTCAATGCTACCAATGATCCACCCCCCTAATAGTATCTGCTCTGTGGTGGACCTGTGGGGGTCCTGATCATTAAAGAACAGAGTAATAAATTATACAGAGAATCAGATGAACTACAGTCTGTAAGTGGAGCTCCTATATGGTCAGTGGAGCTGATAAAATAGACAATGTGTGTAGATACAATGGTTTTATTGTTATGGCTGATTGGTGTACATAGGACATGCATATATAAATATTGAATAAATATTTCTGTGTATATAGTTAACTTCATCTTTTCTTTCCTAAAGGTCCTACGGCGAGCTGACCAACTGTACGTACCTGGTGGCGCTGAAGATGAACTGCTTCTGGCCCAACAGGCTGGTGGATGAATTCTTCATCCGCGTCCACCGGCACTACTTCCACGACTGCTCGCTGTCGGGACGGCTGCTTCACGACCCGCCCAACCGCATCTTGGGGCCTTTCATCATAGTGCCCATACTGGTCACTTTGCTCATGACTGCCCTAGTGGTGTGGAGGAGTAAGCGCAGCGAGGGCATCGTGTAGGGCGGCCCCAGACACCAAAGTGCCCCTCACATACCAACATCCCGAGAACACACCGTGTGCTGCTGCTGCTACTACTACAGAGACTCCTCGACTGACGACTAGCATCTCACCGGCTGGTTGAACAGCAAAGCAAACACATACACGCCACAGGCCGACAGCGCGGCCGCACCGAAGCCTGCCCGGATACACCCCTGCCTGGATACACCTGAGATTTATGAAGGACTTTTGCTTTGTAGAAGCGTGCGTCTTGTATCATTAACTGGGTCCTGGATGGCAATATTTCAAGCAGGACGTTGTCATGACAATACCTCATTGGTGGATCAGTGGGACCGCCACACTGACCCTGGCTGAATAAACCTCATTTACAAACAGGAGAGCCACAAATCTAAAGCAAAGGGAAGACACTATTATACAATATATATATATATGTGGTGGGCCCGCTCACGTCAGACTAGACAGCTCCTTACTTTGTGCATCGTGCCAAACGCTGAAAACGTTTATTATAGTGAATATTGTGTCTATCTATATAGTGAGTATCTCCAAAACTGGTGACTGTATAGGGGAAAAAACAAGAAGGTTCTTCATGAAACACCACTGGTCTTCAAAAGACAGTATAAAAACTGTTAAGAAGGATTGACGAGGTCTTCATACACATTGAAAGCGCTATGAAGCCACAGTTACCGTGCCATGTAAATGCCAATGACGTTTTCATTTTAAAGACAAAGATGAAAGTAAAAGATAATAATATGATGTTTTGAACAAGCTTCTTGGGTTTCACTGAAATGCAGCCTGAACACACGATCGCAGGATTCCGGTTGCTGTTAGTTGCACCGATACGTGTTAATTAGAGAGTCTGTTCATTCATTTGTAACTCTAATTGCATCTTCGTTCAGAGGATCGTTGTTTGTAGAGCACACTGGGCTCCAGCTCCCGTCCTGCGTCCAAAGGGATTCTTTCACCGTAGCATTGAAAGCCCGCTTTTACGTACATCCATTGAAATGCTTTTCTATCAACACGTCTCAGAGCATCTAGATCCTGGCGGCAGTAGAAGAAAAGCATCTAGTAGATGGTGTTTACCTGCCTGTGACTCATTATTGTAAAGACAATGCACATCCGTGATGTGAGCGTCTCTGTCACTACTGTTCACTGTATCAGCACTTCAAAGGCCTTCGCTTTCTGGGAGATTTGGAATAAAGTCACTGGCCCTCAGCGTTTCCTTTATTCCGGACATTCGCCCTCATTAGAATGCGTCACCTTGGGAAGACACAAGGGAGCTATTTAGAGGTTTGGGTATAAATCTTCTGGCAGGAGAGCTCTAGAGTCTCTTCACTCAGCTAGTATTATTCTGAACTTGAAGCTTCTTCTGGGTTTAGAGTCTCAACGTTTTGCATCAGATTAAGGGGCGGTTTCCCAGTAACGTATTAAAAGTGGATTATAATGTGTTTTTTCAGTACGTTAAGTTGTTCTCTGGGGTCTACATCGGAAAATGCCCAGAGAAGGTGTTGAAGGTGTTGATTAAATGTTCTATGATTTGATCAGAGTTGAACGAGCTGCACGTTAAATGCAAACATTTGTTAAGTAAATGTAAACTAACGTCAATTAAACATATGGTCAATTGTTCCCTGTTGTTTACATTGAAAGTATTTGACTTTGGTTGGGGCAGACCTGCCAACCTTTACGCATTTTGCGTACGATTTGCGTACGATTTGTCACTTCAAAATACGAGAAAAGCCATCGATGGCTTTGAGATCAACTGTCTGTGCATTCTCGCTCTAAGCAACTTCTCTATAGGTGTAACCGCATTGGACAACAACCCGTCGGGAAAAGAAACCTTCGACCAATCATAGCGCTAGTTTTAAACTCTTCAAACAGGCTACGAGCGGAGAGCCGGAGAGACGTCAAAACAACAGTAATGAAATTGGGTTTCATGCCTCTCAGTCTATCTTCATACTGGGACTGGTTTTAAAGGGAGGACGGTGTTAAACACTGTTTCCGAGGTAACTGGCAGTGTGTGGGAATTGTGAATTGTGAAAGTCAAAACTAGGCGACTTAAAATCAAGATGCAAAATATAAACTTTTTTAAAGTTTTAGTAATTTGCGTGTGTACGTATCCCCCCAGCGAAGAAGTTGCTACTCAAATTTTTTTCCCGAGGTTGGCTGGTCCGGTTGGGGTAAACATGCCCAGATGCAGTCTGATGAGCTCTGCTCTGATTGGCTGGTTCACAGCGAATATCTTAAAATGTATACAAACGGGAAAATACAATGACCCACTCTGTAAATAAGCTCCGCCCTCAAACTATGTAGTTAGCTATACTAGTTACTTGGAGCTTCATCTGGACATCAAACACAAAGTAGATTAAAGGTGTTTCTGTGAAACTTTCAGTTTAAGATGATCTGCTTCAACCAGCACACAGTGATCCACTCACACAGCATGGCTGCTACTTCCAGTCACTGTTGGGGTTGTGGTGCTAATAAAGGTGGAGCTGCTCGTCTCTCCAGTCTCTTCAGTGTTGAACGCTGAGCTGAAGCTGCTCAGAGTCTTTGGTGGTCTAACAACATTGAATCAAAGCTGTCAGGGATTCTGTTAATGATGTTGGGGTTCCGGTTTGTCAGTTTGTTCCGTTCCACCTTAAATACGTGCAAGCTGTAGTGTTTAAGGTGGAATTAAATTAAGAAGGTGCCGAATGGGAAGCACCTTCAGCTTCTTCGTCTACTGACAGTGTGGTTCCATTGGAAGGGAATGAAAAGTGCCCATCACAGCCTGAAACATTAGATTTCTCCATTGTCAGGGTGTGACCAAAAGTAAAGCCAGGAGCACAGTGAAGGTTCTGAAAACACATCAGCCCCCGCAAACCACGACAACATGGCCCCTTTTTAAGAACATGAGTGACACCATGAACGGTTCCTAGGGGACAGTCCCCCCAACAGTGGCCAACAGTTAAATCCAGCTTGACAACGCTGTCTTACATCTCACAGCACATTTCTCAACATACAGGATAAAATTTCAATGTCGGATATAAAAACAGTAATGTCACATTATTTACATAGCTCCCTGAATACATCTGGTTTACCCCCTATAAAGGTTCCAGATAGTCTAGGCCACATTTCCCAGAATTCCAAGCATGTCTATAAAAACATGCTCCATAAGCCCGCACTCCCTCTTAAGCACCACCCATTGACCCACGCTGCAGACATGGCTCCTGGGGAACAAACAAAGAAGGCGGTAAAACACATTTAATGAGCTTAATAAATGGTAAAACTGTCTCAACCTATGGTCTGAGTCTTCTTGCTAGTGTGCACTCCTAGCATAGAAAAGTGTACATTTTAAAAGATGTTAAATTACTGACCATTAGCACAAGATATAAACAATGCTAGAATACCAAAGAGCTATATATAGTGTAAATAACAGTGTATTTTTGTCACTCCTCCCGTCCATGTGTTTCTGTTTTGTCACGTGCTCCCTGTCTCCGCCCTTGCCCCGCCTCGCACACCTGTTCCCCATCGATGTTTAGTCTCGTCACCTGTTCCCTCTTGTTAGCCCGTGTATATATATACCCAGTGTTTGCCCTCTGTCTTTGTTGGTCATTTTCGTGATGTGTAGGTTATCTAGTGGTATGTTGTTTCGTGCTTTGGTTTCCAGTCTGTTTGTCTGTAGTTTATTTTTATTCAATTTAAGATACTTTCTACTTAAAGCTCGCGCCTGTGTCCGATCCAGCTTCCGACCCTGACAGAATGACCAACCACTTCCAGGACACAGCGAGCTTTTATGGCTCGAGGCTCGCGATTCGACAGGAGCCATTCGGCTTGGACGTTTTGGCCCACGTCGTTGGACGCTATTCCGAGGAGTCACGCCGGAGGAGAAACCGACGACGTGGGCACACTTCGGAGGCTCCCCTCGCTCGGGATAGCTCGCCCGGGCTGGGGAGTCTCCAACTCGCGCCGGCTCCCGGTACCAGGCAGCCTCGAGTCACCAACCAGTGTCGCGTCTCTGGGGTGCAGCTGCACAGAGACACCTTCAGGCAGCTGCACCGAACTGAAGGTTTGGACTCCAGCCAGCGTGTTGTGGCTGGACCGGCTTGTTTCGGTTCGCAGCGGCGCGAGCACTCTCCCTCGGCTCCGCTCCCCAGCTTTGCTGGCGCTCCGGTGCCACCTGGCGCTCGGGAGCGGAGACGCATCCGCAGAGCAGCACCAGCGACAGCACCGGAAGTGAGAGCCGTGCCCGCGGCCGTCGAGGATGCCGCTGCAGCCCCTGCCGCTCCCGCGGAGATCGACGCAGGCCCTGCAGCTCCCGCTGCCTCCGTGGGTGTTTTTTCCTGGCGTGTCTGGTTTCCCTTGTCCTCGTCTCCCTCCTCCCGTGTCGTCTCGTCAGCCTCCTCCCTTTACCTCTCGTCGTGTTCCTCGTTTCTCTCATCTCCCTCCTCCTGTGTCGTCTCATCGTCTTCCTCCTGTGACTTTTCGTCGTCCTCCTCCCTCCTCGTCTCGTCGTCCGTACTCGTCCTCATCTTTCCTGGTTTTGTTTGTCCTGGTTTGCCTGTCCTTGTTTTTTTTGTTCTGGTTCCTGTCTGCCTGTCTGCCCATTCCTGTTTTTCTGTTCCTGTTTGCCTGTTCCTGTCTGTGCCTGGTCCTGTGTTCTTCTGTTCCGCTGTCTGCCTGTTCCTGTCTGCCTGGTCTGTCTGCCTGTTCCGCTGTCTGCCTGGTCTGTCTGCCTGTTCCTGGTTTCCGTCCATCTTCCCTGTCTGCCTGGTCCTCCTCTGGGGCGGCTCCTGGGGTTGGCTCCCCGGGTGGGTCGCTTTGGGGGGGGGGGTGCTGTCACGCCTCCCGTCCATGTGCCCTTGTTTATGTCCTGTCCATGTGTTTCTGTTTTGTCACGTGCTCCCTGTCTCCGCCCTTGCCCCGCCTCGCACACCTGTTCCCCTTCGATGTTTAGTCTCGTCACCTGTTCCCTCTTGTTAGCCCATGTATATATATATACCCAGTGTTTGCCCTCTGTCTTTGTTGGTCATTTTCGTGATGTGTAGGTTATCTAGTGGTATGTTGTTTCGTGCTTTGGTTTCCAGTCTGTCTGTAGTTTATTTTTATTCAATTTAAGATACTTTCTACTTAAAGCTCGCGCCTGTGTCCGATCCAGCTTCCGACCCTTACAATTTTTATCCTTATGTTGAGCACAATAAACTATGACATCCCCAGCACACTCCAATACCCAACACACACAACCCATGTTGTTGTTGTTACCTGTGTAGACCTTAGTGGGCCATCACATCCATATCGTTTGCCGTTATCATTGCTGTTGCTCTGTTGGTGTGGTTGTATGTAAATGTTGGGCGTGTAAATATTAATGAGTATTTGTATTTGAAGGTGGAACAAAAGCGGTTCATGGAGTGTCTGTTTTATGTACTGACCTCCTTTACTTATTCAGATATCCAAGTCTCAATACAGGACCCTTAAGACCGACCCAAGACCATCAAGAATTAATACTGGTGAATCACCATTGGCATCACAACTTAGCCTTAAGGCCTCAGCACACAAAACACTGCACCACATAGCAAGTTCTTCTGAACTGTGATTGCCAAAAGCAGTATTTTCACACTCGGACATGAAGCTCAATGTAGTTTACTTTTATTACCATGTAATAGAACTGATCGTGGAACTCCATGAGACACCATGAGGTGTCTGGGGTGGCCAGGCCTCTGTTCTGTATGGAGTGAAAGGATAGAACACTTGTGGAGTGTTTGTCAGATCTGAAGCTTAATAAAATATTTAATTATTGGAATAGTTTTGGTGGTCTACCTAGAGATTAGTTAGCTCATATTAGGTCTTTGCTCAGTACTGTACAGCAGAAAGGGAAGAGCTAGAAGAAGGAGATCCAATAGAACTGGTCCAGTGTGAATTAGAGTGTTAGGTATATAGTTAAAAGATTGTTGTAATGGTAACCCAAGCTGGTTAGAAACTTAGGCATGAAATAAAGTGTTACCAATCAGTACTGCACCTGATATATTCATATATATGTAGATAAACACTTCGCAACCTAGTTCGCCAACAAAAGAAACTGTGTGAACCGTGATAATGTGAATCTTGAGATTTCAATCAGCGTGGCCTTATCTGTTTGTTCGACAACAAAACAGGATTAATTGAAATTAGCCCATTATGAATATTTATGAGGAGTGATCAAGCTGAACAGGGCTAATTATATACAGTATCTGGATGCATTACCACAACACAGTTCATTTTTCCAGATTTAGCTGCAAAACACAGCGACGGAAAGATACCCATAAGCACATCCATCAAAAAGAAGACTAATCCCTAATACCAGTGACTCATTTGTACTATTAAAGTGATGTTAGCTACAATTTACAATGCTATGTGCATGTCAATGGAGTTTAGAACTAATATTTACAGTGCACCTGTAGTTAAATTAGTGATTATGCATGAAGAGACACACTATTTAACTTTCAGTGAGGTTAAACTAGAGGTCTGCATAGGCTTGATTATAACAGGTAGATGAAAGAATGGATTTCATTAAATATCAGCAAAGTTTGGAAGCTAATGTGACGACGTCAGTCAAGAAACTGAGGCTGAAAATAAGCTACTTTCTACAACAGGACAATGATCCTAAACACACCTCAAAATCCATCCTGAAAGCTTTTGGAATAGCCCTCACAGTCTTCTGACTTGAACATCATTTTACATATGTGGGTTGATATTTCACATGCTGGGCATGCAAGATGGCCAAAGAACAAAAGATTGGGAACTCTAACCCTAATGCTAACCCTAATCAATATGAGAATATGATAATCTACTGAGGGGGCGCCATCAAATAAAATAGGACTATATACGTTCTTCAGGGAACCAAAGTAAGAAGCTTGAGCTCCACACTCTGACTCCAGTTTCCCGATCCTGGACTTTGTAATCACATTTGACTACTTAATATAACTGATTGGCCACCTGGTGTTGTATCTGCACCAAATCCAGCCTCTGCTCTGTGGCATCACATCGCTTTCTGGAACCTTTATTTTTAAAAACGTCTGAAACTGTAGTGATTAAGGAACCTTGATGAAGTATGTAGTGGAATTAGACTATTTGTATTCCTACATCACGGCCAATTAATGTCTTTCTGCATGCAGAGACACACTGTTTAACTTTCTGCTATGGTTAAAGCTAGAGGTCTGCACAGGCTTGATTATTAATGCCTGTCTCTGACCAGTTCCACCACTGATCTTGTCCAGCTGTGCCAGCCAAACCTAGAACCATATTTGGCTGCTCTGGTCTGCACTAATCATAGGCCATGTCCACCCACACCTGCCTACTTTGGGCTCTGCAGCTGGTCCTGGGCAGCTTGTGCCTGTGTTAGCTGTCATCCACTTCCCTAGCGACGCCACCAGAGACATCACATCTTCATACACTTCAGCTTCACTACTAACATTACAGCGGCATCCAAAACACATACATACTACTGAACTACACATGCTACTGTAAGGGTTTGTCTAGTCTTGCCCTGTCTGTCTGTCTTGTTTACGCCCTTCTGTCAATGCCATGTGGTTGAGTTTATGTTTTTGTCATGTGTTCCTTGTCTCCGCCCCTCACCTGTTCTCAGGTGTGTCTCATTTAGGGTGTGTCTCAAACCCTAGTGAGTGTCTAAGTAGGCTGTCTAGGTAGCAGCTGTGTAAGTAGCAGTGTTCTCTCCTCGTCTCTCCTCATAAAACAGATTACTGAGACGCTCTAGTTAGAGAGAGACTGCGTCACGGCTTGTTCCCACCCACTGCAGCACGCAACCGGTGGTTTAGCTGGTTGCTAGGCTACCAAACAATAGCCCGAGGCTTAAAAAAACGCTAGCATAAATGCTAATGGTTCAAGTATAAAACTGCTAAATGGTGAAGGACTCGTTACAGAGTTGATAATAAAATACTGTTTTGTGTGATTATATGACCAGAAACACATTAAAACTCCAGAGAGAATCAAAATAACTCACATTTTAAAACCACTTCACTGCTCGTAGATTAGCCTGTGTTGCATCATGGGATTGTCTTAGCGGCTGAGGAAGTGTTCGATGCTTCCTTAAAATCAGGTCTAAATAAGGTTCCTCAGTAGACAGCATGTTTAAGGTATGTAAGAATTGGGACAGTCTACATGTCGGGAGTGCATACTATGACTTAAAATGCTGTCTATGTAGGAGCTCAGTAGGTTTTGAGACAGACCCTTAGTGTTTCCCCTGTTCCTTTTTAAACCCCCTCACCCGTACCTGCATACCATTCCCTGTCTTTGGCGTTCTGCTCTTGTCTCTGCTTATACAAGAAACCATTGCCTGAAAACTCTGGACTAAACTCTGGTAATGACCCCTTTCTACATTCTCCCTACTCTGCTCTGCCTGTTCTCCTGGATACCCCCCCTCCTCAGGCTCTCCTGATTTCCTGGTTCCCATCCTCTACTCAGTCCCTTACTGCACTCACTGCATTTACCCTGTTGTGTTCAATAAATCAACCTGCTTATGGATCTTACCTTCGTCTCTGAGCCCTCTGAATTATCACAGCTACACTAAGAAATGGATGTCTATTAGTGGTGGACTATTTTTGATATACTGTTTATTATGTAGTTGGGGAAGCAGCCTATTGACTGTGTCGTTATTCTATTATTAGCCTATTACTCTATAAGGCCAAAAACATCTGTGGAAACTCTTTTGGTGTGTTTTTCTGCTTGTGATTCCTGATGTGTTCTTGTTGGCAGCGCACCTGCATACATTTCTCTGGAATTTGGGTCTTGGTAACGAGTTTCATGCCAAGTTTGAAATGCGTGAGTGGCCACTGTTGTGTGTACCTTAACATTTGGGAAGATTACAAACTGAACACTAAAGTATACAAACAAAAAAGTGGCCAATGTCCATTTTATAAACATGACCTTACGTGTGGAATGTGCTGTGGTTGGGCAGGTTTTAACGGCAACGATGATATCCAGTGCTTAGCAGTGAAACAACAGACTGTTGCTTAGAATTTTCTTGAACTCTGATTGGTTTGCATGCAAACTGTGCAGCTAATTGGAGGTTTATTATTGAGATGCTGATGGGAATCAAACGAACAGGGGGTTGGTACATGGTTGTGCCAAAGATGCCATATATATATATTCTTATTTATGTATTTTTTAATCAGGAAATTCTATTCAGGGTCCCAATGAAGCGTAAATCATAATCCTACTGGATGTGAAAGGGGGGGGGGGGGTGGGGGGGGGGGGGGCTGTGATTGGCTACTTTGACAGTTTTCAGGCCTCAGCAGTGAGTGCACGGAAAAGAAAACAAACAAACAAGACACCTCTTGGCGAATGAGATGCCTATTGTGTCTCCCAAAAAAGCATGTACTTTTATACTTGTGTAAAAAAAAATGTAGTCATACTTCAACTTTTACTTGAGTATTTTTTACTAGATTACTAGTACTTTTACTTAAGTAAGGAATTCATGTACTTCTGCCACCTCTGGTTATAAATGTGTCTCAGTATGTGTGAATGTCTTAATAAAGGCTAAATTATATATTATATAGTTTTATTTAATGTAATACAAGTTGTTTGGAGTAGCAGTTATACATGAAGTCCGGTATCTAAGACCATTTCTTGTCTAAACTGTGTTACAACCAAAGCTTTATCTTACTGTAAAGGAGGAACATAATGTTACTATTACCGTCAACCTCTTTACAAAAGCTCTGAAGTACGCAACACAACCTATACCGTGACTGATGAAGTTAAAAAGACCTCCTAGGACAGACTCACCAAAGGCATGAAGGGAACACCTTGCTAAGTGTTAGAGAATCTATTATGCTTTAGGCTTGTGTGGATGTAAACCAGGAAGCACTGCACAGGTAGGTAGAAGAATGGATTCCACTAAATATCAGCAAGTTTTGGATGCAAAAGTCAAGAAACTGAAGCTGATAAGAAGCTACATTCCACAACAGGACAATGATCCTAAACAAACCTCAAAATCCACCCCAACCTACTTCAGGAATTCAAGCTGAAGCTTTCGGAATGGCCCTCACAGTCGTCTGACTTGAACTTCATTTACTTCTGTAGGTTGATATTAAACTGGATAAACTGGCCCAAGAACAAAAGATTGAGAACCAAATCAACTTTAACTGATGCAGTCGTGACTTGAAGGTTAGGGATCCAGTCTTGTGACTGGAAGGTCGTCGGTTGGATCCCCAGGACTAGCAGTCCACGACTATAGTGCCCTTGAGCAAGGCACCCAACCCTCAACTGCTCCCCGGGCGCCGTTGATAGGGCTGCCCACCGCTCCGGGCACGTGTGCTCACTGCTGTCTAGTGTGTATGTTCACTAGTGTGTGTATTTGTGGCTAATTATAAAAAATCGGAGAATATTGAAGGGTGGGTCCCCAAATAAAATGGGATGCCAAACGTTCTTCAGGGAACCAAAACTAGGTTTTAAACCACAGAAGGCTTCAGCTCTCCACTCCAGTTTCCCAATTCTGGACTTTGTAATCACTTGTAGATACTTACACTGTTTGGCTACATGAACTGATTGCCCACCTGAGGTTGTATCTACACAAAGTCCAGCCTGTGCTCTGTGGCATCGCACTGAAGGACACTATCTGGCACCTTTATTTTGTATGAAACAGTGAAACCGTGGTGATCGACTGAGAAAGCTTGAGGAAACATCAAGAAAGACAAGTATTTCTTAAGAGTGGAAGGTAGTGGAATTAGGCTGCTTTGTATTCCTACATCATGGCCAATTAGGCGTAGCGGTGTGTGTGGATGGAGCTGATCATATCTCAGCACTAGTGGAGAATCTGCAAGGAGCCCTAATCTTCAAGATGAAAGAGAAAGTCTGAGTGACTCAGAATAAGAAAACATACAGTCTCCGGGCTAATGAGTCCAGGATTTTTGAGTCTTGAGGTAGCGGAATATATTCCTGCTTCATTTCCGTCACACAGACAAAAGATTGAGCATCAGTTAGCAGGGCTGCTATTCTATAGGACCACCAATGAAAATATTAACTCTTTCTTTATGTTGACTATTTGAATATTGAGACAATGAACATTTTGTCTCATCTCACTACTGCCCAAAGAAAAACCTGCATCTCCAACATAGTAACTTTACAGAAGAGGACAGAAACTAGTGTGTGTGCTTTACTGCCTCTAGTTTGTGTGTTCACTAGTGTGTGTGTGTTTCACTGCTCCTAGTGTGTGTGTGTTCACTAGTGTGTGTGCTTCACTGCCCCTAGTGTTTGTGTGTTCACTAGTCACTAGTGTGTGTGTGTGTGTGTGTTTCACTGCCTCTAGTGTGTGTGCTCACTAGTCTGTGTGCTTCACTGCCCCTAGTGTTTGTGTGTTCACTAGTCACTAGTGTGTGTGTGTGTGTGTTTCACTGGCCCTAGTGTGTGTGCTCACTAGTGTGTGTGCTTTACTGCCCCTAATGTTTGCGTGTTCACTAGTCACCAGTGTGTGTTTCACTGCTCCTAGTGTTTTTGTGCTCACTAGTCAGTAGTGTGTGTGTTTCCCTGGCCCTAGTGTGTGTGTGTGTGTTCACTAGTGTGTGTGCTTCACTGCCCCTAGTGTTTGTGTGTTCACTAGTCACTAGTGTGTGTGTGTTTCACTGGCCCTAGTGTTTGTGTGTTCATTAGTCACTAGTGTGGGTGCTTCACTGCCCCTAGTGTGTGTTTGTGGGTGTGGGTGTTTCACTGCCTCTAGTGTTTGTGTGTTCACTAGTCACTAGTGTGTGTGTGTTCACTAGTGTGTGTGCTTCACTGCCCCTAGTGTTTACATGTTTACTAGTCACTAGTGTGTGTGTTTCCCTGGCCCTAGTGTGTGTGTGTTCACTAGTGTGTGTGCTTCACTGCCCCTAGGGTTTGTGTGTTCACTAGTCACTAGTGTGTGTGTGTGTGTTTCACTACCCCTAGTGTTTGTGTGTTCACTAGTGTGTGTGTGTATGAGGGTGTTTCAGCTTATTTAATGAATACTAGTATTATCTATAACAGTGCTGGTGTTGCTCTGTTGGTGGAGGAGTTAATACTGGTTGATATATGGTTTGTTTATGGGTCACTCTATTCTGTATCTACTTACTCTCAGCCTGACGGAGGGAGTAGACTGTTTTAAAGGAGGGAGGATTAATAGTGGGAGCACTGGGGGGCATCAGCTGTGACTGGACGGCGACTGCAAATGGTTTACATGGCTCACAGGTCAGATGGAAGGACCCATTTATAGAATGCTTAGCACCCCAGCTAGCTCTGCAGACACGCTCCCAAACATGTAATCTGGACACTGGGGTGATCAGTCCATTGTTTTGTGATTGATGTTTATAAGCAGACGAACTGTGGGCATTTGTTTCGGCCTTGTTCTTGGCTCGAGCTGAGTGTACAGCCGAGTGCGGACAGCTCTGGATGCCGTGTTATTAATCGGCGGAGCTCGAAGCCAGTGACAATGGCTAATCTCACCGAGCCATATTTCTCTAAGTGTTACAAGACTGATGTTACACACTGTCAAGTCATATAATACCGAGGTTTATTTATACGTATCTTTTACAACTGATGTTGTCACAAAGCGGCTTTACAGGAAATCCAGATCCAGATCCAACACCCCAGTGCCAGGGGCGACACCAGCGAGAACAAACTCCCTCAGAACAAGAGGATGAAACCTCAAGAGGAACCAGACTCAAGACAGGGACACCATGCTATATATAGGTATAGTAATATAGATAGAGTATCTATACATACATATAATTATGTGCATTACTGAATGTGGAGAAAGAGGAAGAAGAGCAGCTATAAAAATAGGGTTTTGAGGCAGGAGGAAAAATGATTGGCAGGTTTGTGAAAGCAGGGGAAGCAGGATCTTCTAGAGGGTCAGTGCCATGCAGGATAAGCTTTCAATGAAGCATTGGACAGAAGGAGCTCCATGGTGGTTGGATCAAGGGTGGTTGAGTCAAGGCAGAGGATGTAACAGCAAGAAACTGCATGGGAAGGCCGGCTGTTTCACACCGGGCCGCATGGGATGGGCAGTTGCTTCGCAACGGGGCGCATAGGATGGGCGGCTGTTTTGCACCGGCCCGTATGGTAAGGGCGACTGTTTCGCACCGGGCCTCATGTGATAGGCGGCTATTTCGCACCGGGCTGCATAGCATTGGCGGCTGTTTCGCACCGGGCCGCATGTGATAGGCAGCTGTTTCGCACCGGGCCGCATGTGATGGTCAGTTTTTTCGCAACGGGTGGCATAGGTTGGGTGGCTGTTTTGCACCGGCCCATATGGGAAAGGCGACTGTTTTGCACCGGGCCTCGTGATAGGCGGCTATTTCACACCAGGCCGCATGTGATAGGCGGCTATTTCGCACCAGGCCGCATGTGATAGGCGGCTGTCTCGCACTGGGCCACATGGGATGGGCAAGTGTTTCGCAATGGGGCGCATAGGATGGGCGGCTGTTTCGCACCAGCCCGTATGGGAAGGGCGACTGTTTCGCACCGGGCCTCATGTGATAGGCGGCAATTTCGCACCGGGCTGCATAGCATTGGCGGCTGTTTCGCACCGGGCCGCATGGGTTGGTCAGTTTTTTCGCAACGGGTCGCATAGGTTGGGTGGCTGTTTTGCACCGGCCCATATGGGAAAGGCGACTGTTTTGCACCGGGCCGCATGTGATGGGCGGCTATTTCGCACAGGGCCGCATGTGATGGGTGGCTATTTCGCACCGGGCCGTATGTGATGGGCGGCTATTTCGCACCGGGCCGCAGGTGATGGGCGGCTATTTCGCACCAGGCCGCATGTGATGGGCGGCTATTTCGCACCGGGCCGCATGTGATGGGCGGCTATTTCGCACCGGGCCGCATGGGATGGGCAGTTGTTTCTGTGTGCCATTCTCACACAGGCAAGCATTTTAAAACTCTAACATAATTATAAAACATTACACATGGCCCACATCTTGGGCACCTATGTGTTTTGTTCAAAGACATTTCACAGTGCAGATGGACAAACACCTGACCACACTGCGATAACTTTTTATTAGACAAAGAAGAAGAATGTTCTGCAACGGCCAAGTCAATCAATCACCTGATCTCAGTCCAACCGAGAGCTACACAAAGCAGTTTCCGAAAGCCAAACAAGCCGAGCTGAAGCTGTTGGTGGAGCAGAGGAGGCTTCTTTTCTTCATCCAGCAAGATGATGTGACAACAAGGAGTGGATTGGAACATGAAATGGAATGAATAAGGACGAGCAGATGAACCGGACTGGGCCATGGAATGTGAAACTGAAGGTCGTAGTAGGTGAAGAACACAATCACTATTAGTCCTCTGCTTGGTTGTGGAAGAGCTTTCATCTGGCACACATTTGCTGGAAAGTGTGTCCACTCACCGGCCAGCTCAGTGTGTGCAACAACACTGCAATAACAGGCCTTTCATAGCGTCCACTCGAAGAAATGGCTTCACAGATGCTGGTGATGAGATCGGCGCTCACAGTGGAAATGTTCACTACTCTGTAAATGAGAAGTCGGAGAAGAGAGATTGAAAACAGAGGCACCTGGTCAAAGCAAAACACCTCATTCTCTTATCTAACGTAAACATGAATCAGATGTTTCACTTTCCAGGCACTGCTGTGTTTGACCTGTTCAACCTGGCAACCTCATGTAACAGTGTTAAAGGAGAATTACACTGATTTCTAACGACGCCTGTTAAGATGTAAACCAGGAGATCCAGAGTGGTCTGATCTGGAGCAGTCTGTTCTGGAAAAGGTCAGAATTGTTCACACTGGTGGTTAATGACCCTCAAAGCTCCTTT